>SEMN01000013.1:0-390000 GCA_005408345.1 Macquaria australasica
TCTCTCTCTCTCTCTCTCTCTCTCTCTCTCTCTCTATATGGGGGAGGAAAGACACAAACACCTCTTGTTTAGCGGTGAGGCCATAAAAACAGAGCAGAGTTGCAAGATGTTGAGATCAACCCCCCAGTAAGGCCGACACCAGGCCAGCCGCTACAGGAAATGAAGGAGGTCTGATAAAAAGAGACCATCCCAACTGACTTAAGCTGTGGTGTAGTGGCAGGTTAAAAGTGATGTATTGGTCTGATTGTGTTGAGTCACTTCAGGTGACAGGAATGCAATAATGGGAACTCATAATATTAAATAATTCATAATCAGTAAGAATTTGAAGATCAGAAGATTTGTCTGAAACACTTTTTTTTTTGGAAACACTTAAACTTCATGTATTTCATCAAAAGGATAAAACTTTTACCTTCAGGGTTGGCACAACATTACAGTGCAGCTGCATTCATTATTGCAGAGCATCACATTAATCACTGAACACAAACATAGCCTCACATTTACTCAATTAAGAGTGATGCAGAATTACTAACCCATGCAGTTATACTTCTATTTGAACATTTCTGATTATATATACCTAGCGACTATATTCATTTTTTATATTACTCCTATGGCAAAATACTTTGTCGTAGCATACACAACTGTGAATTCATGGTATCTGTCCTGTATAATATTAACACCTTGAAAGACTTATAACAGTGTATATTACTTTTAATGATTTTAATGAACAGTCTATGTTTTCTATTAAGGAGGTTTACAAATTAAGGGGAAGTGTGTTTGTTTGCCATGTGGATGTGGCTGCCTTGGGCAATAACGCATTAGTCAAATATACACACCATAAGCAAAAATATTCATAAGACACCCTCAACACAAAACACCACACTCATAATAACTACATAACTGTATGATACTTGAGAGTACCGGGGCTAATGGGACATTTTGTTAGCTCATGTGTGAAACTCCTGTGGGTGGTTATCACCCAAATTCAGCAGTTTACAGTCCTCCATCTAAATGCCATTGCCTGTTAAAGAGTACTGAACATGGTGTTTGCTATGGAACATTCTCAGCCAGTGTGTGTGAACTAGTGCACAGTGTGCTACTTACTGTGTCTTCACTTGTCATGTTTTCAGCTGATATACTGTCATTCTCAGCTCATGATAATGCTGTCAAATGTGTTTGTATTAACTTACTGGTTTCCAGATTGCATAGGGCAGTGTATGCTGTATCCAGCCGGCTGAGAGTAGGAACCCCAGGAACCAGAGGAGGCATATATTGAACTCTAAAACAAAACAAAAGGATAAACTGTCACGCTACAAAAAAAACATAGAAATATAAGATTGAACATCTTCAGTGCAACAAATCTTTCTCATAATGTTATAACACATACAACAAAGGTTCTATGTGTTTATCCCCCCAGTGATGAATGTTTTGGCAAAAATGACCTTGTATCAAACTTCATTTGTTGTGTTTAAAATTCAGTGCATTTTGCCATGCACTATAGTGAAAAACTATGTATAGGATGTTTTCATATCAGCATCAAATCACATTTTTGGAACTACAAACTACTGTTATCAAAAATGTAATTGATGAAAGAGTATGACTCAGTTTTCTTTCAATGTAATTGAAGCCCTTAAAATGGTCAGTTCAGCCAAATCACAATATATATTTTCACCATTTATCCCAAGTGGTTTCTAAACAGGCACATAGTTTCAGTTTTATGAGCTGAGGTTTTGAGAAATTCTCTGGAATTTCTGTCGCAATCCCCTTACAGTGGAGGGGAGTGGAATTTTATTAGTGGTGCTCAAAAACTATTGGAACAAATTCTTTGGCAGATATTGCTTCCAATTAAAACTTATCCAAATGGCATTTTTCAATACTGTGAGCACCGAAAACAAAATTCCACTCACATTTATTGATAATAATGATATGACAGTAGAAATCTCAGAGGGCAGATAACTTAAAAACGTGGTACATAAAATCAAACTATTGCGGGCCTAGATACCACTAAGGATATGTGAGAAAATCTGTGACATGACCCCTTAAAATTTGGTCTCATCTACATGGGAAGTGCAAATTATTCATAAGCAGCTGTGCCTGGAAATTTATACCCAAAGTAGGATCACTTCCTTTCTCACACATTTCTGGATGACTGTTCCGCCACACAGAAGCCACATACACCAGTGCTCAGATGTATAACAGTAAATGTGTGTCTTCAGGCTTACGTACAGCTGCAGTGTCTTTACCCATGATGCTGGATATGAGATAGCGGGGAAAGTGCAAAAGAAAAGAAAAAAAAACAAAAAAAAAAACAGGCCCATATGTTCAACCCAGTTTAACTTTATCAGTATGTCATTCAGCACTGTTCTATCCAATACTCCAATGTAAGAATGCATTGTTCTGTACTTATTACATACTTTTATTTAAGCACAATCTATTGGGATTGCTAAGGTCATCCCTAGCACTTTTCAAAAAATACAACAAAATGTCAACAAAATGCTACACATCTCCAATAGCAAGAGCATGTCAAGCTATAGTGAACTTCAAAATACCCACAGTAAATTAAACAACCCCAGTTTACTTTAATTTTATCTGACCTCTAACAGTGAGCTTACATAAGGGAGTGATCAAAACATTTCAATTGCATTTGTATTGTACAGTCACATGACTACAAGAAAAAAACAACCAATGTAAGTTAATTGAATATGCATATGGCATCTAAATAAATGCAAATAAAATCCCATAGCATACCTCCATGTTAGAGGGGGCCACAGAGAACAAGCTGCTGTCCAGCTGAGGGCCTTCTGGATGCAGGTAATTCTCCCCGTCCATGGCCAGCGCTGAGGGGAGGGTGGGCATCAGAACACAGCTTCACACATGACCACCAGCTGACTTAGGCTACACACCCTCCAACCGCCACCCAAGTGCTGGCAGTGTCCAAGATAGTACTTCTAACAAGGGCAAATGTTCTCCATGACCTGAGGAAGACAGCAGATACGCAAGGATGTAGGGGGAAGGGAGAGACGGGCAAAGAAAGATTAGAAGAGTTGCAGAGAAGTTTTTCCAGCAAACGTGGTGATCAATATCACATCAAAAGTGTGTAAAAGCATGAGGGAAAAGTATATCAAGTCATTGAAGTCTAGGCGAATGCTAGACTTCAGATGTTTTTAACTCAAAATCAGTAAAGGAAACAAGGCAATAGTACCAATAAGTATCAAAGTGCGGCTAACTTTAGACAACAACATCCTAATTAAAACTTTTTTTTAATTTTCTACCTGCAAAAGAATACACATTGGCCTACAATGAAAAGGAGATACAAGCCCATTTATGTATGCATGTACAGTAAACATAGACCAAACCAAATGAACAAGAGGTCTTACAAAGGGTCCACCATAGAAATATAAAACGGGTACAGTTAATTTCACAAGTCACGGATTCAGAAGTATTCAGGAGGCTGAAGGCTTCGTACAGTAAGAAAATAAAAAATATAATAAAATGAGAATAAATGTTTTACAGTGTTTAAATCAATAACTTTTATCATATGAAGCAAATTCATTTCAAGGCTGATTCTAGTTGCCTTTGTCACCACACAAACTGAATTCAGATCTTATTCATAATGCAGTGTGTGCTTATACTTAATTGATTGACAGCCCTCATTAGCTGGTTGTCATCTGACATCACTGAAGGTTCATTGAAGGCCAATTAAAATCCCGACAGGATGTCCGCAACCGAGTGAACCGGCTGGGGTGCAGAGGAACAGGCCTATTCTAAGGGATAGCAACTGCTCATCAATATAGTGGTATTTGAAATGCAGTCAGTATTATGACTGACAAAACTTAATCCTTGTTGGTGCAGATTGTTTTATTTTGGGTTCTTATGTGTTAAAAAACCAAGACTTAATGTTGATAAGCTGCACAAAATTATTCATTTTCACAATCAAAGCGTGATCAGGCAGCACAAGACCCTTTCTGTCACACAGCTGTGTGTGTGTGTGTTTTACAGCTCAAGTTGTACATGTCCGATCAAATGACAGGTCAGACTGGCTGGACCAGACTGTCTGGACACAGGCAGAAGGCTTCGTGTAATGCTAAACAAGCTCCCCACTCCAGTCTCTCACGCTTTCTCATATACACACACATACATATATTTTTGAAATCAATACATATATAAAAGCAGGGGGGGACAGGTTGCACTGTTGATTTTATAGAGGGGTTATCCTTTTGTTTACATCACAGATTTCCATCTTTAATCTGTCTGAATTAAACACACCCTTATAATTGGGAAACTGACCACAATGACCTACTTTCTTCTGATATGATTTCACACTGAGACCAAATAAGTCGGAGTAAAAAGCTGGCAGCTTGTACTTCTGCTGCCTAACACTAAGGTTTTATGACACATTTGGAATAATGTATATGAAGTTTGCTTTAGCTCACTATCCTAGTATATAGTGCTTATAGACAATAAATGTGCTTCCCTGAGGTATATGGGAACACAAATTGTCAACTACTGATTCTAATGCATTATGTGGGCAAAATATGAAAAGAAAAACTGAATTCTTCTATGTTGCTCTCAGACTGAAAGCTTAACAAATATCCCACAAATCTCACCAGTTTGACTACTGAATCAATCCACTCCCTCAGCACGCCACAAAGCACGTCTGTGTGTAACGTCAGCAATGCTCCCTTGCCCCAAACTAATCAAACTGTTACCTTCCTTCCCCTCTGCCTTCCTTCATTCCTTCCTCCAGTTTGCCCCCAATCTGGAACAGGCCAGACGTGTTCACTGGGGACAAAGCTGAGGTAATAAATCCTAATAGAGTTTATGAGGGTCTAAATAAGAGGGCCTTTGTGTCTGAATGTGTGCATGTGAGTGTGTGTGAGAGAGACAGAGACCTGACCCAACATATTCACCACTCGCATAGCCAATACACACAAAAGGGAAGCCATTTTACCTTCAGACTGCCAGTGTGATACAGTCGGGATAAGGCTGAAGCAAATGTGGGGAAGCCCAACGCAAAGAACCAACTGGCAAACTTTCTAGGCAGGAGGTCTTAAGCAAAAGGATATTAGATATTTTCTGAATGCATATGGAGAGCTTCTAGCCTCCAAGGTGCAGATGAAGGCAGAGACAGGAAAGCAAGGCAGCTCCGGGCAGTCAGGGGAGTGTGTATTGAGAGCTTTGTGAAGCCCCTTTGGTGTTGCAGAATTGTGCTTAATGCAACACCCTGAGGACGCTGAAAGCTTGGATGCATCAAAAGGTTCTTGAGCATCTTACCAGTTCATCAGGGCCAAAGGTCTTGATGAAACCCTGTTCCCTTTTCAGCTTAGCATGCAGGCTACATGTGACGCAGGTAAAATGCACATTTGTATTCAATCTGAATGGGTCAAAGTGCAGTATCCAACCTGGGTTCGCACCCCCCTTCAATCTGGGTTTACCTGGGTGTAACCCTGTAAAACAGCATTTATGTAATGGACTGCCCAACTACTATAAAAAAAAAAAAGAGCATAGAGTGGAAGAAAAAAAAAGAGTGAGAGAAAGAGAAAGTGTGAATGTAAGTGGGTGAGCGAGAGAGAGAAACTAAACTGAAACTTAATTTTGTTACTATATTTAAAGAGATACTGCATACTTAAACATGTTTTTTAAGATTGGAACTAAATGATATGACTGTACTGTGATGAAACACATCAGTGCTGGTGTTAATATTGACATTTCTTACCAAATGTATAAAAATCGGCATTTCATGGTTGAAAATGGCTCAATACGCCATCTACTCTTTTAAATCAGCCCTGAAACTTGCAAGGCCAATGCTGAAATAGAGTCAACTGGTTGGGACCCATTTACACCATGAAATTTAAATAAAATTAAAAAAAAAGACTAATCAGTGTCCGTCTCCCTCATGTCCCCTGACCCACACACTATATAGCCACAAGGCCACGCCTCCTACAGTTGTTTCCTCATTCGTTGCATTTTTTTAAAATTTGTTGGGAGAGACGGTTCTAGCGGAATTTGCAGGCATAGTAACACTTTACTTTGATTTTGTGTTTTTCTATTGAATTCTGTGGTTCAGCAGTGATGTGTATGAAACTATAGTGGTAGACTCATGTCTCTGAACGATTACATCCAGGGATTTTCCTGTGACAGCAGTCTGAATGCACATTTAGTAGTATGTCATGCACAAGTTTCCAGCATGAAGGGGGTATTTGACAAAGCTCAATTCAACAATATATCAGTGTATGTGAAAGCCAGAATACATAATTGCCCAGTAATACAGTAGTAGTATACATTCCTCAGCTGAAGGAATGATTTCATCAATAAATGTGATAGCTAAAAACACTCCTAGTTTTCCTGCTTAGCCTCAGCAAACATGCGTTGTCATTCCATCTCCCTCTTCCTCCTCAAACTCCAGCCTACCACCATTGCAAAAAGACGGAATTTCTTCCCAGTGTATAACGATAATGCCATCGTTCCCCCTACCACACATAGCCACATCACCCACCAGTACCATGCCAGTGACTGTCTCTTAGCAACAGAATATCGTTTGCTGTCCCCAGTTCCCTAATCCCCACCCTTCCAGCGAGCCTCTGAGGATAATCGATACTGATCATTGTAAGAGTGGTCCCAGATATCTTCTTCCTGTAAGGCCTCTCATTACCAGAAAACAGCAAAACCCCCTACTCCTCCTGACCACTGCGGAGAGGAAGAGGGAGGTGAGAGAAGACGGTCAGAGATATGGGAGAAAGAAAACAAAAGATAAAGAACAAAACAGGCCCACAGCAGCACAAGGGACACAAGGAGTTCATTCAACAAAAAGCAGCACACACAAGTCATTTTTATAACCCTGCTTGGTTATTTTAAAATTTGTTTATATGGCTTTATAGTCTGTATCAAGATTGCTAAGCAAAATGTGTGTTATATATGCAGAAGAGGATAAGGACATTTCAAAATAACACATAAAACCTTTGTTATAAAGCAGTGCAGAGACAGAGAGAGGAAGAAGAAGAGAGAGGCTCTTGCAGTGTAATCTGTTAATTACTTCAAAGGTTACTGCTGGTTTTTGTACAACTCCCCTCCCATGTGTGTCTCCCTCCATCTCTCTCTCTGTGGGTGGCCTGGTGCAACAGCTCACTGTAAGGGAGATTAGGCCATTTCATGTGCAGTAATTGTACAATCTTTAAAAACTGAAACAAGCCCATGCACTATATGCTGAACCTGCCAAAACACACAGACCAGTTAATATGGGCAGAAGGGCTACAAACATGGAGATTTAGTGATGTTAGAAACAGTATTTTCCAGCGATGTGGCCACATTATAGGCCAGTTGGTTCCCTTCGGCTGAGTGAGTCACTGTGTCCGTCTGTCAGCCAGACGGACAGAGCCAGGTTAACAAGCAGCATGCCTCTGTCACTTCAAAAACACAAGATGTGTGTTTACTATGTGTGTTGTTAGTTACAGCACCCAACACTTGCTTGCGTACGTTAGGTAGGGGGTAAAATGCAGTTTGCGGTAGGAAGGACTGCCTGGTCGTATGCTGGTGGTATATCTAGTGAGTATCAGCGGCGGCCAGAGCACATGGGGATCATCCAGGGCAGTGTGACTTCCTTAAGCTGCTAAGTCACGATTAACGCTCACGAGGAGAACCACCACCCTGCCTGGCGCGTGTGCCATCTCACACACAAATGCACACTCACATGTGGAGTGTTGATATACAATCATACTTCCAGTTCCACACACAACTAAATTATTTGTGTATGTGCACATGTAATGGATTAAAGCTGTTTTATTTTGTTGTTTTTTTTACTTTGCAGGCATTTATGTGATAAAGTTATAAATACGTGTATGCACTGGCTATGAAACATGTCTGAATTACATGTGTCCCTTAAACGCAGTGGCAAGCGTAGTGCTAAAAGGAAATATATGACATGGAGAAAACGCTGAATTTTTGCTAAGGTCAAGACAAGAGCATAGTCACTATCCTAACTTTCTTTTGTGTCCCCACAATTAGTTCATTTCCTTGCTGTAGACAGTATAACTGTGCGGGAGACAAGCATTTTCTGTTCTGTGGTATCGCAGAAAAATAAAGGTTCATTCTTTTAACCTCATCCCTCTATCCTGTTGATCATTGTGGCCTCATCACCTCTCACATGTATTCCTTTACTTCACACCGCTTTTCTTTGGGCCCTGTACCAAATCCCTCTTAAGTTACTGCAATTTTCCTTCAACACACAGTTGACACACTCTGCTTCATCTTCATTAACTCAAACATCAACATCAGCTCCATGTGGCACACAGGGTGTCCACAGCGGATGCATTTTACCCATGTTTCTCAATTCCGTTTGAGCAAATGCAGCTTTCTACATCGGCCACATGACGGTTTGCACTTAATGTGCGTACCACTGATCGAAACCTTGTCAAGTCAATGTATTTTCCACTTACATGTGTGGATATATCTTTGAGTCTGTCAAGTGGTCTGTGAGCTCAGTCAAGCGCACAGCAGTACAGGCTGAACGAGTGGAGTGCAGACACAGCTGTTGTGTACAAGTCTATGAGAGAAAAGGCCAGGAAAACGGACTCAGGAAAAGAGAAGATACAGTGTAAAGTTCAAAGTAAAAGAGTTGCTCTTCCAATACACATGCAGTAAGAGTACAAAGAGTACATGCATAGTACACAAAAGTTTCTCATGTGATGGCCCTCTGTTGGCATCTGTCTTCACTACTAACAAGCCAGCTGACGACAATCATTCAATCCAAAGCACAACACTCACTCATCACCAATCCAAGTCCATCAGCATCACCAGTAATCAGGTTAGAAATGATCAGGGTCCAGCTGCCCTACACCAGAGCAGCAAGGGGGCTGTTAGTTGGTTATGATTGCCTTGACTGGCTGGATTCATTAGCTACTGTGATGAAATATTCATAAAAGGAACAAGTTACTTCCCAGGGAAATGCAGGGCTTCGTCATTCAAAACAGCCTACATTATTAATCGGCACCTTTTTCAACACAAAAGGCCTGTACTACACACACGCATGACACATACCCTTAAGCACATACATGGAAGGACATAGACATTAGCTACCAATCTGTTCCTGTTCCCCTCCCCACAAACAGACTTTCCATTCAGTATTACAGGCATTGCCATAAATGCCTGTGAACAGCCCAGTGACCGGGTAGGACACTGGATAGAGAATAATGATCGAATGACCGTGTAACCGAATCTGCTGTCTTATCAAAAGCCGGGAAATGGAAACAAATTGGGTTTTAAGAGCCTGTTGTTATTGCATTTCGCCCGTTCAAATATTTATCAAAGACGCTCTCTGGACTGGGACAGGACACAGGGACACAGTGAACAAATGGGCAGTCATTTGAATGATTTGGTCTGACTGAAAGGCAGGGTTCAAAGATTTAGCTACTTACAACGGATAACGATTAATCTTAATTAGATTCTCATCAACCCACTCCAAGTGGCAATTCCGCACCATTTTGCCATAATAATGAATATCTTTGTGCCCACAAACGCCAGCCGAATGAGACATTAAAGTGATTTGCCCATAAAGGGGGAACTTCATCAAGCTCTCATGGCTCAGAGGATGCCTTTGTTGTGGTAAATAAAAGAAAGGGACAGGCTGGGAGAGGGGGCAGGAAGCAAAGAGGAAAGAAAGGTGAGGGCAGAGCAGAGAAGTAGAAAAAGATCACAAACAACGGTTTGCAGTGGCTTGATGACACTCATTTAGGAGCAAATCCCTCTACTTCTACCGCCACCACCCACCAGAAATAGATCAAAGGCGGACTAGATCAGAGAGAGAACGATCCACTTAGCTGCCTCTTTGCCCCGTTTTCCTCTGTCATCCAATTTCCTCAGAATAGAAGGATGATGACACATGGTAGCTGTGTGCGTCTCTCTACCCTTTATTGCTCTGGTTCAACTAGTTAGGTCAACAGACCATACCTTATTTTGCCTAAACAAATTTGTAAGAGTACTCATCAAAAACAGAAGGCTGGACATAGCGACATTTAAACAACGTGTTGCGTGTTTTTGCATGTAATTATTGTGCAAGCTATTGATTCTGGATCGCAGTTATATATGCAAAGCGTGTGTATTTGTTCATCTATGCATCTGTCTCAGCTGATGTAAAGCTACTTTTTTGTGTCATTTTAAAGGTTTGCAATACATTCACAAAACAATGTTACAGAAAAGCTGCTACTGCTGTCAAACAAAGCAAAGATGCCAAATGCTGAGCAATATTATCAGATTACTTTTAATTTCAAATAAATAAATAAATAAAATACTCGTCAGAATGACAAAATATGCATATTATTTCTTTAACTGCAATGCTTCCTTTTAATCTGCAAATAGAAATTACACTGTTACTCCATTCCACTCTTTTTCTTGTGGTAGAGTTTGCTTTATCTCTCTGCATCAGATACTTCCCACCTTTACCCTTTAGTCTACTCATATTGGCCCTTTCGATTCTCAAAATGTGGACCATCTCCTTCATTTCTGTCACCCTCCCACTCAATACCGTCTCGGCCCAATATTCAGTGCAAGTGGTATGGCCTGCTTCCCTATTTCCATCACTATGCCTTTCTTCTTTCTAGCGATAGCCTGTTTTTCTATTTCCATCACAATCCCTCTCTTGCCTACTATATGTCTCCATGTCCCCATTTTCCTTAAGTTCATTCTTCTTTCTCCCTCCCTCCTGTCAGAGCAACCCAGTGGCGGTTGGCTGTTGCCTCTCATCCAGTCTGACCCCCCCAGATGGATTCTGTTGCTGATCGGAGGCAGCTGGTTCCCTGACTCTGAATCTCCACCCCCTTATCCACCCCTCTCAGTCATAACAAAAGGCAAAACTATCAGATGCACATTTCCCAAGCAAACAACATAGCACAGGGAAGTCAAATGTGGACTGCGGCACTGGAGTACATTATAAAAGACTGGTTTTAAACATGCACTGCAAGAGTATTCACGGTTGTTGTGTCCAATTGTCCAAATATGTTGCATAGTACAAACGTGTGGCATTCTCGAGCACCTACTGAGGCTTTTCCTGAAATGGGAACTGGAGCAAACCTGCGTCTCAGAATCTAAATAGCTTGTACTCCTCACACAAATTAAAAATGACACCACCAAAAAAGAAATCATACTATTCTGTCCTGTGCTGAAAAGATACACAGGAGAGTGAAATTCTGTAAGAGAAGTTGCCAATATAAGTGTTTCAGTTTTCTGAACTCGGCACCAACGCTGTTCAAATCCAGACAGTGCTCTACTCCACTCAGATTGACCTCACTTCTCTGGCAGGCATGACAATATTGCACCACATGCACAGCATCAGGGAGATTGTCTGTGTCTGCCCATCTGTGACACTTAGCTTACTTCAGTTCAGTTCATCTGTCTGGTATCGACTGAGGCCGCTATCGTACTCTTGAACAATTACACCACAACAAGCCAGTAAACCATGCAGAAAAGTAGTCGGACAGGCGCAATGCTTTCTCGAAAAAAAAAAAAGTGATTAGATGGAAGACCCAAACAAAGGAGTCAAAAACCCAAATGGTGTACACTATAAAATCAGTAAAAGAATTTTACAAAGAACAAGTGCCCACGACATGACAAGATCATGACAAGTCCCAGATGAGTTTTAGACAAAATTTCATAATCTGCACTTTGGTGCCCCCTAACCCCACAATAAGATACATCTAGGATATTCTAATTATATTACATACAAAGCTGTTTTCTAGTTTCCTATATTTGGTCAATAACTCCTAGTGCATACACTGTTCGAATGTCAAGACATTACCCTGATATTATGTCAGGCTAATGTGACATCTTCCAACAAAATGTCCTCTGGTGTGCACTTTCAAGTGTGTAAAAAAGTATGTTTCCACTAGATAGTATTTGTGTGTACGTGAGTGCCCTTTCTAAGTATATTAGCTCATTGCAGATATGTTATTTTGATCTAAAATGGTATGTGTTCATGTAAAGAAATTATTGCTTTTTTTAAAAACTCAAATATCAATTCCCATATTGCCTAAAAATCCCATATTGGTTTGGCTATGCAAGTAAACAATATCACTTTCATAAAAAAAAAAGAAAATCTGAATTCCAGTGTAGTACTGCATTATGCTACTCCAGTAAAAAAAAAAAAAAAGTGTGGCAATGCTTGCCAGCACCCATTCTCTTCTGGCTCAAATCCATTTAATCTTCTCACAAATCCCGCCTCCAACACTGCCTCAATAACTGAAGGATGGGTTGAAGACAAGGAAAAAACTGTTGTCTTACTTGAAAAAACACACACACATAAATCCATTTGAACATGTCATGTGAGATTAATTGAACCATTCTTTATGTACGAAGGTAAGTTAAGATGAACACAAAAACCTGGCTGCCAACAGTGCAAATATAAGGCAGGACGTAGCAGGTCAAGAGGGTTTAAATGAAATTGAACTGGCTGGGAGAAGCTGTGTGTCAGAACTGGCTGACCAGATTGCAGATTTTTGTGGCTAACAAGATGTTCTCTCTCCCTAACGAACACATTTAAAATAAAAAACCTGGGGATTAATTTATTGGCAGCTCTCTGGAAAACAAGAATGGCAAATATCTACTCGTACTGTATTGACAACCCAATAAAATCAATAAAACCAAACCATGGGCCATAGGGTATCCTGTCACATGTTTGTCAAAGGACAATTTAGAACAACATTTAGAAATGTAAATACACTCAACATTTGTGGCCACACGATGACGAGTCTTTGGGTGTAAAATGTGGCATATATGACCACTCTACTACATATGCTACTCCAAACATTTTGCAGCTCAGGTTGTATGTCAGCCTTCAAATAACTCTGTTTTTTACTTCCCTGTTTATCCCAACAAGCTGGTTATAAACCCTAGCTGATAACTGAAACAATGACACGCAAGGTATTCAGTCATCCATCAATGTGGACACTAATATTTCTCTCATATTTCCTTCCTGGATGAGCCCCATTTTGAAATCCTTGTTTGCTTTTCTAAGAAGGATGTTGACACACTTTTTCCACAGAAAGCCATAAGGCAAAGTGGTGAGGAATGCCAGAGTGTGGCATGCTCTACTGCATTTCAGTCTTCCCTTACAGAGCTCTTATGCGGCTTGGGAGAGATCCACATAGCCTCAGGTCTGGATACTAGTTGGGACATGGGATACTCAAACAGCCCAGCGTAAAGGATCCGTTTGTTTCTTGTCACAGTGTAGAAGAACACTATGGCCACATACTCCAAACAACTGTCACTTGTTCTTTCACTCTCTTCTGACCAAACATCCATGTTATGTTTAATACATGAACTATTATCTAATGAAGGCCAGATTCCGGGAAAGCAGGAACTGAATCAAACGTATTACCTAGTCCTGATTCCCCTCCTCCACTCCACATGTTTCACTCTCACTCTAATCAGCCCACGGGCCATAAATGAGATTTATCACTGGCACCAATTGGGAAGGGGAGAAAAAAAAAAGGGCTAGCAAAGACGAGGGGAGAGGGAGAATGGAGGCCAAGTCACAGAGAGCAGGGGGCATGAGCCATGGTTGAGCCATGAATCACATCTGTTTGAGCTCACTCCACCAGGGAGTGTTTCAAAAACTGATATCCCAAACAAAAACAAAAAAACAACAACAATGTAATTTCCTGGTGATAATTATCTGAATGCATAAACAAAACCTGGCCATTAAATTTATGAAAATGAACATGTCAGAGGGAATGTCTTAACACTCAAAGTTATCTAACTTGCTAATCCTGCTTTGCGAAATACCCCCATGTTCTCTGTGTATCATCCTTACAGTTCCTGTAGGCTCTAAACACAGTATCAACAGATCTGGTGTGTTGTGACCCTCAGAGTCCCTGCAGGGCAGGCAGCCATCAATTGTCTGACACAGTAGGAAATTAGAAAAGGGGGAGCTGTGCAGAACAAACAAGCCACTTAACTCTCTCACACAGCGCTGTTTAAAAGTTACCTTTACTGTGACTGCTCTAGCACCCATGGACAGGAGGGAGGCATTTGCACATGCCCCTAAAATATTACATGGCACACTGGTTTGTCTTGCTAAAAGTAGCCAGTATTATTATATGCAAACTAGTTTGTGAATTACTAGTATTTTGGTTACACCAAAAGACGGAACAAAACAAAAAGAGTACCATATGACCAAGCCATTTTCCTGTCTGTAGGGTTGTCTCCGAGAACAGGCGTCTCATAATTATGCAGTTTTAGTACTCTAGTTTGTAGGCAGGTGAAACAAAATAGGAGCAGTGAGTTTTGGGTTCTAGCCTGTATTTCGGCTTGACAATCCAATAGTTTAACAGCCTGCCTGTTGCTATTAGGGCCTATATCGGGAGGGAGAGTCAGACCCGGCTGCAAGAGGGATTTGACAGCAAATGTCACCAAGGCCATAGACCTTGTCACTGGGATTAAGGGCACTGGAGTAAAAGACAGGAGCCAGGCATGTCATTCACTTCAGTTACCAAATAGTATCCATCAACAAGGGGGGGAATGACATAATTAGAAAAATATCCAGCCACCATAGCAACCTATGTCAAGGCTTGTGTGAGGCCTGACTAGCCTTGGCTAGAGGCAACAGACACACTGGAAACTAAAGAGTGAAAATTGCAAGAAAGAAAAAGAACTGGATGGGGACAGCTTTGTGAGAGGTATTTTCATTTCCTCCTGGTCACTCCAGTTTTCTGAGTCACCCCCAAATACACCAGTATGTGCGGTTTCTGTCACATACTAAGCCAACATTTGTAGATCACATATTTATTTTTATCTTAAAATACAGAAGCTATGTAATTTAAGAAAACACCAGTGACATGTTTACCCTTTACTCTTATTGCGCAATAGTCCCACCGTGGTGGTACAGTGGCATAGTGCAGGCTACTTACTTCGTAGCCGACCAAAGTTTATTTCAGCACTAAGGATAATAAGAACTTTCCCCATCTCATTTGTTAATGTAATGATAATTATATGGCAGGCACACAGTGGGGCTATAACGTTATCCCCGAAAGCTTTGTGAGAACTACATTCATTTCCAACTATCTCGACGTGCCCTGAGATTCTACTGAAACGTTACATTCGCTTTCAGCATTAGCCAAGTGTTTGCATTGCAATGTTTCCATCGCGGACCATGTGTAACGTTTTCACACAATCAATACCGTGGAAAGCCGAAATGTGGCTTCTGAAGAAAGGTACAGGGGCACGTTGGTCTCCGTAGAGCACAAAGGAAGGCAGCCAAAGCTCTACGTTACAGTGTTACTGCCACTACTGTTAGCTTGCCGAACGACAAAAACGACACATTTAAGAAGCGCCAGCAAGAAAGCTAACGTTGGCCACGAAGCATTTCCGATTTGTCCACTTCTATTTATCGGTCAGTAATCACGTCACGACAAAATATAGCAAGATCCAACACTAGTTTGCAAATACCAGGCACAGTTCGATGGCTAACTGTGCTAGCTAGGTTAGCATAGCTCATAGCCTTTTTCTGACTTTGGGTATGCTCGTTTCGTACACCGTCTACGTCTGTTAATGGGACAACGTCGCAATCTGGCGTTCGTTTGCTAAATAAATCTCAGGTGGGTTTCTGACCATGATGGAAGATTGTAGTTTGTATGGTGAGCACACAAACGAGCGTGTCACTCTTTTAAAAAGGTGATGTTGGCATGGACAGAAGAGCCACACTACTTGGTGGTCAGCCAATATCAAAGCAATAGCTCATTACCAGTTAAGCAACGTTGGCTGCTGGCCTTTTCTTGGCGGTGTCATACTAATGCCAACATATCAACAACACTGCGTCTTTTTTTTTTTTTTTTATAAATTTGACACAGCTACGTTAACTTTCCATTGGTCTCAGCTCAATCCAAGTTTACCGATAACGTCTGCCGCGATAAAGCTTAACCCAAGGCAACGGCTTAAGAGCCGGCGCAGCCCGTCGTCGAGAACGTGCGCGCCTAGGAGAGGCTGCCCAGGACGCGTCTCGTTAGAAGGCAACTGCCGATGTGTCGCCTGCCTTTTCGCGATACCCTCGAATTACACTTACCGTTAACGTGTTACTTGCTCTCAATCCGAACCCCCCGCGGCCACACGGGCTGCTTTTGGACGAAGGCTCGCGTCAAAGTAGCGGAAATGAGGAATTTTATCCAACTTATTCTTCTTAGTTGTTTTCCCCACTTCCTGATTGAGACGGTGCCATTTTGAAGAGCGAAGAAATATTTCCGCCGCTGTCGTCACGCGCTGCGCCGCTTGGTGAGCGCGAGCAGAACACAGCCGGGCCATAAATAGTTCATCGTTGTGGTGTTTGGCACACCTGAACCAGTGCCTCAAGTTAGAAGAAATAAATACAAATGCTGGCAGATGGATAAGAAATTAACCAGCTACAGCTCAGTTATTTGGCCTTAATGTCAACGCATTACATAAAGATAACCCAATGATAACAATAAGCTCGGAAAAAGATTGATTAGATGTAGTATAGCCCAATGTTCACAATTTGCCCAGTAAAATATAAATCTACTACATGATGCTACATGATCTTTTTTATTTGTTAGTTGGCATGTTGTAAACTATCTGTAAGACAAAGGCGTTAAACTCCATTCTACAAACTGAAAAATGACTGGCAAGCTGAGTTTTGGTTGGTTTAGGTCTACACTATATGGTATGGTTTATACAATACTAAACAGCCTTGTGTAACTTTGTATGACCTATAACAGATAAAGACTTTTGAAATTAATTGAACCGTTAAGCTCTATCATATCTGAAAATTGAGTCAGGCTTTTTCAACCAAATCATCCTAGGACAGAGGTCTATAAATAAATGTTCCTCCATGAGATGCTAACTGTTATTAATATGCTTGTACTTCTTTATAGAGCACCTAAGGCTGCAAACACAGGTAAAATTGGCTATTTAAGTTGGAAGTCCATTTATTTTGGTCTCTCTGTTGTTTTTTTTCAGTTGTGAATCACTTAAGATAAATGTTTCGGTCCAAAGGTGTGTTGGTAATGATAATTAAAAATCTCAAAAATACCCTCAAACGTTTCCTCAGATTCCTTCAGTAAAAACCAACAAATAGTAAAACAGATATCTTGGCACAAGAACTAAATTGTTTAAGACTAATGAAATTAATGACTACATAATTTCTTTCACTAATCATATTTGGATTTGCAATTGTTTTCTCTCTCACTTTAAGAGGCCATGGGCCTAAATTTAGCACACAAAATTTGAAATACCACTGCTGCTGCTACGACTTTTACTACCACCCCTACTACTATCAAAGCTAATAGCTCATGGACAAAGTAATACCAATGCACAATAAAACTAAAATAAATAAATCTAATATAGAGCATGAATGGCCTAAATGTTTAAAATAAGTTATTAAAAAAAAGTAGATTGTAAAAATCTAATATAAAATAAAACAAGACCCATGGCCATGTTATATGCTTAGCCTTTCTGTATTTTTTAGGTGTATGATTCTCTGTGCAACTGAAACCAAATATGTTTTGTTATTTTTTTTCCATGTATGGTATTTTCATTTTAGCAAATCACTTTGACTACTTCCCCGCAGACATTTATTGCATAAAAGCATATTTCATTTTAGATGTTAAATGGAGAACATGTTCATCTTCCTCCTGCAGGTCGCTGTCTCATTTTGGCATCCATCTGTCCATTTCACGTTATTGAACGACAGAGCTGGAAGAGCTCCAGTTGTTTCCAGCAAACACACACTGCCACTGCTTTCCTGGTATTACAGTCCCCCCTTTTCCCAACAAAGGAGGATGGTGGGAAGCAAAGGGTGGTGTGTGTGTGTGTGCGTGTGTGTGTTTGTGTTTGTGTTCAAATTCAAGGTACTGTTCTGGAAAGATACTGGCAGGGTTGCACTTTGTCTTCCCTGTCTAACGTTGTATTGTCTTATGTCAGCGAGGTGGTGATACAGGATGTAAAAGCAGTATAAATGCATCCTGGCACATTTTAGTTACACCTTTACAATGCATGTTTGCTCATCATTGAGGACAATTTCAGTTCAGACTAACACTAGTCCTCTAGACCTTTAGTAGCTTCACTGCATCAGAATTGGTTCAACACAATAACAGCAGATACCTGTGATGTAACAATAACTAACACAATGTGACAATGACAATTATGATAATATTTTAATATTTTAAATAAAAAGTATATCTGATGTTGTATCTCAAAAGTAACTGTAATTCCACAGCTTTTTTCCCATTGCTAAGGAGTCTGCTCTTTTAGTTTGAATTTGGCTCACCCTACTGGAATCATACTGCAAACACTTGGTTTGAAGTGAACAGGATTTTGAAGTCATGGCTGTTTGAGCAATGTAAAGAATATAAGTAGCAAGTGGAAATTCCAGGGGCTGAGCAAAAGCATATAAAGCAGAGCCATTACACACAGGCACAATGAGGATTTGCCTCCATTGAGCAATTTTTGATCATGATTGGAGAAAACATTGAAGAAATATTTCCCATTTCCTCTTAGTGTCCTCACTAACTATATCACAGCCAAAATTATATGGTCTGCAATAACTGTGTTCCTGACAAATCTGCAAGAATGTTACAACTATTCTCTCACACTGTGTTGCCTATTCAGTTAATAGTACATGCACTCTCAGTTGAGAGGACATGCCAAAAGGCACACCAAAGACACTCCCTTTGTTTCAATCACCTTTGTAGAAGAAGCAAAAAAGTGTTTGTTACAAAACTCAAACTGGTGGTCAGTTTCAGTTATGGGATAGTTAACCCATCTGCATTTGTTGGGCTTTTTTGGACATACTGAAATGCAAAAATGTCTTTTGATAGATGGACATTTTCATATATTTTAGGCCAGGAGGTGTCCATAACTTTTACCGGATGGAATAATTAGAGGGAGAAAGTAATAAAAGAGCCCACTAAAACAATCGGCTTCCAATTCACTTTTGGTGCTTGACCCCCTAAAGATAATATAGTAGTATCACATCCATACAACTCATATTTGTGAGTACGTCATAGACAGCACAAATTGCACACATTTCATGAAACACAGCATTAAGTGCACTGTAGAGCAGCGATCAGTATAACTTGAAAGTATGTTGCCGTATACAGTGGAATGTAGGCCTATTCTCTAATACGACTTATGTAAATCCCTGACAAAACCAAATTGCATAACCTTTCCCCCAAAAGCTTCTTTGTCTCCACTTCATTATTTCCCCAGTAAAGGCCATGGGTGCCTCAGGCCAGCTGTAATTTGATTAATCCACAGAAAGGGTAGCCAGACGGTAAGATCCTGCTCTGCTTCTTTTCCATTCTGTTCAAAATTGCAGATGTCATTTGGGATTTTACTTCATGACATCCATATCATTTAACTTTACTTAAAATATTTATTTTATTTGGTCCAATTTTCATAAATATATTGATGTCTTGACATCATTGTAATACTGATTTGATCAAATATTAGTGTTGACTTAAAACAGATAACTTTATTGTATTTTTTCAGTGCTGTGGATTCTGTAGGGAGCGAGGCTGAACAACTTTAGAAGAGATGGAGATCTTCGTCTTTTTATTTTCATTTTCTGCCCTTGGCATTCTTTATGCCATGAACACCATTCCTGTGTTTCAAGAGTAAGTCATAACATTTACTGATTTCTTATCGCTCAGTTTCTACAGTCTACTTTGCTGTTACAGGTCCACATAGGAAACAATGTAAATTATTGCCATAAAATTATAGTAATAACGTTTATACAACAACATTATACAACCACAACACGTGATTTTTCACTATACAAAAATGTATTAATATACAATCAAAACTGTTACAATTACAGTAGAATTACAAGAATATAAATGTATAATTGTGCAGCTGACCCTTCCTGTATCATGGGATGACAGACAGTATACTTTACCACCACTAGAGCACACTGTAAGCTTAAAACTCAAGGTATAAAATTTCTGTCTGTATTTAACTGTAACTACCTCATAAATCCTTGACCATGAGTGTATTAGTCAATTGTGTCTTTAGTTGTGTAAACTCTATAAATTATTAAACCTGACATTTCCTGGAGGGGCAAACGAATGAATAGGGAGCGAAAAGAAGGCAATGTGAACAGTATTTGAGGAGATAATCTGATATGATGTTGGAGATAATTACTTTTCTGAGCTGTAAGGGATCATTTTCTTATTCAAGGCGATATGTTTTGCCTGGTTACTGGGATGCTGCCTTTATAGTACTGTCTACAGCTCATGATTGTATACTGCAACTCCATAGGCTAACAAACAGAGCTAGTGGTAAAATACAAGTTCACAATTTAAAGATATTTCTCATTTCTGACAGACTTTTATACTCCTCCCTGCTGGCTCCTTTTTGAGTGTGTGGACATTGACAATCAATACAGACTGCACAGAAGAGTTTGATAAATTGCTCTTGACACACAATGTGCCTCATGCTCTTCTACTCTGCAAACAAACAGTATTGTGTGCATAAATCTTCCTGTACTGTTGAATTGGAGGGGTAGCAAGGGAGCTTCCTTTTGCTCTCACAGCATTTGTTTTTCTTCTGTGAGCTCACGTTGCGAGTTTTCTGAGGATGTAATGTTGTTTACTAGGAGATACCTTGAGCACATTAATCTTTTCCAGTGCAGGGCAGCGGGACCTTTGACCAGTAAACATGGAGGGTAGTGCTGAACTAACATGGCCTTAGCTTGCTGCTTCCCACACCTCTGCCTATGATTGATTACGCCTTTGTAAAGCTTGTGCTTTACAAGCTACTGGTAGGCATACCACCAAAGCAGTATGAGAGGTGGAATATTGCATATCTAGTGTTTACCAAGGGAAAGTTGTTATAATGTATACTATACAATCATTCTGTAACATAGTCTTTGAAAAAGTTGGATCATGATCAGACAAAGATTGTCTAATACATAACAAGACATCCACTACGTATAATACAATTTAAAAAAACATGATGTTATTTTGAAAAGAAAATTTTGCACTGCAAGAATTCTATCAGATCAATACCAGCAACACAGAATCTGAATTTTCCTGCCAAATGTCAGGACCGAGTGATGCTTCAAACTCATCTTATTTATTTGTTAGTTGACAATATATTTTGAAAAGCTCAGAGATTAAATATGAGCTGCTTGTACATTTGTTTTTTTTAAAGCAACCTGAGATAGCAGTAGAGCAGGAGGGTAAATTCAGTGTGACACTGCCATCTCACCAGGAACCTCCAGGCACACAAACTACCACACCAGCAGTGCCTATGCTCTCTCTCGGCGCAGTGCATCTATCACGCAGATTTCCCTTCACACTTCTGCGTTTTTTTCTCCCAGTGCTAACTGTGGGTGTTGCGTGATTATCATTCTCGGTGACTTCCCATTCATCATCATTTACTAATTTAGCACTGTGGAAAAGGCTGGCCCAACTTCCATGGGAGAGACTAATTAGTAAAGAGAATGAAGCAGAAAATCAGAGGGAGATGTCTAACAGTGCAGTGTCAGCAGTGAGATTGTGTTAAAAACATGGACAATGTGTTGTTATTTTTCTTAGATAACAGTTGAATTTCTCTTGTTTCACAGGCCTTATGTGATCTTGGAGATCGGCGTTGCTGTGTTGGTGATTGTGTTTCTGTTCTACTTTCTCATCACTCGTGGCAACCCACCAAAAGACGTCTTATTCTTTGGTAATTAACACAACTATGTGCATTTCCCAACTTACTCGCAACACATTTCCAAATACACTGACTACTTACAGAGGTTAATAACTACTGTTCATTGTGCTTGAGCTGATTCCAACTCCAGCCAAAGGGTTTCCAGATCATTCTCTTGCTACACGCTGTGTCGGTGTGAAAACACGAGTTGTATTTAATGTGATTTCACCTGATATGTCGAAAGCTGCTTAGACTGATCAGGCTCAGAGCAAAGCTTAGCCAGACTATTTTGAGGCATGACTGTTCTAAACCCTCTGCAAGCTAAGGACCTTCATGGCACTTGTACTCACCCTTTTAGCTACTCTTTTGAGTCCTTGATGGAGTCCGAAATCACAGCTATTAGAGAATGGTCATACTGGAAAAGACTCCACAGTTTCTGCGCCTGAATAATACCATTCATACTCCACTACTGACTTACTATGAATGCCATAAGGTCTTCTGTATTCAGTTTTGTTGTGTGAGCAGCTTGTGCACCTTTCACACACCTTTAATTAAACTTTTCTACAGTGATTTGTGTCATATTGTTCCTTGTTATCTTTATAGCTATCGGTCAAGTGATGTTCTCCATTTCTAGCCAAAGAGTTTCCCCGCAAACACATCTGTGCAGCTGATGCCAGGGGCTATGCTAGTAGGACAGAAACAAGGTGCCAAAGGCAATGCTAGTGTTGTGTTGGAGAACCGCAACAATAAGGGCAAAAGCTGTGGCAGGCTCTTCTCAATGATAGAGAGCCATAATCCCCCCTGCTATCTCACCTGTTAGATGTCAGAGATAAACCTGGTTGTCCTGAGGATTACAGAGACACTGCTACACGGCAGAGACAAAATGTATGTGTGAGTGTGTGTGTGTGTGTGTGTGTGTGTGAGTGTAATATGTGCATCTTTGTTCAAAGAGAGTGTGAAGGACAGATAGGACGGATGTGATACAGCGGTTTAAGCCATGGTATCTGCAGAGAGATGCCCGTGTCACAACACACAGTGATTCACTTTATAATGACATTCTGCAAAGTCCAGACAGCAAATCATTGTAATGGCTTTTGCAGCTGCTCGCTATGAACTGTTTCCAACTGTTGATGCAGACGTGTGTGCTTTGTCCAACATTCATGTGTGGATGCTCTGTTTCCGTTCATCCCACTTGTGTTCGATAATACTAATACATACTATATACTGTCCATCCACAGTTATCAATGGAGTCAGTGTATGCATATTGAATGTCCCCAAACAGTCATACCTCGCCAACTGGTGTGTACAGTTGTAACCACGGATGAAAGGTCCATTGCCTCATATTGTTTACCCCTCATAATGAGCCTGCCATCGTGAATGTGCACGGTGCAGTTGATACCAGGTTTAATCAGTCCAGGCCAGTTATTAACAGTCTGATGGGCATGTTATCCACAATAAAATCCTTTAGTAGTTTATCATGGACAGCAGAGGTAGCCTGTGTGTGCCCGAGCTGGTTGTTACACTCCACAATTATTTTGTGGCGTTAAATTTCATGCCGTACTGCACACTGACTATGGCTTGCTGTGGTCCGAGCCACATCCCCCATGATCATCAGTCTCCAACATCCTGTAGCCAATGTTTTGATAAGTTGACGTGTGTTGTTGTCCATTTATTGTTCACCGGTTAGATTGCCGCCTTCAAAAAAATTCCACCAAAGGCCTTGGTGATGCGCAATAAGCCCCTTTTCAAAGGGCTAGATCATGCCCAAAGCCCATTTTCTAGTAATCCAGTCATTTGTAAAGGGTGTTATGTAGTGACACATATGCAAATGATATGAAAGGCCACACTGTTTCTGTTATTTTGGTGCTAGAGTGTGGGTATGACATGAGGATAGAGGAAGGCTGTTCACCATGGATTCAATATAAATATGCCTCCAGCCTACCTCCCTACTCAAGACTTAATTTTCTCCCCACACTGTCCCAAAAATCAAGACAGACAGAAGTTTAGGAGGCATGAGGTTCTCTGCCATTCTCTGCTAATACACTGTGTGTGTGTGTGTGTGTGTGTATTTTTCAAAGTAGGTAGACAAAGCAGATTGAGTAATTACATGAAACTTTTAAAATCACAGTGGCTTTTGAATGACCTTTGTTCAAAACTGACAAAGCTGTTTAACATGAAGGTTTCCTGAATCATGCAAGTTTTACTTGAGTTTGAAGCTGATATTGTACAGTGGCAGTTACCCCCCCACCTTCCCTTACATACATACACACACTTGAAACAAAAGTACTTTTAAAATCAGCCAGTATCAGGTAGATGCTTTCATTTCCCTGTACTGTTTCTTGCCTTTGCAGTTTTTGCTGAATTTTCCTTTACTTGTGTGATTGATCTGACGAGTGCCTTGGAATATGACGGCATTATCTCCGGCTTTATGGAATTTTACCAAAAGACAGTAGGTTTCTTATGCTCACATCTAAAATGCTGATGATAATTCCTACCTGGTGCACAAAGACAACAATATCTGTGCCTGGACTTTAATCGTCTCCACTGTTTCCTGTATAATCTTTCAAAAGTGTTTAAACAAACCCTCTGACTGTCATTAGCACACTATACATGTAATGTCTGTGTTTTAGGGAGAGCCCTATCTGGGAACAGCCTATGCCATCATGATGTGTTACTGGGATGGAATAGTGCACTTTATCATGTACCTGGTGATGATCAGCAGGATAACAGACAGGTGGGTGATGGTCAGGTCACATCAAGCTCATTTATCTTTATCTCCTGAGATCCATGGGGTGCATTTATCACATTAAATCCACACAATGGCCTGAATAAAACAGTATTTTTTGAAATACCTCTTGAGTTAGTCATAAAGTGCAGTCAGTGAGTTCAAGAGTTCAGTGCGAGCATTGCCTTGGGGCAGGTGCCATCATGGAAATTAAATCCTCTTTTAAACAATGTCAGTTTTTTACTGTTATGAGAAAGTGTGTGTAGATAGATGCATAAGAAGTTATATCATAATAGAGCCATGTGTAACCTCTGACCAACACTTGGTTTATTAAACTTGGTTTACCTTCTATCTTACCTGCTATCTCTACAATAGTTTACTTGCCCTTGTTTTTTGGTTTCTCTCCCAGGAAAGCCTACCGTAACCTAGGCTTGATCTGGGCTGGCTCTTTGTGTGCCAACATGAGTGTGTTTATTGCCGGGATTGTCGCAGGTGAGCCTTCTCTTCTATTCCCCCCCTACCAGTCCTGTGATGACAACCTTTAATCAAGTGAACATCTGCACTGCCATGTCCCATCAGTGTCACAGTTCAGCCTGCCAACAAAATACACACACACACCCCATGACTCGCCTGCCGTCACAACCCACAGAACAAAGCAGACTTAAAGCATCTGTTGTTGACATTTCAAACTGCATACATAAGTGTCACAAGATCAAACTCGTCTACAGGCAATGTGTTGTTCTCTCTTTTGTGTTATCATAGACATACTGTACTGTATGCCTTTGCCTGAGGTGCCCTGTGGAGGTTTTATTTGGAAGCTTCATTATCGTGAGCACAAACTGATAAAAGTCTCTTTCTTTTTTCTTTATTGCAGGTAAATATGGGTCAGAGATCCGTCCAGTCTTCTGGATCAACTTTCTCTTCCTTTTGATGCCTGTATGGGGAGCCATCACAATATTCACTAGGCCAAAGGACAGACCACTAATCGGTGGATACAATGTAAGTCTAACGCATGACTGGTTCTGAGGAGTAGTGTTTGCTGAATGTATTTAATCAGGGTAACATACAGCGCAGGCCAGTTGAATATGATCCAGACCATGAAAGTTGACCAAGGGCAGCCAGTTAAGTCATTTATATTAATGAGTTGCTGTTCCAGTGGCGTGATGGTGGAAATTTGTGTTGTGGTTGTCTGAATCTAGAAGATAATCAGAGGTTGTTGGCAAGTGGAGCTATAATGTTTTACCAAATTTCAGTATATGTTCGCCACTTCCTATCACATTGTCCAGTAAGTCAATCTTAAGACTATAACATACAGTAGCTGACTCTCAAGCACAAAATGATCTTGAATGTGTGATTGTTACATCCTTAGCCTTGGGAGAATGTTCTTAATTTAGCCTCCACACACCGCAGTCTTGATTCAAACTCAAGTTAGCTTGGTCTTTGACCTGTCTTGGACTTACAGCAGCTATAATTAATATTTCTTATATTATCACTGGATCACATGACTACTTATATGTGAAAGGGGTTGCTTGTGGTGATGAACCCACAGAGAATTATCACCCAACTCTGCAGTTCCCCTCAACTCTACAGAGCATTTTAACATTTGAGCTTTCGTCTCACTGTTTTGGTTCGCTCTCATCAACATCGTTTTCGGCTGAAGAGGGCAACTTTTTTCAGCGAAAAAGCTCAGATCAACCAACTGTATGCTACCCGCCCAGCACCAAATGGCAGACAAACAAAGTTAGCAACTAGCTAGAAAACATAGTGGGACATTTTAGCAGCTAAAAAGCCAGATATTCCCTTCAGGAATTGGTGGAGAGCAAAAACAACAGCTGAAAGAGAGTGAATATTAGAACAAATGCTAATGTTGTTGCGTATCTGCTGGATGTAGAAATTAGCACAAGTTTGCCATGTCAACTTAAATGGTGATGATACGTCAGTGTTGTGTTTACAGACTGTTTCCTGTTGCTCCAAGGCCAGAAAATCAGTAAATGCAGGTTCAAGGACTGTGAAAACCTGGAGACAGAACCCTCATTCACACATTATTCATTCCACTCTGTAGAAACACGGGTCTCATTAAAGTGAGAGTGAGAGTATGCTGTGAGACCACGACCTTGACCAGCCAGCTCTATGCCGTGCGTTGTGTTGACATCTCCCAACAGGCCCAGCATGCTCAGAGCATGAAGCTGATCTGGCGTCCCTTGGATCTGATCCTGGTGCTGCTCCTGTTAGCTGCCGTGGCCTTCACCGTCCTCAGAGGCTTGGTGAGCGTACATCCATGTTATGGACAGAGTTCAGGGCAGGGCTGTAATGGAAGTTTTAAAAGTGATGTAGCCTGCATTCTTGCTCAAGCAGAGTAGTTTGTCCGGGGAGTTTCCAAGGATTTAAACAGCATGTATTATTGAGTTTTATCAAACAATACATTCAACTAATTAAATGTATGAATGACAACATGGGAACGTTATGTGTTTATTGCGTTTATTTGCTTCCTTGCCAAGAGTTGGATGAGAAGATGGATACCGCTGTTTACCATACTGACTGTATGGCAAATGAAGCTACCTCCAGCAGCCGGTTAGCGTAGCTTAGCGCAAAGCCGGGTACAGCTAGAAGGGCTGTGTTCAAACGTTAAAAAAATCTGCCTACCAGCACCTCTAAAGCTCACCGGATTAAAGAAACGAGATATAACTTGTTAAGTGGTGAGGCGGATTGCTTTTACATTTGAACAGAGCCCTTCTAGAGCCCTTTTCTCCCGGTTTCCAGTCTTTGCGCTAAGCTAAGCTAAGCGGCGGCTGACTGTAGCTTCACATTTACTGGACAGATATGAGAGTGGTATTAATCCTCCCATCTAACTCCCGGCAAGAAAGCAAATAAGCGCGTTTCCCAAAATGTCGAATTATTCCTTCAACCATGTTCAGCGTGTCATTCCTCGTGTCCATCTGGACAGTCATTTTTTGTCCAGACAGTGTCAGGGAGATGTTCAAATCTATTGTAATTAGCGGGTGTAGTTTGTGGTATTGTCATATTCAATTGCATTATTTTGTGAGGTGTTCCTGTTATTTTGTCCACCCTCTGTAGGTGGCTCTGGACTCTCCACTAGAAGCCTGTTCCATCTACCTGAGGCACTATGAACCCTACCTGAAGGATCCTGTGGGCTACCCCAGAGTTATGGTGAGGGCTTTTTTGTCTGTGTGTCTCCACACTCAGCCTCTGTGTCTGCTGCAGCAGCACCTGAATGCTCCTCTCCAGCCTGTTTTAAATAACCAGCCACACAATGGACCTCTGCTTTCATGGATATCACTCTGAGTGTGCTGGAAGCTTGCCCTTATCGCCTCCACTCCTTTAGCTCGCAGCTGATTACAGAGCCATTTTTCATCATTACAGCAACAATGAGTGAGGGTTGAGAGGCCAGCGCATCTTTGTCTCCCTCTTTCATTTGCGTAAGATGGATAACAGATTATTACTGAGACTGGCAGTGGGTCTGCTCTCCTGTTATTTTCGGCTCCTGACCCCACGCGGCTGTGGATTTTGTTGTGTTTTGTTCAGTGTACACAGCTCTGTCAATAGGTTATCCAAAGACCTTGTCGGGGCTGCAGTCCAGGCACAATTGCAAGTCACTGATCAGACAGACGAACCGCATGCTGAGAACTTGATAAGCTAATCCCTCGCCCAAAGCCCCCCATCAGCATCTCACTGGGTGGGAGGAGGGTGTGTGCGCAGCATGTGAAAATATGTCTTGGTTAGCAGCCTTTGCAAATCTGTGTTTGTGTGTGTGCCTGATGGTGGGTGTGAAGAAATGAAATGAAGTTTGGTTTGTTGCACAGGGTTACACTCTTTCTGCAGTGACTGACCTCTTTATTCATTGATGATGATGAACGATATGTGACAGATTACCGTGGCAGCACTAAAAAGACATTTCAACAAAAGACTGAAGGGCATATATGATTGGCTTTCAGGCCCTCGGCTGAACTCATTAGACTTCATCTAGCCCTCAGACTGAAAATGAAAAGAAACTGTTCAGTGGTATAATTTGAGGGTTTTATAAAGTGGGAAACTGGCTTTCATACGCCAAATATTTTAAGTTGAAGGTCAAGGCAGTTTCTGTAATGACCCTTGTGTGGAAGCAGTAATTTGTGCTGAAGGTGCAAATTGGAGCCAAACACTCCAGCGCTGCACTTAAGAACATTTTAGAGACACTGAGTTTTTATTGGAGCATTTCCATTTTTGTGAGAGCTCATTTTATTTCTTTATGTTTCAGGGGGGAATGTTGTACTTTTTACTCTACTACGTTTATGTTATGACAGCAGTTACTAGTCACATTGCAGAATAAAATGTTACATTCAACATGAGATTAGAGTAAGGTGATAAAACAATGCACAGTTAGCTGGATGTAGTTGGACCCAGGAACACCTGGACATCAAAATACTGTAAAAAATACTTTAATGATTGAACGCTCTAGAAGGGAGAAAGCTGAGTACGTTAAATTTTGATACTTACCAATATTTTACTTCTAATACTTGTTAAATTTTACTTTACACTTGCTGCAGTTTTCAAGTATTTTTCCATACTAGTAGTGCAATTTATATGCAGCGAATTATTCTGAGGGTGTTTCTATTTCTTCATTTAAAGCAGCCCTATTCTGTATTCAGTGTGAGTAGGTGAAGTGCAGTGTAGGCCAGAGGAGAATGAGGATGTACTGTATTAATTGTCTGCTGAGTGTTGGTCAGGACCCAACAACAACATAGACTGACAGTGATGGAGGGGAAAGTCTTTCTGCACTATGTTCAGGATCCAGAATCCCCATTCACTGGAGTATATACTATAATGTACACCAACAACTCACCTACTGTATATAATTATGGAACCACAGAATGTATGCATGTTGTAAAATATAGATAAAAGTCATTCAAAATGGGGAGGGAAAAGCTCATTTTTGCAAGAAATAATCAACAAATCGCTTACTTGCTGTTGCATTTGTTTATTATAGATGCTGCACTTGTTCTTCTATGGACTACCTCTGCTGGGTGCATTTGTTTATGGTCTCCTCAAGCCTGGGTGCACATGGATGTTAGACTGGACTGTGTTCTTCGCTGGAGCCATGATCCAGGTAACACCGTGAAGACAAACAGTCAATAAGTGAAACAGGCTCTGAATACATAGTTTGGGATACAGGTGCTGCATACTGAAGTGGGTTGCACCGACAGTTTGTTGGGTTGCATTAAGTCATTGAGATAATTACTGCTACTGATTGATTAAAGTTTTCATCAGCAATTTACATTCAGTACAAAGAGGTCTGACACGTGTCGCTGCAATTAAACTCCTTGTAGTGAGCTCTCATCCTGCTGATAATTACCTGGACCACATTTATCCTTTGAAGCATACTTTCTGTAATAAACAAACTGGTGGTGCTTTCTCGCACACTAATCTGACAGAAAGATTGGAACCATGAACCATGAGGAAGCACCTCATTAAAGCCTTCTTTTACTGTTCATAAGAGGTTGCAGATTCAACCCTCCTTGTTCTCCAAACAGCCAGCTTCTTAAGTCTGTGAATCCCTTGTGCAGTGGTTTATCTTCCCTTTTAGCATCATTTTCTGTATATTTTAACACTAGACTAATGACTGTGGAAGAGAGACTCGAGGTAACTCATTCCCTCCAGGTTATTCCTCTGGAGGGTTTCAAATGACCTGCCATTAGTGTGAAAATAGAACAAAAGAGACAATAGTGGAAGTATCAGTGCTGATAAGTACAATATGCAGTGTTGGTTTACGACAATGCAGTCTAACTTCTGTCTTGTTGTCTGTGTCTCTATCCAGTGCCAGTGGGCTCACATCGGGGGGTCCCTCCACTCTCGTACCACAGCTCCATTTCGTATCCCAAATGATGCTTTGTGGTCTGTGCTGGCAGCCAACTTGCTCTACGCAGCCACCCCCATTCTGGTGGCCTTGCGGGTTCACAGTAACCCCTATTTCTTCCTGAAGATTGTCCCCTTTCCTGGGCAGACAGGTTTGCCAAACAGCGAGGAGAAAGATACCAAGTACAAAGACAAATAGTTCTTTATCTTCTCTGACCTTTGGAGTTAATTACTTATCTTATGATTCATGAAGAGCTGTTTTATTTCAAATGCCATATATCAAGATGCCAAAATACAAGATTTTGCTCAACATCTTTGGAATGAGTGGTTATTTAAATGTTTGCTTCCAACACTTTGATTCCTTATGGCGTGCATAAACAGTGAGACAGCTGATTGGTCAGTGAAGCTGGTTTGCATAGCAATGATCACTGTTCTTTTCAGCCATTGAGTGAGGAAAAAGGAGATGAATGAGCAATAAAGCACATTAGGTTATTGAACCATTCCACTACCTTGGAGCTCAGGGACTCTAGCAAAGCACACGTTGATGGTTGAAACAGCATGCAGCTGAGGTTTCATATATTGTTTGGTGGGGTGGCACCATAAGAGAAACATCATAAAGACAATTGGAAAAGAGTAAAACTATGCACAGAAGCTTGCACACAAATCAACAAAAGTGCACATACAGCAGAAGACTAATAATAAGAGTAATATAAAAGCAAATACCAGGTATTGTGTTTCAAAGGTTAAAGGTAAAGGTTCTGTCTGAATATTATATTACAACCACTCTACTCTGTGTGCAAGTCAGAGCCTTCAGTTTCCTCACTCTTCACAAGTAAAACAGTTTCATAATAAATATTTAAAACATCCAACCTGACACTGGAGCCATTTTAATTTATGATTTATATTTTAGACTTATAATCACTACTTATACTTGTTCCTACACCTGTGTTCTATTCTGTTCCTCAAGATGTCACACAAAAACAAATGTGGTTGAGTTTGGAGTTTGCTGGGTAGCAGTGGTTGACTATACTGTATGGCATACAGCCATGAAGTGTGGCAGAGGAGGACAGAGCCAGAGGAGTTTTAACAACATGAACAGTCTTGAGGGGAGCTGATGAAAATACTGCAAAGCATCCTTTGCGCATTGCAATTTTCTTTGCTGAAGTTTGTGAATACAGATGGAGCATGAATGAATGTGAGAAGCTGGTCGTGAATCTTTACGTTACCTGCACAAAAACTGCAACCCAGTGAAGGACATAACAAGGCCTCTATTTGTCAGCGTGTGTGTAGTTGAGGCAGAGAGGAGACGAAAGAGCAGTAGAAAGTTTAGCAAACTGTGTAATTTGAAGTCTACCCAAAGCTACAGTTATAATGGTAGAATATGTTGTCTGTGAAATATGTAGTTGTCTAGTTATTTCAAGAGTAAAGATGAAATTTACAATTCATTTAAAAAGCTAAACTCTACAATATGCCAACAACAGAGAGAGAGAGAGAGAGAGAGTGGTGCAGACATTATTAAAAGGTATATATTGTTTATGTTGTAGATATCTTGCAGTGTGTTATATATGGAAATGCCCACGTTAGCCCACACAAGTGTGAAATAGACATTGTGGGGGTTTGAGTAGGTAGGAGACTATATAAATCCACAATATGCTTGCTATTTCTTACTCGACACCATTGGAGCCACCACAGATCATTACTCAGAGCAAGAGTGGCAAGGATGTGCCAACATGTGCTGCAGAAGGTAATGTATACTTCAACAGCAGCTCTTGTCACTCACTCTGGAGAACACACACCGCTGCTGTCCGCTGCCAGCCTATCTCGGTTTTAAAAAGACAGCTTTTCTCTCTCGGTTTAAGTATGAAAACAAGACATGCCATTCTGCATTCCGTCTGATCCTGCGTGCCCAAATGCGAGCGTTTCATCCCTTCTCTACTTACATTCCTTGATCCTCTTTGTTTCTTTTCTGCTGAGTGATGCTGCTGTGTGCTCGCTCTGTGTGGGTGGTCCAGTAAAGAGTCTGCCGCCGCTCTCATCATTGCCTTTCACAAAGACATCAAATGAATTTTGTTTGCATAAACAAACACACTGAAATGACCACTAGGCAGTGTGTAAGATGTTTCTCTCGCATTTAATTAGAAGAAAGATTGTGGAGACCATTGTCAATACTGTGAGGACTATTCCCAGAATAACAAAATAAAAAAGCTGATTATCAGCATACAATGTAATGTAATTGACAAATACTGAATCCATCTGCCTAACCTTTTCAGTAATATAATGCTTTGGATGCAGTTCCGTCATTTAAATGAACACACTGTGTTTTCTTGACAGAGATAAAGGGGGTTATTTATGCAGTTAGATAAGCTTTTTAAAACAGTAGTGTAACCCTTGTCTCCATCCCTACCCCATCAATAGCAGCAGTCCACTCATAAGTAATTATCCCTCGCACTTCGCTGAGCAATAGGCCAACAGACAAACAGACAGAGGCAGACTCATTTAATTCACTCTCCCTCAGCAGCTTTTTCATGCTGAAGTGTGGCATCGCCCCTGCTTGCACATGCTAGCAGTGCATTCTGTGTGTGTGTGTGTGTGTGTGTGCGTGTGAGACAGAGGCTTTAAATCAAATGTGGCCCGCTCCAAACAGCTCTGTAATCCCATGATGGGAGTCACAGGGGATCTCTGCTGCAGATGTCTGCTCAGCTGTGCATTCGACGCCAGAGAGCTGTGGTTCTGAAATATACAACAGTTCACACTGCAGTGATGGAAGAGGTACCACTTAAAGTAAATAAAGTCGGCAACGCTTTAGATTACAGCCTGCAACGTACAGCGTAATTACTCCGGAGTTACAGTGTCGTCTTTTGTACTTACAGTGTACCAGTACAGTACGTACCAAGTAGGTACAGGGGAACAGTTATAGAATAAGGGGGTAACAATACGGGATTTTACAAATAATTTGTGCTGTAGTTATTTTTTAATTAGTGGGTATCTATTCTGTTATTACAGAGTATTTATGACCTACTGAGTAACACTCTGGACGTTTGGGAGAAATTTAGAGAGAATGTATACTGTAGTTATTATCTAACTACTGCGTACCTATTCTATTATTACAGGGTACAGTATGACCATAAAACTGAGCAAAATTCTGGACGTTTCAGGGAAGATAGAGTGATGACTTTATTGTTCCTTTATAATTTTGGGGTCCTTAAAATAACTATGGGGCACATCTGTGCGTTTACTTCGGATCAAAGGTCCAGGGGACAGTGTATCGTCATGGATACTGTCGGCCTCTGAAGACTGTCTCAGCTGTCGTTCACGTCACCAGCAAACTTCCTTACTGGATGCTCATTTATGGCCTCGTGGCTCCGTCTGCCATCGGCGGACAGAATTCACCCACCATAGATATCACTCACTTGTGTTTCGTGTTGACAATTTTGAAGTCATTAAGATGTTGAAAGTCTTCTCCTGGGCAATTGTGTTCGACCAGCATTACAGCTCCTCAAGGTGCGAGCTTACCTTTTCTCAGCTCTGTGCACGGCCTCCTTTCATCCCAGGAAATAAATACAAATATAGCAAGATAAAACACCAGGTATGAATCATATAGGCCATGGTTAATATTAATGTATACTCTTCTGACAGCAAAGTGTGCAGTTAATGTAATATTCTTCCATGTTTTGAGGCAAGTCAAATCGAAACAATCTCTTCTCATATTGCTCTCTGTAGTTACAGAGTAAGTTAGACATGCTGTGGTAGTTCTCCTCTTGTTACATTTAGTTACAGGGTAACTACACTACAGGGTATGCTTGCTGTAATCTAAAGCGCTGTTAGTTTCCCTCTTGTTACATTTAGTTATAGGGTAACTAGAGGGTATAATAACTACAGTATACATTCTCTCTAAATTTCTCCCAAACGTCCAGAGTGTTACTCAGTAGGTCATAAATACTCTGTGATAACAGAATTGATACCCACTAATTAAAAAATAACTACAGCATAAATTATTTGTAAAATCCCGTATTGTTACCCCCTTATTCTATAACTGTTCCCCTGTACCTACTTGGTACGTACTGTACTGGTACACTGTAAGTACAAAAGACGACACTGTAACTCCGGAGTAATTACGCTGTACGTTGCGGGCTGTAATCTAAAGCGTCTGTCTAGTAGGATCTAAGTAGCTTCTAAGTAGCTATTAGGTAATGTATGACTTCTTATGTAATACATAAAAAAGCACTGATCATGAATGTATGTAATTAGTCTATTTATTAACCTGTGGGATCAAATCAGCTCAAAACCACCTGTAAAAAGCAAGTTATCATGTCTGATCAGTGATTCTGACACATTCCTCTTTTACTGAACAAACGTGGCAGCCAGGCTGGATTACCAACCGGACAAAGTGGGCAACTGCCCCAGGTTCACTGTGTGTTTGTTTTGTGGTATTTACTCTTGTTTGTGAATATGGACTACAGTTTAACAAAATCAACTGAAATGACAAGGGCCCTCTATTATGACTTAAAGCTGGGGTAGGCACTATTTCTTTGGTGTCATTGTGCAAAAATTCCATAATAACCTTTCAGCATATTGTAATTCAAGTGGTCTGAGAGAAAACTAGACGTCTGCCCCTCCTCTTGGCTCTGTTTTCAGGCTTTAAAAACTCTAGCCCATGACCGGAGACTTTAACCAATCACAGGTTATTTTAGAGAGAGGGTGAGTTCCTATTCCCTGTTCTACAAATGCAGATATGCGTGCACGTCCCTTCAGACAGTGAAAGCCTGATGCAATGGCAGAAAATCCTGCAACTTGTGATACATTTCCTAAATAAATACCTCCTTTGCCTACAACGGTGTATAGTACAAAACGAGTGTGTGAACACGTCCCGGCTCCACACGGAGCTTCGGGCTCATTATGTTGGATGCCATGTCGCTCATTTCGACCAGTGGCAAAGAGGCATGATGATAAACAGTGGGGAATAACTTTTGAAGGGGGACAGTGGTGTGTGTGTGTGGTGTAGCTGCCTCTGAAAGCCTGGGGCGCTCTGCCCTGCGGCCACGAAGCGCTGGAGGGGCGTCTTTGAGAAGACAAGTTGTGGCAAAAGGGACCGGGGTCTCGGTGAGGCTCATGGCATGGAGAGCGAGCCCTACAAGGCATGAGGTTTCGCAGGGCAACCGACTTCTTCTGCTGCCGGTCAGAGTTGTGGGTTTGGTGGGAGGGGCTTAGCGGAGGCAGCAGAGAGAGAGAGGCAGAAGGTTTTACACAGGTTTTGCCTGCTGCAGCTTTAATCTTGAAGCCTTCTCTCGTAGAAAACAAAAGAGAGGTGGTGGTATTGGAAGGGGTGCCAAAAGGGGCCGGCCTTCACCTTATTTTTGCGCCTGGGCCACTGACCAGGTTAATCCGGGCAATGGGTGGCAGGTAAGTGCATGCACCAATCTGCTCTTGTTGGCTACATGACTCAAGCTCTCTGCAGTCAGTATGTTTAGATGTTATACATGCATGTGGTAGACAATGTCTTACATCTAGTGGCACATCTGCAGACAGTGAACTTGAATGGAACCACTTGATTTATTGATTTTTCAAGTTTCAAGTTTATTTATCACATACTCAACATATTTCTACATTGTGCAGTGAAATGCTTTGTTGTGATTGACATGAATATAAAAAAGGCAAAAATGCAATGCAACATAACAGCATATCAAAAATGCAATACATACAACAAAACATAGATAGATACAATTGTGTTAAAGTACAAATATGGTGCAAATATTAAAAGGGATGCAGGGGAAGGGGGGAGGTATTGTCAACAGGGAACATCAAAGGTGTAGTCTATCAGGAGCCGTGGCAGTGTCCTCGTTCAGGATTCGGATGGCAAACATAACCAGCTCTGCCCAGCCATGCATCTCCAGGGAAAAACTGAACTCTAATGCATCTATAATGGACTTTAGTGTTTATGCACCAATGCACAAACACTAAATAGCTGATTCCTACCTTTTAGCAATTCTTTCTTCTTGATTTTGTTTGGCAAACTGGGCTTTTAAATCCTCAAAATCCAGCCCACTGAATCACTGCTGATGGACATATCCAGCCTGTGGTTGTTTTCAGTTCATTTTTTATGCATTTCATTTGAGAAAATGACCTCCCTCCCAGGTAACAGGTTAAGTTAGAAAAATCCTCAGTGCTACAGTATTGGAAAAAAGTTTCCTGGAGTGTATTTCTCAACTTGTAATAGATATGTAGGAGGATAATCTTTCTCTGCTCTGAGGTCCCTAAGCTGGAGCAACTCTTCTGCAAAGGCCTTGTCTAAATCCTGTAGATGCAGGGCAGAGAATAGTTTTGCTCATTTTAGAGTAACCAAATCAACTGTTAATGTCTTTGGAAGCATCCAGCTGTTGGCTCAAGCCTGAAAGTAAGCTGTCAATATTGACATTGTTGACCTTGAATTTCTCCCTCCCACAAAGCATCACTCTATTGACAACAGTATCTTTCCCTTTTTCCTCTGCGTCTCATGCTGATAGGTCTGCGGTGCTCCAGGGAGAGGCTGGGCAGATGTCTCAAACTCTGGTAACTCCTCACAGTGATGCTGCACAGGACTGCAGTAACTCATGCAGCTGCACAGCAGTTGACAGGTCCACTTCTTTGATCTACAAGACACTGCTAGTCAACTTGAATCTCAGCAGCACAGTATGCTATAATATGAGTGCAGTTTCATTTTTTTTTAAGTTGAACACAAAGTGCAGCTGCCTCATGCTGAATGTCCTGTCTCCTCTCATTGTCGGCTGCTATCATCTCAAGGGCTTCTCTAATTTTAGCGTCATTCTCATGGAGGGTTCTTGTAGAGTCTGCACCAGATGTCCATATGGCGCTCGAGAGAGACTTCACTGTCAGACACGTCAGTGATGCCGTTCTTAAACACCTCATTCCATTAGTGAGTGTATGAAGAGCATAAAGCATGTAGGGCTACAGAAACTCATAATCAGACTTGCCTCCCTGCAGCTGCTTTAGACATTTAAACATTTCACCCACAAAATTCAATGCTTTGCTGTCAAAATATAGATTTCACAGTGGTGACCATCTCCTGACATATTATATTGTCCACAGCAATGGGAGAGGCCTGATCTTAGGTCTGGGATCATTTCCTGCACAAACTCATCTTTGCTGGACCCAGTCTTTACTGGCAAACCCAATTAATTCAGTGAAGCCACTGGATATCCTGGTCATTTGCATTGTAATCAAATTTGGTCTCCTTTCTGGTATTATTGTTGTATTAACCACCTGCTTTTTTGGCCAGGGTAATTGATGGAATAATTATAGATCATTATAGTCAACATATTAGTTACTTCCTGGTAAATGGACCACCATGAGCTCATGATATGCCATTATTAATTCATGTTTACTCATGTACCTGGAGTTTATTAATTGTGGTGGAGGAAGTATTCAGATCTTTTACTTAAGTAAAAGTAGCAATACTGCAATTAAAAGTCCTGTATTGAAAATGCAGTAGGTACTTAAGTAAAAGTACGTATTGTATTATTAGCATCATGTGCTTAAAGTATCAAAAGTACTCATAATTCACAAAAATGGCCCCTGTGAGTGTGTGTACAATTATATATTATCTTTATCTGCAAAGTAACTATTAACTAAAGCTGCCACATAAATGTAGTGAAGTAAAAAGTACAATATTTCTTTCTGAAGTGCAGTGGACTAGAAGCATAATGTAGTTAGAAATGGAATTACCTCAAATGCAGACTACTTACATTCCAGCACTGATTTTAATTACTGTACCTGTATTAATAATGTGTGGCAATATATCAAGAAAATTGGAGCTGAAAATCTGTTCTTTATGACCTTACTCTTCCTCAGCCATAATGTTGTTTGGATGAATTTGATTTGTCTTGATAACATAAATCAGTCTTAATCTGCAATCATAGTCTCAACACTAACAGCTTCCCTTATTTCGATTGGTCTTTAATAGCAACAATGTTCTGCCTGAAAGTTAATGAGATTTCACTGCATTAACTGCAACAAACTGTGTGACACTCAATAAGTGACACTCTGATGGGCTTCAATAATGTGCAGAAATATGTTCACAAACATTAAATCAGTGTGAAATCATGGCTGTGATTGACTTATCCACACAGTCTGCACAATCAAATGTGTGCTGCGTCATCGGAGGACTGCGGGACCCACAAACACCGGTGGTTCCCCTGCAGTGCGAGAGATCAGCGATGGAACTGGAAACTCACAGAGAGAGAGAGAGAGAGGGAGAGAGAGAGAGAGAGAGAGAGGGGGAGAGAGGGAGGGAGAGAGGAGAGTGCTGCTGCAGAACAACATTTAGCCTGGCTGAGGAGTTAAACGGCACACAGCGGCACATCTGCTTCATTCAGACATTAATCCTGTTGTGATAGCCATGGTAAGTTCACTTCTGCGCTCCATTAGTATGGCTCTGCTATGCAGCTCTCTGTGCTGCATGAGAACTGCAGGGATGTTCATTGGACTAACCTTGAGAAAAATGATGCAGCAGGGCTGTTTATATTGTGCAACGTGCATGTAAAGTGGCTGGTTTACTGACTCTGCTTCACTGGGGCCTGTTCAGATGTTATACTGCAGCAGTGCCGTTATATAGGAAGCGATTATTCACAGGTGACACTGACGATGCAGACCTCTAGCACTGCACACAGCTGCAGCATACCTACTTGACTCCTCTATTTTGTTGTTATGATGATATTATTTCATCCACAGTGAAGGAAAAGGCCAACCTATGTATCTGAGAATGTGTTGGAAGTTTGTATTTTGCAGAAGGCTATCTCCAATGCAGTCCATCATGGATTTATGCATCACATGCTGGGTCAAAATGCACACAAGTCTGCAACTGTGGTGCTCTGAGCAACCACTCGTCCATGACCTAGAGAGAGCTTGTAAAGATAATGAGCACTTGACCAGAATAAGCAGCTGTAATGTCCAGGAGGAGCTGTGTTTTTTTCAGCAAGGTGATCCTTCATTGGTCACTGCCAGGGAAGGTTATTCACATACTCTGATGAGAGTTTCAAAACGTGTTGTAGTCTCTTTCTGCCCTTCTTTATGTATGCAAGCACAACAGACACCATTTTTATTATTTTTCTTCAGTAATCGTGGTGATTTTGTCGTAGTCCATGTCTGCATATATTCCTTTTTTGTGTCTTTTCAAATACTTCCTTTTTTTCTTCAACTGGCACTTGGCAGTAAAGATAAGAAGTGGCAAATGAGCTTCAAGTCTTGACTATCCTGTGAGGACTATCTCCTCTCTTCATGCTGAGACTGTGAGCTAAACAGCTGGCAGTTTAAAAGTGGTATGTGTAGCAGACGGCTGCTTGAAAGCATGACTCTCAAACCATAGTCGGCTAACCTTATTTTCAAGTTTTGAGAACGTTGAGGTAATCAGTTATCTGCTACTTTTTGTCCTGCTCACTGAGCACCAGCTTGACTACCCTACATGTAAACACCTAAAGTGGAAGAGTTCTCTGGTGGGGTTTCAGCATGACTGAAAGGCTAAATGCTGGAGACAGATGTAGATTTTGCCCAAGTTGCATGGGATATACTGTATATGCTAAGTCCTACAAGAATTTTCATACCGGAGTTGCCACTGCCATGAAGTTATTTGTCCCTTGTTTCTCCTTGGGGTGAATACCAGGACACTGAAGATGTCAAACTGTTGTCCTTGGTATCTTTGGTACTCTTCACCTTTGTATTTTTAGGTCTTCATTGTGCCCCTGGAATGCTGCTATCTGGTTTCTCCATTTTCGGTAAACCTGTGATAACAACCAACCAATCTCTGTTGTGTCCCTTCCTGCAGTTCTCAGAGCAGCCGTGGCCTCTGGCCTTTGGGAAAACGTCCTTTGTGGTTTTCATCCTTACTTCTGCCCTATCAGTGACTTCCCTGCCTGCTGACATAGAGAAGGGACGGAGAAAGGTGGTGCACGTGCTTGGTAAGGACAATTTTTTTCTTTCTTTCCTGTTCCTTATAACTCACAGCAGCAAAGTCAGGAGCTCTTCATTCTGCACTGATCATAGCTGTTACAGGATGTGCTGGGAAATATGTAAGATACACTGACTGCAGAGGTCACTTTAGAGATATATAGATGACACCTTGGAAACCAGGAAAAATGCTCTCGGTACATCTCATCCAGGACTTAATGATCCAAAGAAAGAAAGAAAGGAGAAAACAGGTGAGAAAATGCAATGCTCAAGCCAAATTCACATGAAGGATTTTGAAACTGTATTTAGGAACATGCGCAGAAACAAACAGTATTTTGAACAGCCAATGCTGTTGCAACTCTAGAATATTAATATATTATCTAAGTTATTGATATCCCATCTAACACCACTACTAAGTATTCAGTTGACATTTTACCCACTAAGAAAATTGATGACATCAGGGATTAAACTAATCAACTGCATGAGACCCGGCTGTTCAATATTATCTGCAATGTAGAGGTTTAATGGAGATAGACATTTCTTCTTGTATAAGAGGATATTCTCAAATGACTGAACTCCTTTTCCTGCCCACTAGATATGCATTTTTTTTTACAAGGTCTTTATATGCTTTATATGTAAATCTTTATTCTTACGGATACTTTGCAGATTAAGCAAAGTAACTACAACCATCGGATAATAATGATGTAGTGAAGTAAAAAGTATATTTCTCATAAAATAAAACAAAGTTGAGTAAAGTACCTCAAAAATGTACTTAAAGCTGTAGTAATTATTTTTGGGGCACTTGGGGGCAGAATAACTCCTGATAAAATTGAAACTGACATATTATGGGCTGTCTTACACAGTCAGGCCTATTTACACATTATCAGCAGACACATGCAAGATTAGTATCCCTTAGAGTCGTGACCACCTGAAGAATGTAAGTCTTGTAAGGTTTGTTTTAGTCTCCAACTTCCAACTTCTGAGAGAAATATCTGGGCCTTTAGAAGTTTGACATTGTTTTCCAGCTAGTTTTTCTGCTGTCTGTCTGGTGCTGGGTAGCGTGGTTTTATAACAACATGTCTGCTCTAATGAACTGCTGCCTGCTGCTTCTAAGCAGCCAGTTTTACCATGACAGTGCATGTAGAGGTGCACACTATCCCAACTCGCTTCACATGGGCACTCTGAATAATCAGTAGGAGTCACTAGTTCTGCAAACAGCAGCAGTTATTGTCAACTTCTGTCTGTAAACTGGTGTCTCCTTAATGACACGGTAACATGGTGTTGTATGTCTGAACGTCAGTCTGCTGCAGAGTTGCCATCAATGTTGGGAAATAATGTGCTTAAAGTTTTGATTAAACACCACTTGATGTTTTTGTGGTTGCTGGTGATAAACAATTTAGCAGAGAGCAGTGACATGACTAATTGCTGGCTGGCATGGATAATTGTAGGTGCCTTTATCTGGTCACAACATAGCAGAAAACCTCTTGCAGCCGCTCATTAAATGTTTTAAATGTTTACACCACACTTGTTGTGTGTGTAGTCTTTGGTTGCCTAGACACACACACACACACACACACACACACACAATCTGAGCGAATGTCTGCCAAAAATGCAAACTAGGTCTTGTTGTTGCCCATTTGGAAGAAGAGGCCTGCCGTTACCATTAGTCTTGGGTCATTTTAGTGAATTTCTCTCGGCAGAGGTTGAGGGGTAAGGGTTTGGAGAGGGGTAATCTGACGACAGGTGTGGGCAGAGGAGCCAGTAAACTGCACACTAGACACAAAAAATGTTCTCCACTATTGAAATGCTGGATGTTGAGGCACTAATGTGGCAGCTCAAGTAAACAGCACACACTCTATTAGCTAATGCTGATTCAATTTTGTTGGTGTCTCACTGTGGTATCCCTCACAAAGAGAATGAGATTGAATTTTTCTATTAGAATAAGTATTGGCGGTGTCAAGGGTGATATCAAACAGACAGCATTACAAGGATTTGACTGCACATATTTGTATGGCAGTGGAGAATTCCTTATGTATCCGCTTGTATCCAACACTTTTATTATTATTTACCATTCATTTAACCAAGTTGCACAATTCAAAATATAGATTTCAGGTCAAGATAGTAGTACTGTATCAATGACAAGCATGAAAGTTATACACATCAGTCAAAATTTGCAAATAAAACAATATTCCAACAAGAATATAGAAAATATTAGATAATTATCATTCCCCAAATACAGTATTTTGATAACCCAGCCTTCCTCTTTCTTCCCACCAGAGGATGACACCGGAGCGGTGATTGTGCAGACAGCTCCTGGTAAAGTGGTGACACATCGTGGCGGCTCCATCACTCTGCCCTGCAGATTCCACCATGAGCCGGAGAACACCGATCCTGCTCGCATTCGGATCAAATGGACCAAAGTGACCGATGCGCTGCAGTTTGAGGACGTCTTTGTGGCACTTGGAAGGTAAAATGTGTATCTGTATTTTTCAATCAATCAGTTCGTATCTATTGTTTTAATCAATTTTTTCTGTTTATCAGTTGCAGGGCCCAATCCAACTGATTTGATTGATTTTATTTCACTGTACTACACTGTATTACACACGTACTATAGATGCTTAGCACACATTCACAATGTAATGTTTCATGTAAGTATTTTCCCACTCAGATATCATGAAAAAAACACAATACTCTTTCCAGTAGGCTATAAAGGAAAGTATGTCACTTATAGTCCACCTTTAAAACATTTCTCAAGTTGAAGCATTTCTAAATTATTTTGCTCATAGCGACTAAAATTTCTGTCAAATCTCTTCAGGCAGCAGCGTGTGTTTGGAACGTACAGAGGCCGTGTGTTTTTGGAGCAGGCAGGACCAGGTGACGCCTCAGTGATCATCCAGAATGTCACACTGGAGGACTACGGACGCTACGAGTGTGAAGTCACTAATGACATGGAAGACGATACAGGATTTGTCAACCTCGACCTAGAAGGTCAGCAACTTTGCACAGACTGACATTGCTAATGCTCGACTGGCTGTATAAAGTGTTGGTCAGAGAGATACACCAGTTCACATGAGACTGAAGGGAAATTCAAACATTTTACAGCCTCACACTCAACAGCAGGTCTGTTTCTGTCACCTGTAGGAGTGGTGTTTCCCTACTACCCCCGTGAGGGGCGCTATAAGCTCAACTACCACCAGGCAGAGGATGCCTGCAAGCAGCAGGACGCCATTCTGGCCTCCCACCCTCAACTGCACAAGGTAAGTTTATGCCTGCGGTTCAAATGTCTGTCATGTTCAAGGCAGATTAAGAGAAGTCACAGATCACTACCAAGGATTTATTAGAGCTGTAGATCACACCTTCCATAGCACATTCATTTATAGGCCACTCTTTTAGTTGTAAAAATGCACTTACTGGCTACAACCCTCAGTCATAAACTGTTTTAGAGCAGCAGTATGTCTGAAATTAAGAATATGCAAATGACCAGACCTGAAATTTTACTGCAGGTCCATCCTCCTGTTTTAAAAAGCCATATGCGTCAAAGTCCAGAGTAATAGAGTTATGTCAGAAGAGATAAACCGAGTTCTTTCTCCTCTTAATAATGTATTTAATCCTTCAGTACGACTCGCTAACCTACATTATCTCCCTCCACAGGCCTGGCTGGAAGGACTAGACTGGTGTAATGCTGGATGGCTGGAGGACGGCTCAGTCCAGTACCCTATCTCTCATCCCAGAGACCAGTGCGGCCGCAAGGACACCCCCGCTGGCGTTCGTAACTATGGCTACAGGCACAAGGAGGATGAGCGCTACGACGCTTTCTGTTTCACTTCCAAGCTCAATGGTGAGAAACAGAGTGTGATGTTGATTGGCGGCTGTAGGTGAGTGCACATGCATGCATGTCTGTATCTGAAGATCAGAAACACTCTTTAGTCCATCTACATGATCATACAACTAAATGCAAACATCCTGCGGAGCTGTGGTACTGTATGGAAAGACGATATATGATGAGTGTTGTACCGTGGGGAAATCAGGCCCACGTCTCTGATCTCTGCCTGTGATCTCACAGGCCTAAGGCCATTGGATTTAGATCAGGCTGTGTTGATTCTGCCCTCCTGCCTTCCTCTGGGTGCCAAGAATCGCCTTTCATCTCCCAGTTCTTTGATTTACATCACATTCCCACAGAGAGTCTGCTAGTGTCTGTGTCACACACCTCCAGGTTCAGCTCAACCAAACTTGGGAAAGTTGGAGGCTGGATTAGTTTTTGCATCATGAAAGTTATCTGTATAAGGTATAATAAAAGGATTATTGATGGAAGATACCAGCAATCAATGTTTTAATAATCAGTATTAAAACACTGATTATTAAAAAGGAATCATTTGTTATTATTATTAGAAAATACACTTATTCGCTTTCTTGCCAAGAGTTAGATTGATACCACTCTATTCTGTACGCTAAATATGAAGCTAAAGTCAGCAGCTGGTTAGCTGGTGATTAGCACCTCTAAATCTAACTAATTAGCACATTGTACCTCGTTTGTTTAATCTGTGCAAAAACAAAAAGTGTAAAAAGGACAATTTGCCATTTTACATGGGATTATGTGCCAGACTATAGGTGAATTTCAGACAGCAAGTGGTTGCCGCCATTCCACTGGTTTCCATGTAAACTGCGGCTGCTGCTCTCGTGAACGCACACAGCTATTTGCCGCTGCATTCAGAGTTCATGATGGTTCTACTTTTCCAACTTGCTGCTGCGGCTTGCTGTGTGACCATGGCAACCACAGAAGCTACAGTGAAGGAACTTTTACTGGTACTTTTACTGGTACCCGAGTTCCTTGAATTACACACCTCTTCACCAGCAGAGGACAGACAGATCAATGAAGAGATCTAACATCATGTTTAAAGTCTGATTATTATATACAATGTTTATGATACTAGTTAGCAAAACTATATTAACTGTATCATATTGCTATCCACTTTCTCTAGCTTCAGAGATGCAGGCAGGCAAATTTTGTTCCCTTCGGACAGAGACAGGCTATCTGCTTCTCCCTGTTTCCAGTATTTATGCTAAGCTAAGCTAAGTACCTTCATATTTACCCTACAGAAATGAGAGCGGTACTGATCTTCTCATCTAACTCTCGGCAAGAAAGCGACTAAGCATATTTCTAACATTGACATTGACCATATTAGTGAAACATTGCGCACCAATGGTTAACAGGGAATTTTAAAAATTCAGTTTGGAAAAACATGACTTCAAGCCTGCATGTGCCTCTTTGAAGTCTGAAAGAGAATTCAAAACTCCTCATGCATTCTAAAAATGAAATAGATGTTTTATTATCTCGATAAAAGGCTCTTCATTTGAATCATAAACCATTTTGGGATAGTTTCAACTTAAAAGTACCAGTGCTTTTCCTCAGCGAGAAAAAGGTAGCATGACAGGGACCCTTAAACGATTGCTCATGGTTTCCCCTGTGTGTTAATTATTGTGGACAGTCTGTTGTGGGCAGGAGGTTTCAGCAGTGGTCGTGACCGATACTGTTGCTCAGTCCAGCTGGAAAGTATTTACTGAGTGTCCCCTGGGGAAATATGAGACAATATTCTGCCTCTCTAATAGCCAGCAGTCACATAAACAAGCATAAAATCAATCGCTGAGCCAAGTGCAAAGCTGAGGTTGCGGACATGATTTTCATGATAGCAGGAGAAACCACCAACCTCTTTATTCTTGGTTAGGTTCCTTTCTTTTGCTCCCTTCTTAGGAGAAGCTGCCTTGTGATTCAGTTAAGTTCAAACAATTCCGCCAATCAGGATAGCAATTTCTTTAATACTGCCAGGCAAAAAGTCTCCCCAGAGGTGAGATGAAAGTAAAAATGGAAGCGTTTTAAGAGTAATTTTGAGTTAGTGCAAGTTAGAGTATTGCCTTTTCGATTTTTTTTAACAGCTGCCCAGATGGTTGTTGGAATGATTTGATATTCTGAACACAATCAGACAGAGGTGCAAGGAAAACTGAGAATATCTACCCTCAGGGCTCGGCTTGTCTCTGGGGCTTCGCTCTCTCATTCACTTCTCTCTCTTTCTTTCCTTTTGCCGTCCTGAACAATGCACTTGCTCTGTTTTCCTTCACCTTTTTACATGTTCTTACAACAAACATCCTCTCCTCTCCTCTCCCTCTACATCCCTTTAGGCAAAGTGTATTTCCTCAAACGCTTTAAGAAGGTGAACTATGCGGAGGCGATGAAAGCTTGCATTCGAGATGGCTCAGTGGTGGCCAAAGTGGGTCAGCTGTACGCTGCATGGAAGTTCCAGCTTCTGGACCGTTGTGAAGCCGGCTGGCTGGAGGATGGCAGCATCCGTTACCCCATAGTCAACCCCCGCTCTCGCTGTGGAGGATCCCAGCCAGGCGTCCGACACCTGGGCTTCCCTGATAAAAAATTCCGCCTCTATGGGGTCTACTGTTTCCGCAAGAACAAGGATGAGACCGCAGGTGGTACTGAAATGACAAAAAGCCCTACAGATAGTTTGACAAGGAGGAAGAGCAGCAACAGCATCCCCATGAATGCTACAAGGGTGATTTAAAGTGGAAAGACTGAGAGCAAGAGGGGATGCAATTTTAGATTAACAGCAACAACTGTCGCCTAGCAGCCAGTCTCCATTCATCGCTTTTAAAGTACAACACTCACAGACAAGATGTACTCATTTGCAGATTTTCCAGAGAGAAGAAGCGAGGCTGTGTAAAATTAAGGGTGACATCTTTATTAGGGTGATTTTCCTTTCGTCTCCAGTCAGTCAATCATCTTAAGGAGTGAGTATGTTAGCACATCTGTCGCTGGAAAACGGTACCATTAAACAGCAGCTTGATCATCACTCAGGCACACATCAGATCAGAGAGTCTGCCATGAATATCCTCGTTTACGTGTGTGTGGATCATGTTTTGGCCCCCTCCTGAGCTCCAGTCTGAGCCAGAATCCCAGTGCCAGGGTGAAAACATTCATTACTGTGTGAGACGGGATGATCTGCCTGATCTGCTTCCAAGATGCCCTGTAAGTTTTGATTGTACCAAGTGTAATTGCCTGTGTCCGGGAGCCATGCTTGGTTTGCAACCCTGTGGCACAATGCGAGTCATTTTTCTCATTAACCAAGACCTGAAAATCTCATCATCAGCGCTGAACAGGCCAAGTAATAAATATTGCACTAGCTCTAAAATATTCTCACTTTAAATACATAGAGATTTATTTTATAATAGCATCTTAGCTTAGACTTAAGCGAGCATGTATTGCTTGGCTGAGAGTAGTTGCTGAGGCTGAATAAACAGAAATACAAAGCTACAATAATTGCTACTTACCTCACAAACTGCACTTCTAAGCAAGCTGGGCCACCAATGCACTATAAATGTTACATGCAATGACCTTTATTACAGAGTATGTTTGCCTCTACAGAATGGATGAATGTTCTGTGAAGAAAAGAAAATAAAAGTCTTGAAATTGTTGATTTGAACAACATGTGTTTGGGTGCAGGTTTTTTTTCTATATCAAAAGATCTTCAGATGGGTGACAAATTACAAGGAAACCTGATTAAATACAATGAATGCACTTGCTTCCACACAGGGTACGAGGGGTCACTATATGGTCTGATGAATTTAAAGGAATGGACAAAGGCTGCATTTATGTAGTGCTTTTATCCAAAGCACTTTTACAGTTTGCCTCATTCACCCATTCACACACACTCTGGATCAGGGGATCGACCCACTGACCCTGAGTTTAATGGACAACCCGGCCGAGCCACAGCCACCCCGAAAGTGCATGTAGAGAATACACATTGTAATGAGACTACAAGAGTCTACAGCCACGCTAGCGACTCTGTAAGGGCGTACACAGCGGTGCTTTGAGCTAAATGCTAACATTCTGATGTTTAGCAGATGTAATGTTTACCATGCCATCGTAGTTTAGCCTGTTAGCATGCTAACATTTGCTAATAAGCACTAAACACAGCTGAGGGCGATGGGAATGTCATTCGCTTCTCCAGGTATTTGGTCATTAACCAAAGTACTGGACAAATTGAAATTTTGACCTGATGATGGCGCTGGATGAAAAGTCAGTGGATCATTGATGTTATTACAATTCATCCTGAGGGGAAGCATGAATGTCTGTACCAAATTTCACGACAGTCCATCCAGTAGTTGTTGAGACATTTCACTCAAAGATACTATGGGCGGCTCTAGAGGAAAAGTCAGAGGATCACTAATGTAGACAGTAGACGGACTCCATCCATGGAGCTAAACTGCTAGCGTGGCTAAAAATGATACCAGAGGTTATATAGTGTTCTTTAAAAAGTGCACGAGGAGGATACACAACTGAGACTTAAGATACCTAATGAGCCTCATGACACTTTTACCTTTCATTCTGGAGTATATGTGCTCTGTGTTCGAGCGTTTGCCAGTGAGGGAAACTGATGAGCAGTGAACCTGGCTCTGAGTGGGAGCATGCTGGTGTTGTGCCAGCACAGCAGAACAAACCATGTCATCGTCATAGCAACCGGCAGCATGTAATTAAAATCAAGTTCATCGCAAGTCCGACATCATGAAATAATTGCTGTGAGCAACGAACTTGAGCTGGAAAAAGAAACACGCGTCATGTCTGTTTGCTGCGGGTTGACAGCTTTGTGATTTTTCAAAGGGAAAAAGAGGCTCTAAAATGACCTCGATGATCAAAGTTGATGATTTTAATGATTCGCTGAGTACTCTCACCAGCCCCATTAGTCTGTGCTACTGTGTGGATTTAGAGTCACAACCACTAAATTAATAAGTGAAGTCCTGCTTGATGCACTATGACATTTATAATTTATGGAGGATTATGTATTCTGTATTTCAGTTCTGAAGCAATTTAGATGTTTTTTTATGTGCACAGGACTGTGATGGTAACCCATTTGAAATCTACTTTGCATGGCATTTAGCTGCGAACTCCATCTTATGCAAGAGTGAGGTCATCATAAATAGCAGCCACTGCTTCCGATTTTGACTGCCAGCTTTTGCTGTTTGCTTTGGCAAACAGAAATGACATATTGGACCAACTGAGCGCTCAAAGGAACCACACTTTCCACAGATGGTGAGCTCAACAGGCCAGGCAGCAGGAAACCCTCATGAGGCAGAACATTAGAGAGGTACTGGCCTTGATTAAAGCTTCTTCACACTCCCTTTATTCAACGACCAGAGAAGCATTCGATGTAAACACAGAGAGAGAAGACAGACAGGTGGTAGGACGGTGCAAAGACAGACAACTGCAGGAAAGTGAGTGAACCCCTTTAAACTAGATTGCTCAGAAGATGACAGGGCTGTCTTCATTTCATCAGCCTTTCCTTCTGAGCATGAAATTAAATTAGATGACCCTACAACAACGGAGTACTGCCACACAATAAATACAAAGAGATGGGGTTGTGCTGGCTTTCGCTTGGCTCTCATTTATCAGCTTGTGACAGAGGTCAGAGCCTCAGAACAGGCCGCAGACAAATGCAGAGAGGAGGGGATACGTCACAAAAACGTGACAGAAGAAATAGAATTAAACAGGATTAATACAAGTCAAATATTTTGATAGAAATTAATTTGAAGGCACTACACACACACTGGTGGTGCACCTCACAGGTGTTTACACTGAAGCCTGATTAGACCTCTTCTCTGCACACTGATTCCCCTGGTAGTTTTCTTTCACCCGTTAGAGGAGGACGAATTACACCTTTGCCCTCCCTACAGTTCTTTGTCACAGCAGATATTTCGACTTGCCGCAGCAGGAAAATTACAGGTGGAACTAATACCATTAATGATGGCTCCTCTGCATTCGAGTGTGTCAGTTAGCTAGTCGAGTGAGCGAGCATGCAGTATAGCAGGACCCTGGAAAGCAGCCATCGTAAATGTTATTAGTTACACCTGTGCTATCTGCATATGGATTCAGTGAGGCTGTGTTATTCCCAGCATAGCTCCACCCAACTTTATACTGAGCAGAGGTCTAAACAGACAAGTGAAAACTCCTGTTTGGGTGTGCAAGGCCTTTAATATTTTAAAGATAATTTTTCAGTAATGCATTTAGGTTGTGTACAGTAAATTGAGATTATGGGAACTATCATAACGGACAGTTGTAGTGTCACACAAGCAGCAATTTTCAAATCTATAAAATTGGACCCATTGCATTTTGATATTGTTCGTAGAAAGTAGTGAACATGCCATGGACACCAGAGCTGTGTCTCAAATCGCGTACTTCCACTTAGTATTTTGATTGCATAAGTGTGTTCACACTGACAAGTATGGCAAAATGCAGTGTACTGAGTACCTGGATGATGTACACAAAACGGTCAGAAAGTTAAGTGTGGAACGCTACACACTTCTCACCCTCAACGGTCACCATCTTGGCTACGTAGCGGAAGGGGGAGGGACCACCAACGTATGACAATGGCGGCTGCGGTTGCGATTATTACAGCTAAAAGTAAAAGCACGTTCATTTTTCATTAATTTTTAATATAATTGAATTGAAGTCAAGTGAGCAAACAAGCTGGCAGATATTTCGGTGTGCGGCAATCACGGTAAAATGTTGGCTATAATGCTCCGCCCGGTTGCAAGCTGCTATTAAAAAGAAGAAGACGCGGTCAAAGGTTGCGATTGTCACTTCCGGTAAGCGCACAACAGCAGTATTCGATTTGAGACAACACCACCCTCTCAAAATTAAATCACTACACAAGTCAGTAGATAGTGTACACAGTATGTAGTGCATATGTTTACACACTCAGAAATAGATAAATAAAATGGCGGAGGGTAAACATTGTGCCACAGACTTCGTTGACCCCACATAAACCCCAGCATAGCTTCACCCAACCTTAACCTTACCAGAGGTCTAATCAGACACTAAGTGAAAACACCTGTGTAGGGCCTTTAATGTTGTGAAAATAGACTATTGATTAAATACTGTATGTATAGTATTGTGCAGGAGACCCATCCTAGATTTACCAAGTCCAACTCTGGAATATGCCCAAGGTGTAGATTCTCACATATTAGGTTTATTGGGCAAAAGAAGGTAATGAGCACACCTGACTTAACTACAAATTAAAATGTGTTGTCCCAAACTTGTCTTACAAGTCATCTTTATTAACATTAAGTCAATAATGAGAAAAATCCTGGGGGGGATAAAGAGAAAACATTGACTTGTGCCTCAACCCAAACAGATTTGTGCTGCTGCTGCTGGTTTTTGAACTGAACTACAGTAACTGCAGAAGGTGAACTACGCACAAAACATATATTAATATGTTAACTTTATGTTAATGAAAGCCCAGTGTTTCAGGTCAGGCCTTTATCATGGCCAAACAGAAGTGATGGGTTAGAAACCACTTTATATACATTTTTACTAAACATGCACAAAGCATCCAATAGGTTATCATTCCACAATCATCTAGTTCACCTGTGTTTCTACCTGTCCTCACTTCTTTTCCTCCATTATCAGCACCATCTTGTGGTCTACTTGATAGCTACACTGTGACATGCTCTTTTGGTGCATTTCAAAGTAAATCAAAATATAAGCCTAGAGAATCCACACAGTCTCAAGTGTGTAAGACTAAAATGAAATATATAGACTTTAGGACAATTAACCAAACTTAGTTCACAAGAAAACACAGGAGATTGAGCTCTTTGTTTGTGCATCTAAAATGCCTCCTGCTTGGAAAGCAATTACTCCAGATTGCCACTTCATTTATGGTGGTACTGTTACGTGGGGCTGAACTACTGAACCCAAGTGCAGACTCAGATGAGGAGACAGGAATAAGGTAAATAGGGTGTTTATTCAAAGACCCGGGGAAGCTTGCGCTGGTAGCTGGAAACCAGGGATGAGGTGGGGGCTGGTGGCTCGGAAGCTGGGGTTAGGGCTGGTAAGTGAGTTGAGCTGAGTCCAGGGCAGGAAAGCCGGGCTGATATGATGAGGAACAGGACACGGGGTCATGGCTGGAGCAGGTGGGATGGTGTAGCTACTACTATCTGGCAGTGTGGATGTGGCCGTTCAGAGTATTAGTAGAGGCCTTGATTATGAAACGGGTTGCAGCTGGTGGGGCTCTGCTCTGACTCCAGCACACCTGTCTCCACTCACACAATCACACCCACCCACACACACACACACAGGGAGAGAGAGGGAGCGAGCCACTCAGGGAGTGGCAGCAGGTTGGGAGGTAGAGGGCGTGCCAGGTGGTGTTCCAGGAGCAGATGTAACAGATTCACTTTTACTACAAACTACAGGTAGGGTGGTTTTGTTCCAGAAAATGTTTTGCTATAAGGAAAGCTAGAGTCTGTCTTCTGATGGTACTTTTCAGTTGTCTTGTTTTTCCAACGTACATTAAGCCAGAGGCACATTTAAGAATGTAAATAACCTCATTAGTGCCAAGAGTAATACTATATATATATATATATATATATATTCATTGTAAATATTCATTGTAAATATTTTATTGATCCATAGCCCATTAATGTTTTAATAAAGAATGTCCTCATTATGATCTGGAAACTGGTGAAATCCTTCCTTTTCCATTCTTCTCTTTAAATGTCTACGCACATTTGTTGACTGTGTACATTGCAGCCTCAGACGGGGGCACTGCAGCACTTGGAGATTATCCCCACAGGAATTAAGTTTTACTTGCATCAGACCTCAGCATTGTTATGATTGAACTCAGAAACAGGCGCCATATCCATACAACATTAGCCCATGGGAAATAGCTTCTGAAATAACCCCATCTCCCTAAATGATCTCCCTTAATGCCTTATGCATTCTGTGTGTAATTCAGCTGGACCATGCTGCTGCTGATACATATTTTGCATTGAGAGCAGTTGGTTTGTGGAGACGGGTAATTGGCCAAATTGTGAAAGGTTTCCCCCAGAGGGAGGGGCATATTAAACAGGCAGCAGTGTTGAGTTAATTGAAATTGTTAACCATCTAATGGAGTGCACTGTGGCTAATGAATGGGAGAGTTTGCCCTGCCATCTATAGATGCCTTTAAAGAAAAGTGTGCTTTAGTTTTTACCACAGTCCTGCCTCCAACTTTCCATTAGCTCTCCTCTTTGGTAGCGAGCTGTCACACTCACGCATCAAGAGTGGGAGTCACACTGGTTTACTTGCCGGGCTCTTTCAACAATCCCGGATTGGGTCGAAAGAGAATAATGGGAGGTTAATGAAACGGTTCAAAACCATTTGTGTGAGAATTAGGTTCTGACTGTGTGTGTGTGTGTGTGTGTGTGTGTTTGTGTGTCTGTTGGGAAGAGATGAAGGAAAGGAGGCAGCCTCAGCAGAAACACAAAGTCACAGGGAAGGATAGAGTGAAAGGCAGGCAGGGAAAGCAACAGAGAGAATAAGATGTGTGGAAGAGAGATAGGTGGGAGAAAGGGGTTTGCGGGAATAAAACGAAGGCAGGAAGATAAGAGGAAAAACGGGGGGAAAGGCAGAAAAACATCTGGAATGTAGAGTGCTGGGGAATGCAGGAAGACTCGAGGGTATCTGGCCCTGCACCGGCATGCAGAAATTGGCTGGTCAGTGAGCTATTGTGGTCCTGCAGGGGAGAGAAGGGATTGAGTGGCTCCAGAAGTACACAAACTGCTGAACCTTATCTCACCTCGGTCACAAAACCCAGTCCCACAACACCTACAGTTCACTTCATGGCCCGTGCGCACTTTCATCTTTTAAGGAACTTCGAGTGACTTCCCTGTGGAAGCCGGCGTAAAGAGGCAAACTTGTGACCTCAAAAACTGTTGAGATATTTCTGTGTTGTTGTGTGGATACGGTAACACGGCCTGTTTAGCGGCTGTATCACACATCTTTCTGCTTTAATATTTCATAAGCTCATTAGGCCTGCACTGCCGTTTGCTTTATAGATAACCTTAATGTCCAGAGAACAGTTGGTAGTCTGGACTAGTCGGGAGCACGAGAGCAAAATAAAGTAGCCTTCCTCGTCTCTCTGCTTCCAGGATGTGAAAAGCCAGTTGTGACGAGACGGTAGTGGAAGAAGTACTCAGGTCCTTTAAAGTAAATTAACAATACCACAGTGCAAATTCACTCAGAATTTTACTCAGGTCAAAGTACATAAGTATTATAAGTATCAAAAGTAAAAGTACTCACAATGCAAAATGGCTCCATTGTTATACTATGATATATATATATTACATTACTAGATTATTATTACAGACGCAGTAACATCTAAGCAGCATTTTTACAGTTGTAGTTGGTTGAGGTGGAGCTTGTAACTTCTTCAAATACTGAACACTGTGCTACATTCAGGTACATTAACATTAGCTATAGAAACATGCAGGTTTAATCGTCTTTAATGGAAGAGAAAAGACTTATGTGATTTATTCAGGTGAGACTGCTGTCAGTCCATTTCATGTTTTGTTGCTATGCTTTTTAGTAATGTGTCCTAAATTTCTGATGAGTTTTTGCGGTTGGATGATTATAAAAAACTTGAACTGTGTTTAAGGTGGGTGGCAGATTTTATTTGTAGAGCTGATGAGAAAGATGACATAGTTCTTTGGAGTGGTGGAAAGTAACTAAGTACATTTACTCAAGTAAGTCAAAGTACTTGTACTTTATTTGAGTAATTTAGGAAAATATTTAACTTTATACCATATTCATCTGAAAGACATAGATACAAGCTTCTTTGCAGATTCAGATTTTACATAAAATGCACTGTTAAACATTAAACCGGTCACCCTTTTGGTGACCCCTTAGAAAAAAGCAGATGGTTTCAAGATGGCTTCATTTAAATAACTGCTCGAGGCCAAAACATGTACAATTATCCAATATTTTACAACAAAGCAAAGATTAGAGAAAACTCCAAAAAATAAAATAATCTAAATTTTTTCCTGCTCCTGCTTAATCTGCAAAGTAACTGCTAATAGCTACTGCTAATAAGTACCAATAGCTGTCAGATAAATGTAGTGGAGTAAAAAGTACAATATTTCAAAATGTAGCAGAGTAGAGATATAAAGCTGCATAAAATGGAAATACCCAAGTAAAGTACAAGTACCTCAAAGTTGTACAGTACTTGAGTAAATGTACTAGCCTAATAAAGCCAGATTTCCAGATCGTCAGTCGGGGTCATGTAACAAAACACTGCACAGTGTACACACAGCTGGCAGAGCAGAATGCGAGGGTGACGGTGTATGAAGAACCTGGCTCAGACTGATGTTTTTGCTGGCCTTGCTCCTCAGATCTGACTCATGCACACGCACGCACGCACGCACACAGACGACTGTAAAAGAAGCTGTTAGTGAGTCGAGGCGCCGCCATCTGCAGCCGTCATTAGGACGGGCATGAATGCAGATTCATGGGTAAAGCTATTCAACAACCTGGCTGCAATAAAGATGAGGAAGATAAACGGGGTTAAGATGTGCATTCATCCTTTTTTGATTTGGATAAGCAGCTTGGTGTGCATGTATACAGTGTGTCTTTGCCTGCAGCCTCTTATGTTTATGTGCGATAAAGACAGACACTAATTCTGGAAGGAAAAGAGGCAGAGCGGTTTCGAGTAAGAGACTGTCAGGCCTAAGATGACGCTAAACCCCTTGTTGCTTTTCATAATCTTTTTGAACTTTGGCAGCATCATTGGGAGATAATGCAGGATAATACCAGAGATCCCCCATCGATTCGCCATGCCTGCCAGATGAGCCTGATATCGACCCAAAAACAAGGTTATGATGAGAAATCTTTTCATGCCTCTAATTTATCTGCTCATCTCAAAACCAAGTTGTATTACAAAAATCAGGACAAATCTGGAGTATAAATAGCGTCTTTTTAAGCCTTTTCATTGGTTATTATGAGAAAGTTTTGCAAGAAAGATGCTCGGGTATGCTTATGTAAGCTTCATGGATACTCTGCTCAGAGTGAGACAAGTGAGACCGAACATTTCAGGGCTCAGGACATAATGACAGTGACTGTTGGGAGTGCCGCTCCAAGTGGCTGTAACAAATCTGCCACTGCTGCACGGCAACAGACGAGAGCTGAAGGTCATTTTCGGGCTGTGAATTTAAGAGAAAACTCCCCGGTAAGCAGACTTAATGAGCGCTGTCCTTGGAACACACCGAGCTGAGCGAAAACATCACTCAGCCAGCCAGAACAGAGGAAGACGATGTAAAAGAGATGCTATATTCAGTGTGATTGATTGTCGACGGAAAACAGAAACCGGCAGAGTGGCATCTTCCGGTGTTTTGGAATAATAATGAAATGAGTCACATATCAAAGGAGACGAGAGGAACGAGAGAGCGAGGCAGGGAGAAAGGCTGTGTTTTTACAGGAGACAGTGTTGTGAGGCAATGAAACCATTCATTGATAAGAGAGGACTCTCATATTCAGCTCATCAGAGGAAGTTCAGGTGAACTGAAGGTCTCTGGGGTTACAGTACAACAGTAGGCGTATTCACTAACTGTTTGCTGCCAAAACAGAATTTCTCTCTTTCTTTCCCCTTCCCCTTTCGCCCTCCTTTCTCTTACCTTTGATCCCTCTCACTTTTCTGTCTCCTCCTTCCTCTCCTTTTCTTCCTCCTACTCTTTTTCCACTTGTGCCACTGAGGGATTTGCCCTTGGTGACCTACTCTGTTGCTTATATGCAACAGATTTGGAATATAAAAAAATGTGAGCAGAATTGTATTAGTTTTATTGATATCTTTGCTGTGGAGGAAATATTTTACCTAATCCAGAGAGATTTGGAAATACGTCTCCTCAACACATGAAGGTCAGAGAGGCGCAGATTGTTCTCCGGCTGAAGAATCGGCAGCTTAGAGCAAAACTGAATCTCTCACGTACGGTACACAGGAACAAGGTGATGGCAAGAAAGGACATATTTGAATGGTGGAGAGAAAACAAGTAGTTTTTGCATTCACTTTGAATTTTTAGGAAGGAGTAACAAACTCTTGACAATCTGGTCGATACATTCACTCTGCACAAATAGATGTCTGGAGCTGAGGAATAGTGCCCTTGGCTAGATGATCACTGTTTTCAGCACATAATAATTTCAAGTTATAGGCCTTCTAGTTGCCACAGGTTTTAAACTTCTATCAGTATATTGAATAGGTTTGAAAATGTTCAAGGTTTTGTTGTTCTTTTAAGACTGAAAGCAGCTGTAGGAATATTCAGCTTCTGTCAGGATAGCTGTAGCTCTGAATAAGATTGTTCAGTATGTACAGTATGTAAATGTCTATCTATTTAGTTTGATTCAAGAAAGTGTCATAAACCTCAACCCACATCAGACTATTTAGCTCTGAGAGTTAACTACGGTAATAATATTCATTAAAGGTAAAAAGTCAAATGTTTTGGGAAACGCTTATTTGCTTTCTTGTGTGTTTGATGAGAAAATGTCATTTCTACTGCTTTCAATATGGAGATGGAACCAGGAGACAGTTAGCTTAGCTTAGCATAAAGACTATAAACAGGGGGAAACGGCTAGCATCGCTCAGTCCAAAGGTAGCAGATATATTTAAAGATTTCTTTTGGACATTTTTGCCTTTATTGGATAGTGACAGACACTGGTTTAACTTTTTAATATATAATTTAACTACTGTCTCTCATGTACTTTGTTAAAGCACTTTGTAGCTATGTTAAGACAAGTGCTATACAAATAAAGTTATTACTATTATTTGAAAATGTCTAACTTTGGCACCCCAGTGGGTAGTATAAATAAGTCACTATGGCAATCAGCAATGCATGCTGCTACCCCCACCATTGTCTCATTTTTTTTTTTTTTTTTACAAATAAAAACATGCCATCAGGATAATTTAAAGGAGGGTTTAATCACATATAAAACTTTACACATACAGGCTTTAAATAAACTAAAGTACTTAACACAAATAACCACTCCAACAAAGCCAGATAACAGATCCAAACAAGGGTTTCCTTTAATGATCATTTGTCTTGTAAAGAATATAATACAATGACAGGACAGGAATTCATAAGAACATACATCAATAAATATGGATAAATACTTGTGGACCAGATTCACACAGCCGTAGACGCGCTCAGTTGCAGATATATTGTATCTGTGCTCCCAGTCGACATGGACGCACAGCTAGCTGCATCTGAAGTGTTGTGCAGGGAACAGAGCCAAAGAAGTGATATTTGTCTGTACGGTAAACTACCACCTTGCTTCTGTCTCTCCTGCAGGGTGTGTCGACCGGAGCGTCTCTATTTTTCTGACGCAGCAATTTGAAACAGCAGTGTGTGAGACTAGACGGCAGAAATTGAAAGAGGGAGATGGGTTTTGGATCTACTGAGTCTGTGTGAATATGGCCCAGAAAGGCTAAGCAACAAACACACCCAGAGTTTAAATGGATTTTGAAAAAAGAAAAAGAAAAACCTCAGAGTATTTACATCACAGAGGAGAAGGAGTGTTTGTCATTGGTTTCTGCTCTGCGTTTGTCTTTCATGTCTCATTCTCTCACTAACGTCTTTCCATCCATCCCAACAGAATACAGCTGCTTTCTCGACAATGATAAATTGTCTCAACTCAATATCAGACAGAGACGCAATGTCATACAAATACCACTAGGGGTGTACTTGTACATTGGATACTGAACAGTGAAGAAGTGACGCAGCAGTCCACAGGAGGAAAAGAGTTTTGAAAAGTCTGATGAGATGGAGATCAGAATGAGAGAAGAAGATAATGATGCACATTATGCAGAAACAGCATTTGAGCAGAACCAACTGCATGGGAGAGTACTCGCTTATTCACAGAGGAGTGCAGTCAGCTGTGTCAGTCTGTTTTCCCGTCATTTAGAAAACATCCAGTGGTCAGTCGACGCTACTGTACCGTCAATGCCAATCGACAGACTTAATAGGAACCCAAGACAGACAGCCTAATCATGAAATCAATAGTCTGTCTGTGTGCAGCTGAGGACAACAGCCTCTACGGCTCTCATCAGCGTTGTCACTGCTGGCTAGTGCTGCGTTTAAATGCATCATGTTCACAGTCACGGACAGTTGTTACAGTACAAGTAGGAAACAGAGATTCCCACACAATAAATCTTGACAATAATTACGGAACAGGCAGGGTTTTTATCATCATGAACAGTTATTGCACCATTCATTTATCAATTCAGAATTCAGCAGTCTTTTCAAAGCAAAAAACACTAAGTAAGGAATAGATTAAACAGTGTGTTTGCTCGAACATGAGACACATTCGATAGCCTGTTCAGCTAACAGTAGTAACCTAGCGTTTCTTCCAAGGCCAGGGGAATTTCATACCACATTATTTTGTGTGGTTACATGTTGTGTAAAAAAACCCCCAACCTGTTCCCGAGTAGTATTTCGCCACCTGGTCCTGGATGCTATCCCAGAGTGCAGGCTAACGTTAGTGGCTCTGTCCTGCTCTTATTGGAACGTTTATGTTCCAGCAACCCTAGCGTTACGTTCGCCAAAAACACAAGTCCTCATCCTAACAGCCATTTCTCTTAAAATCTTAAAAGTGAAACATACTGTTTAAAAATGCTAACGACAAAGCATAAATCTAACTTCTGTATTGCTTGTCCAAGTATGTAAGCTAAGCCGCCACACAGGGTCATGTCAGAAACATTTTTCCTTATCATACGTGATAAAACTAGGGCTAAGAGCAATGAAGTTTATTTATCGCCATGTCTTCTACATGGATCATCAACTGGTGAGTATGCAAACTTGTGATTGTAGCTTTAGTCTCAGTCTTTTAGCATGATATCTGGTACAGTAATGTAGCCATCAAATGCATATTTAAGACCCTTTTACATGGCTCTTTTTAAAACGAGTCAGCTGGAAACTTCAAAAAGTCACCTGGAGATGGCGCTTCTAATCAACTCATGAATTTCTACAGCTGATGAAATCTCCTTGTCACCGTTTTAATTTCGGCTGCAAAAATCTAGTGGCTGGCTAGAAAAAAGAAGCCTGCTCTTGTCTGCCTCTGTCTGAAATCAAGGACTCATTGTATCATTGTAAACTAAATACCAGTATGTGCCTTGCAAGAACAGAAAGTTTGACAGGCGTAGCAACAGTAACCAAGGCGGGCAGGGCTTAGCAAACGGTTAATTGCTACTTGTTTTCTAATATTAAATGCCTAACTTGTGATGCCTGTATTCATTTTTATGAACCTGAAAGTGCTTGTTTTTAACTTTGAGGAGGTCTAATTTGCTTTTTTCGTTGTTCTATTATATTTAATTTCATGCTTGGATATTAGCTGAGCATTTTATAATTCCAATTTCAGTTTTTATTCTCTCACCTTGACTATTTTGATTTGTTATGCCTGGTTATGTTGTGTTGTTTTGTGTGGTTTCTGAATGCTGCTGGGACCTCCTGCTGTCGCCTCTGAGACACAAGCGCACCCAAAGTCAATTTCCTCTGACTTGTTTGTATCACTTCTGTCACACTGATTCAACTCGACACACACTTCCTCACAACATACACTACAAATTTGACCAACTTGTGCTCCCGGCGTTACCGTTTAGACAAGAGTGCAATCAAACAGTCACAGCTACAAGCACGCGGAGATGTAGCCGCACTCCCCACAATCCCACTCTCATCTCATCTCTGCTGAACTCAACAGACTTCAGCGGTGAACTGTGAGTGAGGGGAATGACTCGGGTCACAATTAAGATAGGTGGCTGAGCCTGAGAAGAGGCCTGCTGGCTGTGAAGATGTTCAATGGTTTGCCTGCTGCTCTCCCCTCAGGCGTTGTGCTCGCTGCTGAGCCAAGATACAGCTGGCAGCAACCTCTGTTAAGTCACTCATCTTCATAATTAAGCCTCACAATTATAGGGCTTCATCTCTGTCTATCTGCCTGCCTTCAGGGCTTCCACTAGAAAGACCAACGAGGGGAGGAAAAGGGGGAGTCAAAAGCAAAAGAGAGACAGACACTTCTGAGAGCGAGGGTCAATGCGTTTGAAATTTGAAGAGGAAAAGTGTGAAGAAGAATGTGTGTGCTTTTGCATGAATTCAATACTAAACGCGATATTTGCGGGAGACAGTGTCGGAGACGTGCTGTGAGAAAGCATGGCACCTTCAAAAAAGACAGAGCAAAAACTTACCGGCCCCAGAGGATGTGCCAAAAGCAAGCTGTCCTCTTACAGACACAACACACACAAACACACACAGCCCAGGGGGTGACCATCACCATCACATCTTTTATGCATTGTCTGTTATATGTTGAAGAAGTCTGCTCAAACTTCTCCAACTTTAATGAAAAACAGAACATTATGAGTGCAAAATCCATTCATACCAACTCATTAAGGATAGAAGTTTAACATAAATCTGTGGTATTTTTGTGGTAGCCCTAATAATCTCTGCAGAGGCGAAGAAAAAGTGACGAGACAGAACAACAGATTAACCGGTGATTTTTTCCCAGCTTCAACAAAGACTCATTAGCATGTAATTTAAGTTACTAGTAGTCTTAATTAATTCAATTTTGTCCAAATTTGTCTGCTCTGTTTTCCAGCCCAAAATCAGTTCCTCACATCATTTTTGAGAAAGTTCCATACTCCTGTCACACAGCTGAATCTTTACACAACTGTAATTACACTGTCTGTTGGCATCAACTCTGATTTGAATTACTGTGAGAGGGGCTTCTGTCTGCCCTTTCATTCATCCACCAGTGCTCAATCCATTTTCACGGACAGATAGAAAAAAAAAAAGAGCCTCGTTGCAGCCTGACATCTAAGAAACGACAGGGGTTTGACGGCTGTGACAGCTCTCTGGGCCTCCCGTCCGTCACCCTAAACCTTCCACTGGCTGTCCGTCAACCTAACCCTCCCCTTGTCATCACGGCTCCGTGGTTCTGCAGATAATGCAACTTGTTAATTAGGCATGCAGTAGATTAATTAAACTGATACAGAGGTGTAGGTTCACTGTTCTCCGTGCAGAGGAGCGTTGTCATTGCCAAGGTGAGAGGGGACAAACAAAGGCAGAGAATGAATGTGCACAGGATGGATTTTCTCACCTCATGTGACTTTATATAACCTGATCCTGCTTTTATGTTCTTTTTATAAGAGCTGTGAAAGGCTGCTGAAAAACACTGAGTGTACTCTTTTACCAATAAAGAGCTGGTTAAACTGAGTTTAGGTGTGCTTATCCTCCACTGCCTCCTGTTGTAAAAAGAGAGTGACAAGAATGCCCAGTGAGGAAGATAAATGAAAAGTACCAAAGTGAGAGGTGGTGAAGGAAAAAACAGAACAAGATGAAGAAACATAAAGGATAAAAGTGCTGCTGGAGTCAGTGTTTGGGACATAATCCCAGAAGCTCTAAGGGAAGGAAAAGAGAGCAAAGCGCTTGTTCTAGCCGTCTCAATCCCCTCTTTAAAGCAGGACATGCAGCAGGAGCGAGCACAGGTGTGAACAGCTGTGAGACTCAGTCTGCCCCAGAAATAGGAAGCCGTAATCTCTGCTGACCCTCTCTATCATCATCCGCTGGGACTTCAGCCACTGTCAACATCCTCAATCATAAACACACACACACACACACACTGAGATGAGAGAGTTCTCAACATCTCCGTCTCTTCATCCTCATACCCTGTGTACGCAACTCTGATTCATGATCCAACAATCAACATTTGTCTCTGCTAGTTTTCATGCCTGTTCCCCAACTCCTCCTGGTTTAGAGGGCTGCAAAAACTCTACATGTTAACAAGTCATTTCATCTAATATTTAACTGCTCTAATCAATTTTGTTACATCAGCAATGAATCAAATGTGAATTTGCGATGTGACAGGTGAAGCTTGTAGCGACAAACCCACAGAGAACCCAACTCTGTGGTTCCCCTCTGGTGTCAAAGTCACATACTTTTTACACCCAGCGAATCACCCTGACCTCCACTCGAGAACGTTTTTGTGGTGGTATAACAATGTCATATGACTTCCATCTTTGCTAATGGGAGAAGCAGTCATTATTTGCAGAGACGAGAGAGGTCAATTGTCAGTAAACAAAGGTAATTATTCGCGATTCAACAAAAGACCAGTGCTGTTTTTATACTAATACAGGGATCCACCTTATTCTGTCCTGTTTCCATATACTGACACTCTTCCTGGCACAATGGGAAAATGCACTATAAACAGGCAGGGATTACCTCACCCCAGCTACAGAATCAGTTTTGTTTTAAGAACATGTTTTGAAAGGCTGAATGTAAAATACTGACTTTTTTTTTTTTTTTACATATATGTTTTTTGCAGTGTACCCAAACTCTCCGCATGGACTTGTCATATCTTGTGCCTGCTGAGACATATGAGGGGGCCACTGGATCTAGATAGATAACCTGCTCCGTCTCTCTCTGTATCTCTCGTGCCTGGCTGACAGCGTCATTTATCCTCATCAGACCAAAAAACGTAAAAAACTCAACAGATGAGTGAGTGGAACTTCGCCCTGCTGCATCACCTTTAAATTCACAGCAACACAAATTATGAGAAACGGCAAAGCAAACATGGGATTGGTGAGCTGAGTTGAGACAAACTGACATCAAAGGTTCAGATTAACTCTTGACAAATACAGTGGCGGATGTCTGGCACAGCAAGAGCTGAAAAGTGATTGATGTGTGATGCGGCGTAAAGAAACAGAACTGTGATGCGGTGTGTTTTCCATTTTCCTCTGGGGGTTCAGCATCTGATCTAAAGTAACTGTCTTACACTTACAAGAAGATACAACGCTAACAATCAAATAATTCAATTACAACTGCCTCTGATTCAAAGAAAATCAATTAAATCTGTTTCAGAATAACTCGCTTTAAGTCAAGCACAATGTCTTACAAAGAGCAAACCAAAAGCAGCAGAGTCAAAAAGTAAACACTGAGTATTTGTAAAAAATAATGCGTGTTCAACAGACAATAGGCTCAAGTCAACAACATGGATGTCTTCCTTGACTCGTCTGATTTTGATACGGCATTTTCAGCGACGTCGTCCCTATTTATAGTTTGTACTAAACCACTTCTCTCCGAAGAATGTTCGGTGTGGATCTCAAAGGTATTTTTTTTTCCAAAAACAGGTCAGCGTAGCCCCATGTTTCAGGTCATCGTTGAGCTCGGAGGGAGAGTAACTGGGTCGAGTTAGAGGGTAGGTGAGAGACAGACAAGTAAAGACAAGAAAGTAAAGCAGGGAAAGTAAAGTAAAAAGAGTACAAAGGGATTTTGTTATTGTCCCGCTGACGCCTGGCAGCACTTTGGCAGGCCTCAGAGTTGACTATGATACAGGCTGACTCAGAGAGCCAGGGGTGGAGCTAAGGGCAGGGCAGTGCGGTGCAGGGAGGGGGCTTGGGCAGAGAGTTTTGGGCTGTAAGGTGTGAAGTAGTGTTTGGGGAAATGCTGCGAGAGGAAGGGGTGACAGGGAGACAGGCAAACTGCAGTTGGCAGCGGAGGAGAAAAGTAAAGGGGGATGGGGTTTTTTTTTGGTTCAGAAGTGGGCGTGGTTGTGGCCCTGGCCCTGCTCTCCTCCGTGGTGCCCTCCCTCTCTGTGGCCGTGCCTCTTGTGCTTCCTGCGCTCCCTCCTGCCCTTGTGGTGGTGGCGCCGGTAACGGTGGGCTCGTCGGGCTGGTGGAGCAAACACAGCGGAGGAGAGAGATGGTGAAATAAAAGAAAGGGCAGGCGATTTAAGAAGCAAGTCAGAGATGGAATAAGATGAAAAGCAAGAGTGGAAAACTGATGTAAGAGGGAGATGAATCACTAACAAGCATCAGAAGCATTCAGGCAGATAGTCGGAGGGAGGCGAAACCAGGGAAGAGGCGAGGGGGAAAGGGGATCAAAAAGCAGGAAGGTCAAAACCACATGTTCTCTGTGGAAGGTTTAACTGTTTCCACCACACGGAGGGAATCTGTTTTATCTAACATTCAGTAGAACTGGGCGCCTTTAGCAAGAGCATGCTGAGCTAGCCACCCACTCACAGCCTCAGTGTAAAGCTTGTTCCTGGGGTGTACTGCCAAATTAGGTTGCTCTGTCCCTTTCTGGATTTCACCAACAAAGAAATGTCATCTGCATTGAATGATAACGACACTATAACTCTGGGCCATGAAAAACAACTCCGTCCAGAGATAAAGAGTCATAAGAAAAATAATTCTTATCACTTTGAACAGAAGCTACATTATTTCAGTATTTCATCATTACTGTCACATTGTGAGCTGAGTGAGATGAAATACAAGGCGCAGTTTGTTGAATATTTATACATATCTGCTCTTTATTTCTCCTCTGAAGAAGCAAGAAATGATGCTGAAAAGTTAAGACATTGATTCTGTCATAGTCAGAGTGAGTCCTTTAGAATCATTTTAGGAAAAATAAAGTTTATTTTAAGGATTAAAGGAGATATGGTGTATGAAAGGTACACAAAAAAGCCTGTTATCACTCATTTTAGATGCCAAACTGCTGTAAAATATGAGAATATTACAAGTGTTTCATTCCTTATATGCACAAACGCTGTATGATATGGAGTATATAAGTCATATTTCCCTTTGGTTGAACATTTTTAGGTTTTAGCAAACATCTTTTATATTTAATGAATGGTCAACCGGTTCCAAAATTGTTTTGAAAAGTCTTGAAAAAAAGAGGGATCCCACCTCAAGCATAAAGCACTTCAAAGGAGACCCTACCACTTCTAAGTAAACTCAGGGGATTTTAATTCAGTCTACAACCACAGTAATCTTTTTGCTTGCAATTATTAATAATGAGAGCAGGGATGGCAAGCCTGAATGCGCATGGTGACAGCAGCTCCCGAGGGCAGTTAATGCAGGAGGTTCGTCGTACGGTGGTGTGCGTGCTAAAAATAAGAAAATGTAAATGTGAAAATGACCTAACAAATGGAAGTACTGCTTTAAGACTTGTTGTCTGCCCTCCCGCTCTGTGAAAATCCTGTCGCGTAAAACTCACATTTTATGCAGATGATTTTAGGCCGGTCCCACTTGCCGTTGGCGCGACACTTAGCAGTGGGCACATGGCGCTGCAGGAAGCCGTCGGCGCACTGGTAGCGCACTACAGAGTGGATGTCATAGTGGGAACGCTTCCGACCAATCAGGAATGCATTATCCACAGTGGGTGGGGCTCCGCAAAGCACTGTGGGGGCAAGAAAAGAGACAGCACAAGAATATTAATCAGATCGTCCACTTCTGTTGGGTCTCTGTAAATATAAAGAGTCGGTCTAGACCTGCTCTATTCGAAAAAGTGCCCTGAGATAACTTTATGATATGGCGCTATATAAATAAAACTGAATTGAATTGAATTGAATTCTGTTTATTTTCATATCCCCTTGTGTGATAAGTATATATATTTAATAAAGGAGATCCATGCAGGATAATGACTTTTACCTGGATTCACCTTATCAGTGTACTTGACGAAAACAGTTAAATGTCCCTAATTGTTTCTACATTCAGGTTGTATTCTGACATCTGACTTACATACACATCTCTTAGCAAACTCCTCACAGCAAAAACATCAAAATGTGGATTTAGTGTCTGCAGGACGGTGTGTCTGTCCAAGTCTGTGAGTGAGTGGGCGGCTGTCAAAGTAACACAGCGTTTTAGACACACAAAGAGACGGGGCAGAATCAGAAAAATGTTTACACAAGCTGAGATGCAGCGAAGACTGACACTCTGGTCGGAGACTGACAGGATGGACAAGCCTCAGGGAGGTACTCAAACAACTTCACAGATTTTTTTACTCTCCTGTCAGGGGCTGAAAGTTTCCCCGGTGGAGGCAGATGGTGAATGTATATTCATTTAAAATTAGCTAGGTGGACAATATAGCTGTTATTAGTCGTTGCAGTGCACGGCTTCTGAGAGGTGGAAGAAGCTCTATTGCTACTTTAGTGCACTGAGGAGATTTCAACTGAGAAGAAGAGAGAGAAATAAGCTTATTTATAGTTTGGATTTGACTGATGTGTTTGTTTGATGAGCATCCTCAGTCGTTCTGCTTTCTAAATAAATTATGCTAACCTGAATCTTGGTGAAAATGATTTTGAATCATATCATTTTTCACAGCACACATTTTGACTTGTCTGTATCTGTGTTTGTGACGGCAGTGCCAATAATTCATTACACCATGGGATTAAAGTCCCTGTGTCTATTATTTGTCAGTCCTTTTTGGAGAAAACAATTAGCAGCAACACAATTAGGAGTTCTGTATGAGATATAAACAGGTCACCAAACTATCACAAGTATTCCCATTGATAAGCACACCCAATTATCCACTAAATGTGTATCATCTTGATTTGAATAGTTATGACATCCAAATAAAATTCTTTCTTAACATGTTGCCTTTATGATGGCGAAAACTACAATAAATGTAGGTTCTGATAACAATCACACAGCACCATTATCACACCCAACTGATGCCAATGGACCTATCAGTCCTCACCTGTACGCCAACCCGACTCCACCCCTCAACTAAGTCCCAGCTTGAGCTCCTTTCAGAGAGAAAACTGAGAGCTGGCTAATAGTCTGAAGGGTTGAGGCTGCCCCCAATCAAAGGTACCTATTTTGCCAACACCAGAAACCATCATTGATTCCACCCTTGAATGTGATTTACACACTTCAGTGCTAAAAGTAGTCATGAGAGGACTTAATCAGCAATCAGAAAATGTTTACAATCCCTCTTAAATCCCTTGTCCTTGTCCTAATACCGCTTAAATTCTTAATAAGGGAAAGCAATGTCATTAACTCTGATGAAAGGTTTAATGCCACATTTACAGTTTAATGTGTTGTGGAAGGAAGGGACAAAAAGCACTTTCCTCCTCACTTGAGACGATCACTGACTCAACACAAATGGAAGGCTAAAAGGTACTTTTCCATTAGCCCTCACCTATGTTCACTGTTGAATGATTTCTCACAGTGGGGCCAAGCAAAGTCAGAACGTATTGAAGTAGGGATAAAAGAAAATGTCACTAAACTCAGAAAAAGCAAATGGAGTCGTGATTTTATGGGAGACGCTTTAAGTCAGAAAAGGTCTTTTGTAGAATAAAGCCTGAAGGACACACAGGGCTGCTGCCGAGAGAGGAACTAGGTGTCTTAGAAAAAGACCATAAAAATGTACTTTCTAAAATACTCCAAAGCTGCTTCTCAATCTTTTAAGAAGTGACTTAAATTGTTAATAATACAACTGGGGTTTTTGGTAAACCACTGACTGTTTAACGCTAAACATTCAGCCACTACTGGTATCTCTGGGCAGATGAGCCACACACACTGTTAGATATAAAGCTAATCATTTTGCTTACATGATCAGATTGGCTTATAGAAACTATGTATATAATATCTACACTCTGGGTTGCTTTCTGTGTAAAGGCAGTTTTAGAAAATTCAGTTGAATTAACTTCCCAATACTCTCAAGGTGGTGGCTATATTTAAAGCTGCACTAATCAATATTTGTATATATTATAATAATGGATTATGTGTAATGTGAAAGTTGTTGCTCATAGTGGCAAACACACAGAGAATTATCACCCAACTCTGCAGTTACCCTCAGCTCTATGGAGCATTTTAGCGTCTTTCAGCTCATTGTTTTGGTTTTACGAACTGCAACTTTACTGTTTTGGTTCACTCTCACAACGCTCCCATCAGCTTTGTTTCCAGACAAAGCAGGTGGTTGTTTTCAGTAAGAAAGCTCTGATAAACACACTGTAGCTACCTGCCCAGCACAAAACAGCCGACAAAGTTAGCAACAAGCTGGAGCATTGAGCAACTAAAGAGACAAATATTTCCCTCAGGAGTTGGTGGAGACCAAAACAGAGCTAGAAGAGACAGTGAATATTGGTCTTACATGTGTAGAGTGGCTTGAAACAGGACTTCAAATGAATGCTAATGTTGCTCTGTGTGTGCTTGCTGGATGGATGGATATAACACATGTTGCCATATCAACTTCATAAGGTGACAATATGTCAATGTTTTGTTTAAATCTTGTTCAGCTGCCCCAAGTAGCCAAAGAAAATCAATTAATACAGCTTTAAGAACTTTCATCCACAGTTATTACCTGGCCAGATAATGCTGGAGTGAGTGGCGTAAGGTTGCTAACTCTGTGTTTGCAAAGCTGAGAGAGAGTAACACACACGCAAATATTAAAATCTGCTAGCTTAGAAAGCGAGAAGCAAACAATGACACTCATTTAAAGAGTCTGGACAACATGGGAGAAGTTAAAAAAGGGAAGAAACAGAGAAGTGTTGGTGAAGAGGTTACATTCAGTGTGTGTGCTTTAGCTGTATACTTGAAAAAAAAGCATGTTTCTAGAGGTATTTTCTGTCACTGTGTGTGTGTGTGTGTGTGTGTGTGGCGGGGGGTAGTCAGTGTGAGTTAGTGGCATGGGGAGAGCTGCAGACAGTTAGATGCTGGTTCCTCTCAGCGCTCCTCCATGGCCTCAAAGCATCCGCACACCTACTGCCAATCCTGTTAGAATGAATCAGAGGCATCAAAGTGTGTGTGTGTGTGTGTATTCTCGCTGAAACACTACTGGGAGTGAGTCTCACATGGAAACAGTAGATGTGGACAAATTCAGTCGTGTTTATTAAATAACAAACTGCAGCAGTTGTTTGTGCGAATGTTTGTCGAGGTGCCACTGACAGCCCAGACCACCTGAGAGAAAATGGTTCAGTTTTAAAGTACTGTATACCACACGGAGTATCATCGAGTGCTGTGAATCCCACAAATATAGTCTTTAGGCAGTGAATAAAGAGCAAGACAAAAGTGAGATGTACAGTAGGATTTCTTCAAACTTTATTTAAATCAGAACAAACCAACAGGTCTTTTTTAAAGCAAACATTTTAAACTGTAATAGCAAGAAAAGCACAGGTGTCACCAATAATGTTAACGACGGCTCAGTTCCAATTAAATGTGTCAGTAAGCCATGCCACTGAGCCAGCATGCACAACTTTAGGACTCTGTAACTGGCACACCTAAACCGCCATTATTAAAAGAATAATTCAACATTTTGTGAAAAACTCCTGTTGTGAGAAGATGTGTACCACTCTCATGTCTGCGTTAAGAATGGAGCAGGAGCTAGGAGACGTTAGCTTAACTTAGCGTAAAGACTGGAAACGGGGGAAAATCCCTACAGAAAAAGCGTTTAGAAGAATATTACGCATTAGGATCGCCCAGCACTTCTCTATAGCAACGTCACGGTGACGACAAGGCTCTGGGAAGTCACTACTTCAGGCTGTTGTTCGCCAAGAAATGGTAACAGCACGAAACTCCCCGTAAAATCACTTGTCGTAGTTGTCATTTTTACACATCTTTCTGTCCTCGGGTGAAACAAACAGGATATAACGTCTTAATTAGTGCTATAGCTTTAGAGGTGCTGCTAAGTGGATTTTTGAACTTTTGGACAGAGCCAGGCTAGCTGTTTCCCCCTGCTTTCAGTCTTTATGCTAAGCTAAGCTAACTGTCTCCCGGCTACAGCTCCGTACTTTGCGCACGGACATGAGTGGTATCATTCCTCTCATCTAACTCTCTTCAAGAAAGCAAATAAGAGTATTTCTCAAAATGTCTAACTGTTCCTTTGCTGTTATTAGTTTCATCTGTGTTTGGCAAGTTTGAATTTGTAATGAATCAAAATTTCTACAGAAAATGTTTGCTCAAAGATTTATGTCTAATAAGGCGGTGAGCAGTGTAGTGCAGCGAGAGCAGCTCCTTGGAGGTCTGGTGGACTTCTGCTGTGTCCCTGCACACACCTCCCTGTGGAGGATGTAACTATCTGTAGCAGCAATGTCTACAAAATGATAAGACATGGTCCTGTGGGGAGGTCTTTGCCTGCTCAGGTGGGGTTGGCGAAGAGGACCTTCATCTCCTCCTTCCTTTCCTTTCTGTCTGTGACTGGACAGATTCATCTTCAGCACTTAATACAAATCAATATAAGGATTATATTGGAAATACATATATATATATATATATATATATAGAGAGAGAGTTCTGCACAGGGGGAGTGTGTGTTCAGCTCAAATACACATATAACCTCCTTCCCCTGTGGCTTCCTCACACTCAAGTGAACCTGTCTGTCAGCCCCCAGTCCCTTCTGAGCAAAAAAAAAAAAAAAATTGCTTGAGGGGATTGTGCACTACACTAGCTGTAACGGACACAGCTCCATGCGCACACACACACACACAACTGCAAACATGCACAGTAGCTGGGCGGGTAATTCATATTGACATAAAAAGAAAATAGTTTTCTCCCTTACTTTCAAAATTCGTTTCAGCAATGACAGTTTTACGCCACACATTGTGTATCCAACAATGATTACATTACACACCAGTGGACACATCAACTGCTAAAGGCACTGACAGCAGCCTATCATTTCCCAAAGCACTCTGAGAGCGCGCTGAGTATGTCATGCAAAATTAGATTTCCTGCCTCTGTACATAATAACCCATCAAAATAATGGAATAATTTCACAATACTTACATGTCCTGTTGTGGGTAAATTCCCTCTCATCCTCGCTGGAAGAGCTCTGAGGCAGAAGACTACGCAACTCTCTCTTCACTATAATCCAAATGTAATTGTAGAACTACTGTTTTCTATTAAATCTATTTTTTACTTTATCCTTCCTTATACAATATTGATCCATCAATCAAATACTGCCTCTGAATGTTGAAATGCCTGTTACGAAATGTATCGCTCATCAATATAAAAGGGAAAAAGTCACTTGTGTATATATATATATATATATATATATATATATTATCTTATTTGGGAAAATTCTGTGCTCTTCTGTGGCCTGTAGACCTCACGTGATGTTTTAATGATGTGAAATTTGTAAAACAGAAGATGAAGTTGCAGCATTTAGGTGGATAGATAGCTCAAGGTAAAGATTTCTGGCAATTTTTGAAAAACATGAAGGAAATCAGAGGCGGGGCCAAATCAGCAGGTTTAACATGGTTCAATATACTGTATGTGTGATGTATGATTGGAGGCTTGTGGGAGCGGGTTGCACAAATAATGTGTGTGATGAGTCTGGCTCTCTTTCCCCCGAGATCTGACCATCATCTCATCAGATGACAGTTTTATGAAAAAAATACCACCACCATCTGCATGACACAACTGATTAAAGTTTCCGATAGGCTCATGTGGCACCGTTATCGCCTAATCAGGCCCAGGGGCCGCTGATGAGCACACAAACAGATCACATGAGCTGTGGGCATTAGAAATGAGGTGGAGAATACTCAGCATGGAGCTGACAAACTCCACTGATAAGACAAGACATTACATGGGGTTACTCAGAGTGAAAGAGAGGCTGACGGGGAAGAGGGGGGAAGATAAAAGGATGCTGGTGATGCTAACTGACTGATTAAGGTCAGAGGTGACGCTGGATGCTGGGGACTTGTGACAGTGTGCATCAGAGGTGGTGCAACACCTTGCCTGTGAGGGAAATACCTTTTCTTTCATACAAGAATAGAGTTGGCTGTTTCAGGAGACGTGCCTACTGTCTGAGGCTTTAGAAGTACGTATTCTATGCTTGAGGCCTCTGATGACAAACCATCTGTTAAAGCACAAATACTTTGCTTAAGTTATGACCATCAGTAAGGCCTTTAAGGCTTTTATGTAAAGGCTCATCCAATATTCAGTGATGAAGAGGGACGATAAGAGAAGCTATTTCATTTAGTTCTACAAGCGAGTATAGTCATCTCTCTACTGTCTGTAATAAAGGCTTAAAATACCCCTCCAGAACACTTTAAACATACACATATCAAGATTTAATTTAGCTGATTATTAGCTGACTGATACCCCTCATCTACCATCAACATCTATGTCCAGATCAAGATGGCATTACCTGGATAATCCCACATTTATCAAAGTAATAATTACACCTAAGAATGCTTTAAAGAGCCAGTTTGTGGAGTTAAAAGGAATAAGACACATCACATGATTGATCACGTGTATGCTCAGAGCAGGAATAACCAATCAGACGCAAGGATTTGTCCCACATCTGCCCTTCTGTTCATTCTAAACAAATCCTTACATTTTCTCGGTGATGTTGCTCTGCAGAAACATATATGATTTCATTTTAATGTCAATCCAATATATTTAGGATTGTATGTAATAATAGGAAAGTGAAACTGGGAGGGAAGTCTGCTTCTGGTATATGTCAGAGAAATCCTATGATGAGGAGAATTTAGTACCAAACAACTTTTTCTTGTTTTTTGAACTCCTGATTAATCCAAATAAAAACAATACAAATCTTATCCAATTTTCAAATCTCATGCAAATTGTCTAAAACTACCATATTCTGAATTACACATATTCATCATGACCAATGATATTTTGTACACTCCAAAACGTGTCTCAAAAGGTGTGTGCTCACCTCTGTTTAGTACTGCAGTCATCTGTGATCTATGATATAGAGCTTTTATTCTTCAGTTTTGTGAGGACGAGTAAAAGTGAAGGATTTTTACTTTTATCTTCCACTTATGTCCAAAATTTCACTTTCAGCAGTTTGATAAATACGGGCTCAGATCTCCAGCTAAAACAGAAAGCTCGTCCTATTCAAAGCTCAAGGAATGCGTCTCAACCTAGCTATTAATACGTCTGTCTTCTTGCCACTGGTCATGAGTCTGACCTGTATGCAAATGTGTGGCAAAAATAAGCTCTAATAGGCTCTCAGAGGAGCATGTGGTTTCATAACTCCAGCGCCAAGAAGGGGCAGCTGCAACAGGGGACATGAAGCGGAGAAAGCGGCGTATATAGGAACTTAACCAACCAATAAGTTTGCTCACCTCGTTTTGCTGAGTTTAAGTTTCCCGGACATAAAGCAGAAAGTACTTTCCGCCTCGAGGCGTGCTTCACCTCACTAAAACAGAACCTTCGGCGGAGCAAATGGAGCCGTGATATGAGAAGTACGTGGGGAACTTTTTAAAGTCGAGCCGGAGGATGATGAGAGATGGAAGAAGGAGCGCTGGTGAGCCGTAATGAGTGTGAATCTGGAGCGCGTGGATCGAGTGAAGAGGTTCGGCGGTAATCTCTTCCGCCGCACAGAGACGTGTATAATGTAAAGTATGACATATTCAGGATGTTCAGAAGCCCCCGAAGGTACATGTGCTGCCAGACTCTGTGGTTTAACAGAAACAGGCTGCAACACTTGTGAGCTTCTTTACATAAAAAACAGTTTTAAGAACATTTTGTCACCTTTCCTCACGTTCTATCTTATAATTCTCCTTATTGGATTTCAGACTAAGGAAATGACAGCACAGCGAGGTTGTCTCTCCTTTCTCAGTCTCTGCCTCCTTCTGACCGATTCCTCACTCACTCCCATGTCTCCTCACAGCCTCTTGCACTTTTTCAGCGCTCCTCTTTTATATCCTGCTACTCTCTTCCTCCTTACCTCTCTGTCAGTCATCTTAATCACCTGTTGAGGTTGCAGCGCACCCCATGCCTCTCTCTCTCTCTCTCTCTCCTCTCTCTCCATCCACCTCGTCGCTCTCACCTGTTCCCTTCTTGCAGACGTAGGGCAGATTGTAGTTGCAGGGCACGTCATTCCATTTGCCGTTCTCATGAGCAATCATAACCACGCAGTCTTCTCCTCCAGCAAAGAAGTTGTCGGGCTGGTTTTCACGCCAGTTCTCATATTGCTGCACACACACACACACACACAGAAAAAACTGTTAGACAAACAAACCAGAGAAATCAATACTACTCTCCCTTTTCCAAACTCCAATTAAACATATTTTTCTTGACATCAGACACAAACCTCTGTCTACTTTTTCCACAATACTGAATTCTGAGCAGAACTGTATTTGTTTTTCTTCCCTAATTTTATGTTTGTTTTCACACTTTTGTGTTAATGGCAACTCTTAATGGCAAAAGTGTGTATTTCTAAGTGCATGTTGAAGATATGGTGGTGTCATTAACAGTAGATTGCAAAAAAGAAAACAAGTCATGAAAATCTCAAGGTAGAGGTAACAGTGAACATATTTTGTTGGGATCACAATGGAAAACAAATTCATGGACTAATATTTCTTTTTCAACAAACTGCTGTTCAGGATGTTTCCAGCTGCGATACTGAGCACCCCCAAGTGTATACAGTTTCTCTGGGGCCGTAGACTCCACTGGGATCGACAGACACAGCTGGTTCCTCACCAGGTCCATCTTGTCGGTCCACTGAAAGTCGTCCTCCACTGTGCGATCATTTAACCCGATCCAGGTGTTGTCATGGCTTAGACCTGAGTAAGAAGTAACGCACAGAAGAAATTTATACAGAGACACACATAAGGTAGTCCAAGAAATAGCAACTAAGAACATAATACAATCTAATACAAAAACAGAAAAAACTATGGGTCTAAAAACTCTGTTTAAATGTGAATTAACACCTCTGGCACAGCCTCAACGAAGAGGAAGTATCTTTTACAAAGTTATCACTCAGATTTACATCCAAATGAAGACTGAATTTTAACTGAATTTCCAGAAAATTGGCAAAAGAAAATGCAAAATAATGTGTTTCCACTACTATTATGCAAATATTAGGACAATTCAGTCAGGTGCCATTAAACCATTGCAGAAGAACAGGGCACAACGATATGATGTTATTAAAAGAGCTCCAGTCAAACCTCAAACAATGGAAAACCATGGGAAAAGCATGATGGGAATAAAGCATTTATGTTTGTTTCATGTACTGATTTAAGGAAGGTGACAGCGTCCTCTTCGCTTCACAGAGAGCTGATGTTTTTCGTCCGCTGCAATTTTTCGTCTCTTCAGTGGAGCGGCAGCTTGAGTGACAAATAAGTGACATGCTTCATGTACGTCATTATTTATTCGCTTAGTCTGTTTCCATTGCACTTTGTGGAATTTTGTTTTTATTCATTTTTGTTTTTCCACCACTTTTTCCACCTCAGCCACGAGTAAAAACTTAATTGCTTAATAGTGATGACACTGTGTCCAACCATTGTATGTACTGTACACTGTATTGCTTTGGGGGAAAAGCTCAAAATCAACCATGTCTGGAAAAAAGGGGTTTAATTCCCTTTGATGCATTAGAAGTGTATGCACTCGTAATGCTAACACACATCCAATAAAAGTATCCACAAAATAGAATAGGTCATAGGGGTTAGGGTTAAAACAAGGGTCAGAAACCAGAGACAGAGATATCCTGACTTTTAGTTCCTAGTATGGGTCGAACTCCAAAAATGCTGGATCCTTCTCTTCCCACAATGCCCACAGCGTTTAGATTCCACACCCCCAGTTTGTAACGCAGGCTCTCTGTTATAAAAGCCAAGACAATAACCTCGGGTGACATCATCAGGGTTATTTCCTCAGGCCTCACAAAGCTCCTCCAGAGTCTCAGAAAACATTATACAGCTGTTTCGGTTCAGTAGTACCCCCTGCGACTTTTACTGTAGGTGTAAAATCGGTACAGTGCTCATTAACGTTACATATTGTGCTGTAGGTTATTGTTCTTTGTGCAACAGGCTCCACACACGAAGTCTGACTCAATCCTGGAGCTGAGCGGCAGCAGGCACAGCTCCGAGAACTTCCCTCTCTGGCCTCAGCTGAGAGATGAACAGTAATGGAGATGTACTGTTTCTGTCTCTGATGGACTGGTGATGAGATTTTTGTTTGTGTGAAAGGAAACGTCACTAATGGTGTTTTGGGTTAATCTCATTTGTGTATTTTGGGGGCGTCTGTGTGCACGGTTGTACAGGCGTGTGCATGAGCATGCACATATGTAATGGAATTTCAATCATGGCGTATCTGATTAACATCATTACCAGGCCCATTAATCTTCCTAATGGCTCTGATCCCTTTATTGCAGGGGTGGAGACGTCCATTTTCAAGGCAATTAAACACACTTTTTGGTAACTGTGCGCGTGTAGAAAAAATATGGGCGATAGATGGATGGCACTGTCCTGGCATCTGTCCGAGACAGAAGTTGGATCCAATATTACAGGGGCTTGCTGCTGGTGATCTGGCCTTATTACAACACATGTGGCTGTGGAGCACTGCCAGGGGGCGAAAAGCTAAGAATAAGGAGATGAAGGTTTATGAAGCATCAAAGAAAGACTTCTGCATGGTAATGCGCCTGGCATAGATAAAGATAAACTGCTCACTGTGGCCATGATGAAGGCCGGTGGAAGACGCAAAAAACTTAAGTGTAGTAATGTTTTGTCTTTCTGTTCTGCGCCAAATATTCAAATAGCATTTGCAAGTAATTCAGGACAAGGAGTCTTTAAATTGTATTTTTCTAAATGCAAGGGTGGAAAAATCTGCCCCATGGCATGTGACAATTTCACTTCTTTCTCACACAAATCAACAAGAATCTAAATGAAATCAAGTGCCATTTATGTCTTGATGCCGGTCTTACTTAATCCGGTTTCAACATACTGATAACATACTGCATTTCCTTCACTGGACACAAATGGAGTTACCTCACCCGCTGCAGGGATTCTTCACCTGTTTCAAGATAAATCACATCCTTAGAAAGAATATGATAGTATATTAAATGCTCTGTCACAGACACTTACATCAGAGCCTTTAGCACCATTTCACTGCAACAAATGGTGATACACATTTATTTGGCTCAACAGGCTCGGTTCCTGAGGGTGTTTTTCAGCGGGGAGCGCAATAAAGCCCTTCAAGGGCCGTTCGGAGCAGAACCAGACAGACATTTATCACTAAGTTATGGAATACACATAAGGCGAGAGCTGCCATTGCCAAGTATGGTAATAATAAGGTAGAAGAGTAGATATCAATCAACAGCCAGTAAAGGCAGTGTGTAGCAGGATGGCCGAGTGAGAGCTGGTTAGGCCATGTAATTGTCGTTATTTAAATGTGATTGGGGACTTGTTGAAATGTGGTTGGTGACTGTGAGAGTCTTCATATATTTCTTGAGTTATAGAGTTGTGAAGTAGGAAGAGCCGCTGGTCCCATAAGTATTTTTTTAATCACTTTCCATTTCCATTTGAAAGTTGTCTCTTATATCCTCGGCTTTCCTCAGCATAGAAACAGGGACTGTGAGTCTCCTGGATAATTTAACGATTCTGTAGGTTCATGATGTGGCGATCATTTCAAGTTAAAGAAATCTTGTTTTTTTTTTCAGTTTGGTATGTTGTATGGCTCTGAATCCTACAATACCCAATGAGCAGCTGTTGCTATTAAGAAAAAGCTAGTCAGAGGTGCAAGTCAAAACTGTAGCAAATTCAAAACGCTTCGTCGTTGCAATGGGGAGCAAAAAACAGCACAATGGTTGCTGAATTAATCTCACATTGACAGAATGTGAAATTGAAGTTTCTACAAAGAGTAATCATTAGCTTCAGCTCACCCAGCTAGCTGTTAGCGGTGCAGGTAACAAAATTTTAAGCTCAATGATTGGATTTATATTATCAAAAAAGTCATGGTCGATTTCTCCCCTTACATTGTTATGTGCACAGGCATGTTCCTGTGACCTTTTATCAAAGAACCGGAGATTTTCTAACTCTGTCTCAGCAACTACTGGACTACTGGATGGATTGCTATGGAATTTGGCAGCGGCATTCATATTCCTCACAGGATGAATTGTAATCATTTTAGTGACCCTTTGACTTTTCATCCATCAACAGGTCAAAATGTAATTTCGCATCAGCCTCAGCTGTAGGTTGTCTTTACTGCTAATTATCAAATGTAAGCAAACTAAGATGGTAAACATGGTAAACATTACACCTTTTTATACATTAATGTGCAAGCATTGTCATTGTGAGCATGTTACAATGACAACGGCCTTAGTACGGCCTTACAAAGCTGCTAGCATGGCTGTACACTCTTAGTCTTGTTTACTCAAGATTCAACTAGGAGATTTCTATGCCCAACAAGCTGTGGAAGTGCTCTAACTAGCTGTTACGTAACCTTGCAGAGAATGAATAGGACCCGGCATGCCCAAACTTATCTGCCTAATTTAAGATGCTGCTGTGTATTCAGTTCAGGAAAAAACACCTAGAAATATTTACTCAGGCTACACTTTCTGTGCCAAGTCTGTCCTTTTTCCTCTCTTTCTCCTCAACCTCCGCCCACCTCTGATGAAGTTCTGCTCGGCCAGGCTGTGGATACTAGCCAGGTGGCCGCTGTGCTCTCTGCAGTCCTTCTCGGCGTCCTCCCAGGTGTGTCTGCGGCTGAAGTACCTGTAGCAGTGGCCATGGAACTTCCTCCACGTGTGCTCGCAGCCCTCGGTGTCTGCAGGTGTACAAGGGGGTGGGGAGAAGGAAGGGGGAGGTAATTGAAAAAGACAGTGATTAGTCAATGGAAAATCCATGTGGGAAAAGAAATGTGGTGGTTTTTTTAATCGTTAAACGCCCACAGCCGACAGATGCAAAAGAATAATAGCATTGCACAGGAAAGAAGTAGGAGGATTTATAATGTTTTAGTATTTGTTTTTGTATCCACACACAGCAGATTCCTCCTGTGTTGCAGCACACAAGATCTACATATTGCTTTCCCCCCTCTGTCCCTTCCCTCTCCTTCTTCCTTTCTTTCTTCAGTCCCATCTTGCTCTAAGTGCCCTTTGTGACACTCCTCTCTGTCTCCATCCCTCCATCTCTCTCTGTGTCTTCTTCCCTTTGATTTGACTTGGACTTTTAATCCACAGCGGAGGCAAGTCGGCAGTGAGACAGCTTAGTCCAGTGAAAGGGCGTTTTAATCTATTCAGATGACAACAGTCCTCAGAAATTCCTTCCAGTGCACAGCGCTCGCTTGGTAATTAAGCCCTGTCACAGTCCTGTCAGTACACTGACTCCCCCTCCACCCATCCCTCCATCCCTTCCTCCTTCTCTCCCTTCATCTCTCTAATCTATCGCCCCTCATCTGACTGGGGGTTAGCTGTGCGACTGCTCACTGTACATTTCAAATGTGATGTGCGTGTGGCTTTCTCCTCCATGCTGGATTGTCTGTGTGCATAGATGTGGGTGTGCAAATGTGTGCCTATCTGAATATGTGGAAATGTATGTATAGTTGATGTGGTGCGGGCTCAATCTGTCAGCTAAGCCACCTCCGGTTTCCCCTCATCCTCATCCCCCTCTTGTGCCCCCTCCCTCCCTCCCTCCCTCCCTACAGTGTAGGGATCAGGGAAAAGGCCTCAGCTTTTCCTCCAACAAATCTGAAGCGACACCAGTAAATTGGGCGGTGCAAATTGGGCCGTATGGGGCCCTGCTTAGTATGCAGAGAGGTGCAGTTTTGGCTGTGGAAAGAAGAGGAAGAGAGCGAGAGGAGAGGAGTCCATTATGAAAGCCCCTCTATGCTGTAATATGAAATAAGGGCCTTGAAACCTTCATACTGCATCGAGAGTGTAAGTGCTTTTCATACTGTTAAGCTCTCCTCCATTCACTATGTTGCTGAGGTACAATGCTGTGAAGCGCAATGACACATTTCACAGATTTCAATGCACTGGGTCATAGCCAGACTGCCTCCTCAAGTGAAGCTACATTTTGTCTCTTAAAGTGAGGTTTTGCAAAACTCCCTCACTCTACTTTGAATCAATATATTTAACAAATATTTCTATATTTTCTCTCTTGCAGCTCAATGCATTAGCTAGCTCAGAAGCTGTACACGAATGTCTCCAGTAAGTGCAAAAGTGACAAACACACTTACCGACAGTGAGCGACAATGATGAGGAATGTGTAAGAAAGCCTGCATTGTGTCCAACATGCAATGTTACAATATGCTTGTATCTTGTGCTTGTAAAGTATTTTTTTTGTCATGTCTCATACAGTAAACATGAAGCTCTGACATGTCAAAAATCAGACATGAATGCGCAGCTATTGAAACATTCACACTTGCTGCATGTTGGCTGCAGAGAGCGAGACGAAGAAGAATGAAGACAGTAACGTTTGCATGTTTGGGAAATGTATGGAGGCAAGCGTCCATCCAGTTTTATCACTCTTTGATGCTCTGGTGCAATTCAGTACTGTTTTGAAATTCATCATTCGTCCACCGACCTGTTTGACATGTATTCATTCAGTCCCATTCAGTAGGTCTGAAATGTATCTGAAAACTGTCATGAAAGCTGTCATCCGGTTGGATTTGTGATCTTTTTTACTTGTTATTTGATCAGACACTTTGTCGCTTATTAGAGTATTTTATATAGGCAAAGGTTTTGCATGGCTGTAATAAATTGAAATTTTTCTTTTTTGTTAAAAACGTTTTGCAGAATTGTTTTAGTAAGTAAGGTATCCGAAAAGTACTGTTCTGGTACTGAAACTTGGTTATTGTACTTTTACCCTAGTATTAAAACAACTGCAAAGGAGCCTCCTGCATATACAAGACATGGATCCACTAATATTTACAAAGAATTCTTAGCATTTCTTTAAATATGAAATGAGGTTTATCACACCACGGACATTTGTAAAACATAAATCCACGTTAGTCACATAAAAAAAGTGTCAAAACTGACATTAAAATACATTCTTGTCATATTTACAAACATTATTAGACCAAGCTCTGTCACACACACACTCAGTACAGTACAGTAGTGACTCACCACCACAGTGTTTTGCTTTAGTAGAACTACTTTTAGCAGATGCATGTTGGGTCCTTAAAGTAACAAGCACTTGATGATTTGTCCTGTATTTTAATCAAAATATGAGCTGTCATGTTCTGTCTGCACCAGACAATTTGTTTGTTTGTTCGTCCAATATGAAAGTTGAGTGAACTTCAGGTCAGATAATCAGTTAGGATCACTGGATTTCCGCCTTACTACTATTCTAGCTTGATCTAGTCACGTCTTCTGAGCAGTGATGTAAGTAGCTCTGATGACGATTGGAAAAGTAAACGTGGAGAATTGCTTCATTACTTCTCCCCACTCGAATTTCTCCTGGTAGTCTGGGGATTTAATCTGATGACCTCGAAACACGCTAATGACATGAAACCCAATTAGCCACTTTAACATTTTCAGCCTCCTCTGGGTGGCTCAGTGGCTCACCGGTTAGCCCTCTTGCCTTAACAGCAAGATGAGCCTGGGTTTAATTTCCCATTCGGACTTTTGTGTGCATGCCCTCTTCATATTTATAATAACTTTTCCTTTCACAAGGCACAGTGGGAACGCTAATCTACTCATACTTCTGAATATGAGTACAGTATGTGTCTATTAAGCATGGGCCGACTCAGTCACTTGATAGGAAGAAATGGATACATATTATTAAAAATTCTGTATGTTTCCTTCAAATCTTTCTATTGCTTGGAGATGAGTGAAAAGCCTTTTACACATGAGCTCAGCTGACTCTAAAGGAAACTCTTGTTACCCTGAAAATAACAAAGATCATACATAACAAAAAACTGGTAGCTTTTTGTGCCTTAAAGGTTAGGACTGGGACAAATATATTCTGACGAATATCACTGCTGACATTCTCTACAGATGCTGCAATGGTGATGGGAGGTCAGAAATGTAAAGATCTCTTATTACAGGTAACAGTGTCATACATATCAATATTATTGTTTCCCTATGTTTGTTCCGATATATGCAGAAATAAGTTTCAGGATCCCCAAGACCCTTTTCCACAGTTTCGCAGGAGACTGACTGCATTAGGATCAGCTTTTTGCAGCCATACTCCTCCTCGTAGCACGGACAGTGTGCTTCTGAACAGAGAGCAGTAGATTAGCATTAGGTAGAACGATGTTACTACTGTTATCTCTGCTCTTATGGGAACAAACATTTTCTATGCTGACTGCTAACTTACTCTTTCACTCCGTCATCAGACCTGAAAGCTATCTGCTCAAAGTGTTTGCCCACATGGCAGCTGGTACATTGTATTAGTATCGGGAGTGGGTCCAGTTTGGCTCATGAAGGTGGACAATGGTTTGTTATCTACAGGAACAGGGACAGGAGAGTCAGGTAGGTGTCACGGAGACAGAAATGATACACACACAAATACGTACATCTATAAATTAAACATTTAATCACACTCTGACTGCTGTTGGGTCCAGGCTGGCAGTCGGCCCAGAGTCTGTATGTGTATAAAGCTAGTGCTGGCCACGTTACAGCCTTTAAATGGCTGTAAAACAGGAACTACAAAGCACACACACAAAAGCAGACTTGGTGTGATTTCTACTTGGGGATTTACATACATATAAATAAAATAATTTGATGTCCTAGGAGGACAAAAAAACTAAGTGCATCAAATACAGTAAGTTACACACACGCAGAGAGAGTCAGAATAAGAAAGTGAAAGAGTCACAGAAACAGAAAGAGAGAGAAAGAAAAGTAGACATAAAAAATAAACAGGCATGTTTTCTCCCCCTCAGATCTTCAACCTAGTCTCTGCTGATTTCTTCTCCCACTCGCTGACAACGAGGCTCAAAGCCTGACATCACATCAACCTCTTCAAATATTTAGACATTATTCAAGTCGTCTTCTTTTTCCTGTTTTCCCTGTCAGGCGGATAGAGAGGTAGGGGGTATGTTTCAGCGATTAATATTCCCACAGACTTTAGTGAGCGGCAGTTAGGAAATAAAAGGCCATACACTTCCAGCTGACTGATTGGGTCGTTTATCCACATCACCAAGTGATATTTCTACTGCTCGGCTTTTTTAGATCCCCTGAATGATGAAACATCGTGTTTGCATGTGTATGTGTGTGCGTGCGTGCGTTGCCATTTGCCTCCTCCCCGCGTGACTCTTTGAAGGCTGACAGCTCAGTGTGCCATTTGCAAGAGGGCAGATGACAGCGGTCCAGAGAGAGAAGAAGTAAGTGAGAGAGAGAGAGAGACGTGGAGAGAGGGAGATGAGGGAGGATCTGCTGATAGCCAGCGACAAAAGGTGAGAATGTGAGGAGACCGCGAGAACGGCCGCGGAATTATTAATGGTTATTGTGAGTGCAGTGTTGATTAATGGAACATCCTAATAGTGTGATTCTCACAATTAGGAGTAATGGATGTTACAGTAAAACAGCTACAGAGCGCAACATGAATGACTGATGCCGGTCTGAAGGCTCATTCTGCATAATTAGCCCGTAGACGTGTCTTTGCAGATTGATGCTGATGGAGGAGGTAAAAGTGAGGGCAGCACAGGCCCTTACAGTAAACAGGCAAAAATTTGGTCCAGCTTGTTCAAACAGACACAGTGTGTAAGATGAGGACAGCACACACAATCGACATATTCATGTGTATCCATTGTCTGCATCTTTGCCAGTATTATTCTAGAAAGAGTGGGCGGCGGAGAGAGTGAAAAGGCCAGAAATGCTAGAACCCTGGCTCCAAAGTAACGATCGGCTGAGTGTTTTCTGTTTTTCATCTTTCTGCTGTAATACATAACCCCATTAAAACAATTAGCAAACAAAGAACATTCTTATGTTGCACACTTTCTCTGCGCTCTTTTCTAGACGGGAAGTAAGCCACTGTTTGTTTGTAAGTCTGACTGAATGCTGAGAGTCAGAGTCGACGGAAAGCAATACCACACAGGAACAGGCACTTTGGTGGGCAGGAACAAAAACTGGGGCAAGGTTAGCTGTGGATGAAATGCAGGTTAAGTTCCTGAGTTCCTAAAAAGGTTGCTGGAAAACCTCCTGTGGTGGAAATACCCTGTGGGATGACAGTAAATGAAAGACAAAAGGAAGTGCAGCAGCAGGAGCCAGGCTTCATAACTTGGATAACAATCTTCTTGGGAATATCAGAAAGAGGAAGTACAGAAGCGCGCTAACCTTCTAGCACAGCTCAAAGTACTGTTTTACACCTCTCCATCAGAGAAGTTCATCAACACACAGCAGAGGAACACAGACTCTCCTCTCTCCCTCCATCTCATCTACTGTAACACCTGCTCTGATGCTTCCTTTCTTCCTCTTTTCTTCACTGGTTCTTTTTTACCTGCCTGAACTTCCTCAGGAGAAGAGAATGACAGTTGCTTCAGGAACACTGTCTAATTAAGCACCTTGAATGAGAATAAATTACCCCCTCATCTCTACATCTTTCCTGTTAAGAGGGAAAATTGGCAAGCGTTGAACACAATAGCATATGGAGTGAGAGCGATGCCTTGCTGTTATTCCATTTGAATAGCCTCTGCCAGGCTTAGGCGAAACTTCAGGGATATTTTATGCGTGTACCTGCCTGTGAGTGTGTTTGTGCACCTGAGTTTCCGTGTGTTTCTCTCTCCAGGAGACCAATGTTGGTGAGGTAAACCAAGAAGCTCCAGATCCCTCTCTTCTCAGTCTTGGCACGTGTCCCTCTCGACATGTTATTAGAACGCATGAATCTTCATTAGCATTAATAGCCTCTAAAGACCCGGAGGATGCACAAAAATTAATTTTGAGATGAGCTTTTCTGCTGAGTCGCCAGTTTAGACGGCGGCAGCACAGTCAGGGACGGAGCCGAGAAGCATCACGGCAAAAGCTGGCGAGCTCAGGCGCCTTCCTTCTCAGCCTCTCTGTCAACTCTGAAAGATGATGCTGAATCACAAAACCACCCACTCCAAGAACAATAACACAAGAAAGAAAATAACAAACAAGCAAAGAACTAGGGACTAATATTAAACAGCAAACTGCAGCTTGTAGAGTAGAGCAGTGTACTGTGGCTTAACAAGAGTGTAGAGAGGAGTTAAGCTTGGACTGACAAATCTCATTGACTAATGAGATTTCAAGAATGGATGCCTCAGGCCCAGAAGCATGATATCGGCGAAGTGACTGACACCTATGATAGTCAAAACCTGGTCTGAACCCGGATCAGTAGAAACATGCAGCTGTATTTCAAGAAAGAGTACGCTAAAAAAGATAAAGGCATAAATATGGTACAATAATTCATACTACTATACTATATATCTCCAAATCAAAAATCTGTGATAATGTGATTATGATCTATGTGATCGTCGCAACCTCTTGTTCTGTCACTATATTCATATTTATACGTTTATATTTCCTCAGCAAAGTCAGATATGCTCTACATAAAACATGACATCATGCATAAGCACTGAACGCTGGCACTGGACGTAAACCGTGAGGTGGAAGTAGTTCCTAAGGATGAGCTGTTTTAACAGGACTGTTACATTTCTGTAATGCGCAATTACAAGTAAATGACCTTCACTGTGAGCATGAGAACAGGCATACGTGAAAGAAAAGGTAGAATTTGAAATCGGATGAGTTGGAACGAGATAGTGCTGCAGTGATGGAGTGACAGAAGGACTGCATCTGGTGCTTTCTGAAGCACTTCCCACCGCTGTTATTCAGTTCAGTCTGCTCTCCTCCTCATTAGTCTCAGTGTGTAGGCTACACTACATCGTCTGCTGCCTGCCTCCAATCTGCAGCGCTGGTGTTGCTGTTGGCGTCGACGTACTCAAAAGTCTTGGTATCTATCTGCCCCAGATTCACCCGGTGTCCTCTCTGGGGGGAAGTTGTGCTCTACTTTGCTTTAGGTTCCCTGTAACGCTGTCTAGTTTTTGTTTTCCTGTCAAACGCAACTTACAACTGTGTGTCTGTGCATGCGTGAGCTTTGTGTGTGTGTTTGAAAATGCGTATGCCATCCTGGAACAATTAGACTTATAGTGGATTTACATTGGTTTCAATGTGTAGTTGTGGTGTATAATGGTCTCACTGCGCTTTCCGTAGGCTGCAAACTCCACTCAACACGCTTCCCGGCTAAACTCATTGGCATGCTCGCCATGCTGTGTATTAGCCTCTGCATGCTGCTCAACCAGTCGACGCCAGTTGTACTTGCCAATAGCTCAGCTGTGCAGCCTACTGGAGGATGTAGCACTTTTCTCCCAGAACCAAAACGTTGAATTTAAATGAATGAATATTAATGCTTTGACGTATGAAAGCAGGGCAAGGTACCGAAGCGGTGGAGGAGAAGATGGATGAAATGCTGGCCTTGTCTGTGAGTTTAGAGTGAAAGCAAACACATTCCTCACAGATAACCAAGCAGCAGCCAGACACCTTGGGATTAATTAGCTACACAATCCTTTTTAACACAAGCTTTTTGTTTCCAATTTGTAGATTATTTGTTCTGTTAGGAAACAGAGAGAGAGAGAGACAGCAAATGAGAGAGTGAGAACTTATTAACTGTGGATTGGATTACAGTTTTATTAAGCTGGTTGCTTTGTAACTAGGAGTTATTGCACCCCACTGTAATTTCACTGCTTGGAGTCGGAGTGATCGACTGCCATTTAAGCTACTGTTGAATAAACAGAGAGGAAAGAAATCTTTTGATATTTGGAAAGGGTACAAGGGTAGGCAGACTGAGTTTTGTTTGTTTGTGTGTTTGGCAAATGATGTATCAGTGTGCCACCAAAGCAGAAAAGAAACAGAGCAAATGGGAAATGCGAGTGTTTGTTTGTGCTTTTGTACTTCTATTTTTGTGAGGACAAATTTGAGTTTTAGACCTTGAACTGTGAGGAATGTTTGGAAAAGTGAAGACACATCTTCAAAGGGCAGTTTGAGGGTTAAGACTTGGTTTAAGGGCTAAGGTTAGGTTAGGGTAAAGGTTAGGCATGTAATTGTGATGGCTAAGATTAGGGGCTGAACAATGAAATACGTCAATGAGGGTCCTCACACGTGTGGCTGTGTGAAGGTCTGCTAACTGAAAGATCTCCAACTTCACAGGTCTAAGAAACGTTCAAGCATCACACGAACATCCACACACACACACACACAGTCACTGCAAAACAGCAGATGCAGCCCGTACAGACACACTCACACAGCGACACACAGAGATACACACACACAAAGACACTCTCAGAGTGTGACAAAACCTCCTGCGGTGTACCAGAGATGAGAAGCACAAAAAGATGCAAGAAGTGCAGGGAGTGACAGCAGAAAGGTAGGGAGAGAAAAGAAGAAAAGGAAGGCAACATGAAACAGAGATGTCTACAGTAGTGGAATAGCAAAGCAGCAAATCCACACTCATACACATTATGTCTCTCTAGAAAGGCTGAGGAGAAACGAATCGTGGAGTGAACGATGGATAAAAAGACAGACTGGAGGAAAGAAGCTGATGAGAAGAAACCAGCTAATGCTTGCTCTGTCACTTTTCACTTCAGTCAGGCTGAGAGAGATTTGGTCTCTGCCTCCACGGATTCGGCAGCGAGCCAAAAAAACAGCAGGACGAACTCAACAATCAGTCTCAGTGCTGGGATGAGAGGAGAGTGACTGACGTCTTTGTTACTCTAATCACAACTGCCTTTTCTTTTTAACAAATATCCATTCATTACTGATACACAACTGTTGAAAAAATAAGTGTAAGAGGATGGATCCCGTTGTTTCGCACAGCTACAACTACAGAGCTGATTATTAAAATAATATGAATACTGCTAAAAACTTTGTTAATGACAAAAAATACCAATTTCTAAAGCTTTCAAGTTTCAAAGTGCGTTAGAGACAAAAAACTGCTATAACCCAACCTCCTCAAATGTGACAAATTTAAATATACTTCTGCAGAATAACAAGACATTTTCTCCTCTCTCTCTCTCAGTACATCCACTGGAGGACTTCAGCCCCGTCAACTTACTATTATTGACTCTCAGATGGGATCACCATGGTAACAGGCCAGAGGGAGCCAGCAGCGGACCGGATCTACCCAGCATCTGAGGCTGTTAGCTCATAACGCATACACCTGGACACGCACAAACACGCACGCATACTCAAGAACACACAGCAAATGAGACAGAGAGAACTGGACCACTTTAGAGAGACAGGGACCAACTGGATGACATTTAAATGGATGGAAGGCGGAACGAATGAGTTCATTTTCCTCATTCTTGTTGCAGTTCAGACCCCCCTTTGGATATCAAACTGAGATCACGCTGAAATGGCAGAGTGACGCTTGTTGCGAATTGTACTTTTCACAGCTGAATCCTCTATTTCTGCGAGCGCGGAGCTGCGAGAGATAAAAGCGACAGGAAAACAGAGGCTTCAGATTTACACAATCAGACCTGCTGCTCCCAATCAGCCATTAAGGCAGCAGCCCAGCAGGAGAGGAAACGTATGCACAGCTCCAGTGCATGTCAAATGAGAAGCACACTCTGGAGATGTGTGTGTGTGTGTGTGTGTGTGTGTGTGTGTTTGGGAAAGAGGAACACACAGATGAAGACAGCACCGAATACAAATTCATATACTGTACAGTCTGTGTGGCTTTTTTTTTTATGTTTGTGTATGTATGATCTGCACCACAGGAAGGGCATGAATATTTAAGAGGCAAACATGATCACAGGGAAAATGGAAAAAGCAGTTACCAAAGTTACATTTGCTGAGGTGAAAGATCAAAAAGGGCAGCTAAGAGTTAACAGGTATCTGGAATACTGTACGATTAAAGGGGCTCTCGAGCTATTTAGTATTGCACTTCAATAAAGTTGATGGACTTTCAAGAAACAGATTTAAAAAAAAAGTGATGAAAAGTGAAGCAGCAGAGGCCGAGATATCCCGACTTTTCATCCCTAAACGGTGACTACATTTCCCATAATGCAACTTCAGATCATCTTTAGTTACACCCTCCCTGTCTGGGAAAAGCCCTCATCTTTCAAACTCCACAGTGTCAGTTTGTAACTCAGGCTTTCCTTTTATAAAAATCTGCGGTCTCCACACCCAAGCTGAGATTTTCTCAGACTTGACAAAGCTCCTCCAGAGCCACAGAAGACATTATACAACTGTTTTCACAGGCTGAGAAGTTCTCCTCATAATGAGTAAAGTGATCTTCATATGCAAATCGGTGAAGTGCCCCTTTAACTGTGACAAAAAGAGAGAGAAGAGCAAAAACGCAATGGTATGTTCACTAAATCAAAATTGAAGACTGGTTAAAACAGTGGTCCCAACCTTTTTGGCTTATGACCTCTTAAGACGATGATCTCCTTGTGACCCCTCGACAGATCACATATGTCTATGAGCTGCGAGTAGTTCAACCCAAGAGTGAATTTTGTTTAATTTAGAGAACTTCTAGAGGCCTAAAGAGAAAGATCCAATCTTTCACAAACGTCTGAGAAAATGAACATCTTTCTGTTTTTCCCTGTCTCCTACCAGTCAATCCTCTTGTGACTCCTCATATTTATCTACAAACCTCTGGTGAGGTCTGGTTTTGCAGAGCAGGCTGGGTTAGGGAGTTTAGCAACAGATGTTAGCGCAGAGATGTAAACAAAGGCGATGAACTGGATGAGGGAAGGACAAGATTTTCCGCGAGTCAACTCAAGCAGAAATGTGACAGTTTAATTCAGTAGCTGATGTGTGTCAGCAGGTGCTGGTGTGCCAGTCTACTGTAGTTCAGCCAACAAGCCTGCGCACACAAAGAGGAGTGAAGAGGTACTTTGGAGCTTCCTTTTTTGTTCTGCAGACAATTTCTCTGTTAGAGCCAGCCAAAACTACTGGAGTTTCTACAGCATTTAAAATGTCCTGCTGCTTCTCTCTGGCTTTGCTCTCCTAATAAAAAGCAGACGAGGCACTGGAAGCCAGACACACAGAAAAAAAGAACATTCAAAGTCACAACTCTTCTGAGAGTTGAGGTCAAAGGTCATGCTAGACCGATGGTAATTCAGAGCAGTCCAGACTCCTGAACTTCCCTTCTCATCTCTTAACAATGTCTCCTTCACTAAAATCTCACGCTCTCTTCACCTCTCCAACTCTCTTTCTTTCTTTTTATTCTTTTAATTGTGCTATTTTAAACCTTGTGTTTTAAGAGATGTAGAGTTTGCATAATTCAGTAACTGCATTGTTAGTTAGAAAGGAAACTCCAAACACACACATTTCTTTCTTTCCTATTGTATCCCTGTGCCCTTATTACAGTGGACAAGCCTCATTAGCTGAAGTTTTTATTTAAAGAAAACATATCCAGGAATTTATCAGTGTTCATATTTGTTTATTAAAAACTAAAAAAGTTTAAAATCTGATAAATGAAATTCAATAATTTGGGTGAAAACTGGATTTTAAAAATGCCTTTTTCCTGCATAAATAGTTCTACAAACTATTTTACCATTTAACCAGGTAAGCTGCTATTTTCTCAACTGTCAATATCATAAAACCTTGTTTACTTTAAACTGCTGTGATCAGCATCTTCTTACAGCAGGAAACATGAAGCATTTTGGCTGCATGGGGACATAAAATCCAGGTGAAGATTATTTTGAACCAATCAAGTACTTTTAAAAAATCTGGGTATTTTTCCATTAAAATGGTAAAAAATCCAAACGATCCACCCTAATGTATTCAACAGCTGTTGGTTTTCTCTGCACTGACATGATGTCCATGTTTTCATGTAACATGGAGTTTGTGAACAGCCTCCTTCACGGCCCCCTTCTCACAGGGGAATTCCCATAATGAGAGATGAAACCAGCTGGACGCAGGTGTTCTGTATAAACCTGACACATTATTCCAAAGGGCTTTCCTCTCCCTCATCCTTCTCTGCCCACCCCCCTTTGTCTTCCATGTCTTCATCCTCCCTCTTCCACCGCCTCCTCCGTCTCCATTTACACATCCTCATCACCTCCATCTTCCTCAACCTTGTTGTTTTCTCTCCACCTGTCTCCACATCCTGCTCTTCTAGCACCATCTTAAACCTTGTTTATACTCACGCGAGACACCGTGATGCGAGGCCTCCGCAGATGTTATTCTCCTTTGCCACCGTCTCATACTCCTTTCCCTTCCCTCTTTATCTTTATCCCGCTACCTCCACTGTCACATCACCTTGCTTCTCCACCTTCTTTGTCTCATCCTTCTCTTCCTCTACTGCCTTATCTTCCTTCTTTATCCATTTTTGTCATCTCGTCATACTACTGTCAATCATTTCCACCTCCTCTACCAATCTACTTCTTCCCATCCTCTTCTTTCTCCTTCTCCAATCTCTGCTTCCACCCAACACACACACACACCCCTTTGTTGAGTGAGTCAATGAGTGAAATGATCCCCATTGTTACCTTTCTCACAAGTAGCTCCTCCGTAGCTGGGCAGACAAAGACACACAAAGGAGTTGATCTCATCGATGCACGTTCCTCCATTCTGGCAAGGATTAGACTGGCAGTCATCAATGTCTGGAGGGAGAGAATGGGGGAGAGAAAAAGAGAGGGGGTGAGTCAGATTAGATACAAACACACACACACTTACACACACGAACAGCACTTTCCAAACGGCTACTTTTTAAACTACCTGCTGCAGCTTGTTACCGAGCAAACCCCTGAGAGATCAAACTTTTGGAGAGATTAGAGGTGTTTCTGAGAAAGTTATAATTAAAGCGAATTGATTGAACTTCATCAGTGAGCGGTTTGGGATGCACTGAAGCGCATGATGCTAATTGCAATGTGTTTGCAGGACGTGCCGCAGTCCTGCTGTCAAACCTGAGCCGCAAGAGTGAGGGAGAGTACGGAGCGGGTTGGAAGGTATGAAGAGAGAGAGAGAGAGAGACGGAGGAAGACATTCAGTTGGATGAGCTTCCACATTCAACAACAACAACACTGCCCACATTGATGCACCAGCTGTGTTGCCGGTAGCTACAAAAACTGTGCGCAAATCCATTTTGAAATGTGTAAAAGTGACTAAAACGATGGGACCGGCATCTCTTGTATGTAGGTGTAAATGTTTGTGCACAATGTACACATTTTCACGCAAATTCACACATACACTCACACACATATTTTGCACAGCCGTTGCAGGGGTGAGAGTTCCCATTCTGTTGAAAAATGGTAACTGTATTTCTCTGGCTGATCTGGGCCTGGGGGTAAAATCATTAAAACTGCAGCTGGTATCCCACAACTGAGTGAGTCCCTGGGGCCTTGGCAAGAGGTCACAGGAGGGGAGGGAAGGGGAGGGGAAGTGAATGGAGAGTGGGGAGGCAGGAGAAAGTGATGAAGAGTGATGAAAGATGTGGAGATAGAGGAATGCTCAAAAACATAGAGAACAGCGGTATGAAGGAGAGGTAATGAAAACAAGGGTGGGGGGAGAAAGACAGAGGAGATATGATGCAGCGAGTCTGGGAAGTTGGCAGGTTTCAGGGTTGGATTACAGGGGCTTTGCAGGCAGACAGTGTTTGGGGCGGAAGAGTCTGTTTGGATAAAACAGCGTGACAGCTTCATTGCTGGTGCCCCGCTTTGGGCTGGCTGATATTAAAGGCTGAATTTGATGCAGGAAGTAGAGACCCAGCAAGAGGAGTCGGAATGAGATGGCATTTGTGTTGGTTTAGCGTATCGGCGTATATCCATGTAAAACCGTCTGTCTGTCTGACTTGTGATGAAAAATAAAATATAAAAAGAGAACAAAATAAGAAAGCAGCGATAAAAAGACACACATCCCACACTGCAGAAAATGATGATGAATTTTAAGTCCAGTTCAGATAATCTGACAAAAAGGGGAGGGCTGATCCAAATTGTTTTGTTTCAGCAATAGGAAAGGCTTGATCACTTTTTAGCTTTAAAGGGAACTCCACTGGTTTTATACATGAAGCTCAGTTACTCGAGTACTACTCCTGTAAAAACAGTTGAACAATGTCTTCAGTGGCTCCGGAGAGAGTTTCAAATAATTCTATTTGAGATCATTTAAGTTTCAATTTACCACTGAGAGCCAGCAATCACCAATCACTACTGAGTGAAAACATTACTCTGCAGGATTATTGGTCAATTGTGACAGTTAACCGCCTTCAAACAAGAGGCCCCAGTGTCTGAGGTGCTTGACCGTGCGATGCTTTGCAGTGAAGAGAGGCCATGCTGAGTTAATGGTGTTAAATGGCGTGGTGTTGAAGTTAAAGGACAAACAGCAGGATTTCAGTCCAACCAGGTATCAAGTCACAGAGACTTGTCAGAGGCAATTAAACCACCTGCAGGAGTCGAGGTGTAATGACATCAATATAAGATACAGAGCAGGTCTGATTTTAGTTTTTTGATTGAAAAAGAAAACATGATTAAGATAACTTTTTGTGATTTCTTTTGTTTACAAATGAATGTGAAAGGGGGTCAAACATAATGTCCTTGCGCACCAAACATTTGAAACATATAGTTTCACTTTAAGTGTTTCACTTTAAGTATTTCTTGTGCAAATAACAAGTACAGCTGGACAAAACAGAATGACATGACCCAAAACGATCCTTATTAAATATGACTACATGAATACAGATCGCTGAATGAACCTCTGAGGAAATGTAATTGAAATGTAATGTATGATGAATGACAGACACTGAAAATATCTCTCCCTCTACACTGTGAACCAACAGATGAGCAGTTTGCCACTACAGCTGTTCAAAAAAAAAACAAAAAAAACCCAAAAACGCTACTGGGCCTAACATGAGCCAGCATCTGGCCTCATTAAGCATTAAGCATTGGGGTAAGGAGTCGAGGAACCACCTGGATTTTAGGAGCACTGAGGTCAATAAAGTACAGCTCTGAGCTTCAGCTATTAGAGGGGCCACAGTAGGCAGGTAGATTATCTGTCATAGGAAGACACTGCCAGCTGGTGTGGGCTGACCTTCATCTCGTCAAGTTTACAGGTGTCTGAAGAAATGCAAGCACAAAGGTGGTCAATATATACCAAAGTAATCCTTGCTGGCCAATCAAAACTACAGGTAACTTGATTGTACGAGATGGGCATTGTCTCTCGCAACCAAGCTCGAGGGGCGGCCCCATCACTCTAACATCACTCCCCCAGTTGCATGTGTATGGTCCTGTGTGTGTGTGCATGTTTGTATTTCGGGCCTATGTGCGTAAAATTGAAATTCCCAAAAGGGATTAATAAAGCAATTCTTCTTCATCTTCAATCAAATGGCTGGCCTCTTTGAACTTGATAAGATGGAGCTCTGGCAACGCAAGATTAACTGCTGAGCAACAAACAGTGGCTTCAGATTAAGACACGGTAGGCTTCACTCATGTTTGCCGTCTTGTACAGAAAAGTATATTGATGGTAAAAACTAGAGCTACACCAATAAATCTGCTGGGCTGATATGTATTGGCTACTGGATATATTAGCTTATTGCAGATATATTGGTTGAAATAAATAAAATGTCCCACTCTGTACATATCTTGGTCACAATATAGCTATATTTAGATGATCATTATCAAAATTCTTTATGTTTTGTGTTTATGTACAAAAAAGAAAGACAATTGGTCGATATATCATTATCTGATTTTTTTAAACTCTCAAATATTCGCCTCCTAAATCCAGTACTGGTCGGTCTACAATAAACACACACATCTTAACTCACGGTCCATCTACAAGCTTGTTTTGGAAATTTCAGCCTGGCTTTATTATGCTCAGATTATGCTCATTATGCTCAGATTTAACCTGAGCGCAGAAAAACTTTCCCCCTTCATCAGATAAATGTGTCAAACTCTCCACATACATCACGCTAAATCTAAATAACTGATTTCCTAAAAAATATATGACTGCCGCTGTGTGCCATATGGTCGTGACAACACACTGTTCCTTAGCCTCTATCGGTGTCTACCTTCCTCACCTCTGCTCAAACGGAGGGATGATGGCCAGAGCGCAGCAGGCCTGTCCACTCAAAGTCCACTCAATGTCCACTCTGTCCAACTGGCTTAATGAGAGAGCCATCCAACTTAAGCAGGTGGCAGTGTGTGTGTGTGTGTGTTTGTGTGACTGTATTTGTGCATTTGTATGTGTGTGTCCACCACTCTCTGGCTCACTCCCCAGTACAACAAAATCAAGCCTGGGCACTAGTACAGTCTCCGGGGAGTCGAGGAGAGCAGAGCTCCACTTATCTGCTGGCAGGGAAACGGATGGAGGGATAAACAGGTGCCAGCCACTGTGGTAATTGCTGGGTGCAGCTAACACACTAGCGACGCTACCAGCTTTTCTTTGAGCCAGCATTATTAATTTGAATCTGTCAGGAGAGGCAGCATATGAATGTGAAAAGTTGATGTGGTTAACAAAATGTCAGAGGAGATACGGATATGAGTTTGAGGTTTAAATGTGGTTTGCCGCTGATTGAAAAATACATAGTTTGGATGGGAACGTTTGATTGCAGGATAAATATGTAACCTGCTCTAGTTGTTTATACCCGCCTCTCTGCGTGTATATGAGAATCGCTGGCGAGTTGGAGGACGGGGGATGGGGGAATAGAGATAGAGGAATATGGGGGAGGACAGTGAGAGAGCAGCCAGACAAACCGGGGGTGGTGTTGGTTGACAGAATATCTGGAGGCTTACTGCAGGCATGTGTCGAAACCGGGGCATGAATAATTGAAAAGGGATGGAGAAAGAGATAGAGAGACAGAGAGAAAGAAACACACAGAGAGCTAACTGAAATCGGGTGGGAGAAGGCCCTGGGTCAGCTTTTCCCCATTTCCCTTTTGGGATTATCTGTTAGTTCAGTAGATCAGATTAAATTCCTATTACCTGTGTACTCGACCAGAGCTACGTCCAGCCCAAGATCAACTCCATCACCTGCCCGTCCTCCCCCGCGATCATCTCTATGACTTTGCCACCTCTGGAGGGTCTTTTTCTACTTCACAACAGTGAGATTTATGCTTTCAATTCACGGCAAATAAAAAGTAAACAGCTCTTTCTCTGTTTTATAAATGACACCTCAACTGCAATCAGCTATTTCATGGCTGTGAATTCTTGTGGGTTTAGCCAGGAAGGGTCCAGCAGAGAGAGCGAGAGAGAGTCCACTCAGAGGGTAATAAAGGCTCGAAGAGAAGAATCGATATTTCAGCCAAGAACTGGCATGTATTAAAACAAGGCGAGTTATTTTAGTGGTCTGGTAACCATGCCATAAAAAGTACGGCATACAAGAGACGGAGTGTCCCACACTGTTTCTGTTGCTGTCCTGTACTGTTACATAGAAGCTGATTTTTAAAAACAAACTGTCGATACTAAGATTACAAACTTCACTTTATATAAGGTCTATTTTCCTTTTAATAACCAGGAAGTGGAGAACATCCTGTGCTCAAATTATGAGGCAGGATCTGGACTAATAATGATTTTTCCAGAAGATTTAAGAGGCGTTTTCATCTCCAGATAAAAGATATTCCCTTTAAATCACATATCAGGACTCTAAGTGAGTATTAGAGAATCCTGAGAGGTCTATGGATGAATTAAAAGCCCACATTAGACACAAATGACAGCATAAAAGCTCAATGGATTTGAAGCCGTTGGAAAATTCTTACACCACAGATTCCTCCTATTATGGCGTCATTTAAGTAGCATGAGACAGATGAGGTTTTGTCTGAGCCTAAGATTGATAAAATCAAAAGTTTAAAGTAAAGACGAGTAAAGATCAATAAATTCTGACATGACACTTGGATTATGAAGAATATAAAGTCTACAATTGACAGTTTAAAGACACTAATTATTCTTGCCTTTCAGTGGTCAAGTGAGGGCTTTATAAAGAGCAACTGAAAACTTAATTTTCTCAATCAGCCTCTTACTATGAGCAACCGGGTCCTACATGAACACACGCTTCTTTGTTTAAGTTAGAACAGTTTGGGTTATTTCACGACAGTATTCTGAATTCCTTTGTGGCTTATTTGAATATTTAATTCTATAGAGAAACACTTAAGATTCGAGGCCAAGTTTACAGGGGTTTTTAACACCCCCTAAAAATCGTGTTTTTGCTGACTTCCAGTGGTTTACCATCTCATTGGGCTGCTGAGATGTAGAAATGTACTCCAGGATGTCAGTACACTGTGACATCACTGTTGGGTGTGGTTAGTGGTGCAGACTTCTGACCAGATCCAACCGCATCTATCGATGAAGTAGGAAGAAGAACCACATGCAGCCATGTGCAAGGGTGTCCACAAAGGTACGAGCAGCCAAAGTGCTGTTTTGTGTCTTTGCTTGTCTGTCTATGCTTGTTGTTTCTCCTTTTCATTTATTTAGATTTACGCATGACACTAGACCGAATTATTATTTTTCAATGACTTTTCAACTCAACAATTCCCCTGTTAACACCCTTTTGTAGGCTATTAGAAGATGAGTTTGATGAGTGTTTGAAGATGCCTTTTCAAATCAATCTAAGACCTTTTAAGATATAAAAACTGGTCCAGAGCTGTCATCGCAATTTATATTATTTATGATATTGTATGTGTTGCATATTTATCATGACAGAAGAAAATAATCTTAATTCTATACTTTGTATTTATTGCAATATTAATACATTTTGAATATTTTTTTTAATGTTTTGAACATTATGATAGTGGGTCAGTGAAATTAGATCAATATTAGGAACATGATGTGATTTATTCAGGTATAGTTGCACAGAAAAGGCCTTCTTTAGTTCATTGATGAAAGCCACAGTCTGAAATGTCTGTAATGTCTGTCCTCCCCTGCTCATTAAAATGAACTGATTGCCGTCTGACTTCTTTTGGTCATCTTTTTGGTTGCGTAGCAGTGAGTTGTTTTGCAAATGTCCTATTCTCTACTCAAAACACTCATAAATATTCACCCACAACATCAAATAAAAGGAAATGTTAAAGCAAGAAGCATTTGAGATATTTTTTACTTGCATTTGTTGGCTTTGACACAAAAATAGCTACAATTTCCTCAGCGTGAGTTTTACGATGTTCATTCTGAATGTGATTTTAAATGATTGCTGTTCTTGTGTTTAGGTGTTTGCTATGTAGCTGGAGTGCAGTGGAGAGGAAGTAAAGATGCTAGTTGTCCATTTTGAATGCCAGAACTACTACAAACATCTATGGAGAGGGTCAAGATTGCAGCCATTTGCCTGTCAACCTAATGTCTGTTTGAAAAAGCCCTTCCCTGGGAACAGTGAAATTCATGACTATGTCTGATTTTTTGTTTTTTTATAGAGCTATTTAACATTTGAGGGAAACTTTAGAAGGAGTGAGAGTCCTGTTTCTGCAAAGCGTCTCAGGTGTAATTTCTTTGACAAATTGTGAGTAAGAGGACAGCAACAATGAAAAAAGTTAAAGAAACAAAAAAAAAAAGGGTTATAGAGAGAATGAAAGGCATTAATAAGGAAAATCTGAACATTCAGACAAAGAATGAAGGAAAAAGTCCACTGATGACAAGAATTAAAGACGTTATTGTGCACACATTTACAGCAGGGCGTGTTTCTGTAAATACATGCATCACAATTGCGTTGATTCATCACGCAAGTACACATATACAGATACACAAGCAGAGGGTGGGAGGTGAGCAAAGGAAATCTCATTATACATTGCATATAATCCATCCGCACTAAACTTCTGCTGGTGGCAGGCACAGGCATTTGAAAGCCGGCCAGTTTGTCCTAACCGAGCTGGAAAAGCATTTTTCTATGTAGACTAAATGCCAGCTGTACAGATCAAACAGCAGTCTGATCAATTACACAGAGAATCTTTGAACCACTAAATGCCACCGGGAGACTTCACATCTGACAGGGTGGTATGGAGGGCATGAAGGGACAATATTAATGGCGACAGAGGAAGACTTTTTTCGTCAGCTACATGGAAGAAAACGCACATTCATGCAAGCATACTCCCTATCATTCTATCTGTGACACACACCCATACAAAAACACACTCTAACAAACACACTGGGTGCCAGTCTGCCCCCTTATCAACCAACAGCAGTGACAGATCTGGTCAGCCTTTTTACATTCTACTAATTGCCTCCGAACCACAGCCGACATTATGTAAAAATAAATTGACATGACATCCTGTAAAATAGAGGCTTTGAAATGGAAATGTTTGTCACACAAAGGTTTTTGCTGAAAGGCTCTTTGTGTTTGTCATCTTTCATTGTGCGGGACCCTGGATGATTGACTTCCTTTAGCTAGCTGAGGGGCATTGACATTTCCATGCCCTTCTACAAAGATGGATACCTTTCTATTGAACCGCCACTCGTCCAAACAGCATGCCCACTCAATGGACCATGTTGTGTTGTGTCAATAACTATAATGCTGCTGCGTGCTGTGTGCATACAGCAGAATTAATGAGTATGAGCATAAAAGGAATTTGTGTGTTTATATGAATGTATGTGTCTGTTTGTGTAGGGATTGTGTGTGTGTGAACAGTGCAAGAGAGAAGAGAGAGTTTCTAAACCACACTCACTGAATGTTTGCATTCTCGTGTGTGTGTGTGTGTGTGTGTGTGTGTGTGTGTGTGTGTGTTGGCACTGCGTATTGTGTGTGTTTGCCGAATGGATATCCACAGCTGCAAGCATAAACTTGATGTATGCGTGTTTTAGTATGTGTGTGAATGCTAAGTCGCAAGTTGTGCTCTTGCCTCCCACTTCTCTTTTGTGCAAGAGCCTCTTTCTGCCCCCATCACATTTGGCAACAATAACTTAAAACTGCACTAATCAATATTTTTACATTACCAATGGATCAAATGCATATGTGTAATGTGAAAGGAGTCACTTGTAGTGACAAATTATCACCTGACTTTGCAGTTCCCCTCAGCTCTATAAAGTGTTTTAGCATCTTTCAGCTCATTGTTTTGGTTTTCTGGCCTGCCACTTTAATATTTTGGTTCAGTCAGGACCAGATAGAAAGAATCTGATATTTCCCTCAGGAGTTGGTGGACACCAACGCAGCACTAAAAAGAGTATAAGTATTGGACTTACATTCACCACATGGCCAGAAACACAAAGCCAAATTAATGCTAATTTTGCTTACACATTTGCCACAACAGGTATAATAAAAGAACGACACCCCACAGCTTACATTAATAGTATGACCCACTGACATCATGCACCTACTTGGAGGTGAGGTAAAGAGAGCAACGCTGACAATTAAATAACAACAGAGTGACTGAGCAAATTTAAAGTTGGGACCATCAAATTGTACTGGTACCATTAGGCATCCTTCCCTTGCAACAGCTGAAAAATAATACAGGGGTTCTCCGTGCGTAAATGGATTTCTGCCTTGTCCCAAGATCAGTTTCTTCTACTATCTCAGGAAAAAAGATGTTGGCGCAGCCCAGCAGAGGAGATTTCAGAATAAAGTTTAACAGGTGTTCATTTTAAGCTTTTCACTTAGAAATACCATATTCCATATTTTTCTGCAGTTAAAATACCTTGGTTGCAACACGTAGGCTTAAGAAACAAAATGATGGACTTATAAGATATGAAAGAGGGGGAACATGGATTTCTAGCCCATAATAACTACAGGATTACTGTGGGGTTAGTATAGAATTATGATAGGGTTATTATATCCCTATAGTAGATCCTGTACATTGGGCCTCTCAGAGATTTACATGTCCCCTCATGCTCTTCATAATCTCAGAGATACTTGAAAATGACGGCAGAACGTGCGTTGAATTATTTTTTTATAAAGTGGTCATATAAATGTCAACGTTTAAGGATGAGAAGTCCTTAAAGTATTAAATGGAAATTCACAATCCCTGACAGCTGGGAAAACTCTCTGCTGGTGAAGATCATGAGATGTGACTGAAAACTCCACAACAGCTACTAAATAAAGGTAATATTTTTCTTTTTGTCAACTGCTATTTTCAAGGTTAAGAATGAACAGTGAGGTTCAACTATAACATGACTGACTTATAGTTTTTACAAGTGTAGTTAAGTTTGTTAAGTATATATGTTTAATATAATACGCAATACATATTGCACATATCTGTATGTGTACTGTACCTGTGTGTCTGCTAGCACCTGTGAGCATGTGTTTGTCTGAATGGACAGTGTGTGTGTGTGTGTGTGTGTCTGTGCTCGCAGTGTACTGTAGAGTCCTGGGCCTTCAGCCGTGTTTGGGTGCAGGTGGATTACAAAGGGATCAGGATCAGCAGGGAGAAGAGGAAACAGACAGACTACACAGCAGCTCTGGTACAGCCCAAGGCTCTGTGCTGCTCTCCAGAGAGCTCAGTGCAATGCTGATCAACCTATCAGAGGATCCAGCATCTGGAGAAAAGTCCTTCATCCTGGGGTTTCTGGTGAAAATAGAGAAAATGCTTTATCCTTTTTTACTTGGCTAAGACAGGGATATGTTACCTCACCACTAGCCCCAGATGCAATTACATCTCGGAGCCCAGACGATGTACTCAGAGCTGCACGCAGGCAACGATCCAAATTGTCAGGGTTTACCAGACTTTCTTGTGCGTCAAGGGGAAGCGAGCAAAGTGAGCCTGAAACCTGCCTTGTAGACATTTCCAAAAATCACACCGCGACATGAAATATAAAAACAGCAAAAGACTCATCTTAATTCAATGTGGATATGTGAATGTGCATGCGTCAGTGGTGTGTGTGTGTGGATGCGTGTGCCCACAGTATGTTTCAGACAGGTCTTTGCTTTGGTTGACAGCGCTGCTGCAACATTCATAACAGCCTGGGAAAATGTAATGAGGTAAAGTGTCACAACATCTCATATCGCTCTGCTAGCCTTCAGTTCTGACAGCCTGACTCCACTCACTGATGCTGTGTGTGTGTGTGTGTGTGTGTATGTATTCACTGGCTCCATCTTCAGTGCCTGTTTATATTTTGTGTGGGAGGGGGCCAGTGGCCAGGAAAAAGAAGCCAGGGACAAGAGAAGCCAAGCAAGCTGCCACCAGTATCATACAGCCTCGCTCTCTATTTCTATCTCCTCACACAAGGAGAGAGAAGGAAACTGGAGATAGAGGAGAAAATGCAGAATAGATCCAGAGAATCAACAGCCTTTGTATCCCTTCTTTTTTTATACTTTCTCTTCCTTTCCTTCTCTTCATTTCTCTTCCTCCACAGTCATTTACTTTCCCCCTCCTTCCCTCATTGCCTTCCATACATCTTTTTCATTAGTCACTTCCAAGTTTCTTTCCACCTTCTATTTTCTCTCCCTCCCTCTGGAGATCCCTAAATGGCAAGTTTATTCTCCTTTGCCCCGTGGGTCTTACCAGGCTAATTTCCTTTGAGTCAGGAGGGTTTACAGGTGTCCCTTTAGGGCTCCCAGTGTTAGCAGCGGCAGAGTCCCTCTGGGCCGTGTGGGGTTTGGCCTGTTCCTTGACAACTTTATCTGGCCGAGACACCCAGGGTGTGATCATTAACACACCTCACCTCAGCTTAAAGGAGCTACACATCTAACTCCTAAAATGGATTGCTTATGCTATCACTTTCTCTCCCTCCCAGTTTGTCCATTCCTCCATCTGTCTTCCTTCCTTCTCATTTTTCATCCTTTCTTCTGTCCTTTCCCACCCACCCTCAGACCTTGTTGCTTTCTCTATTGCTTCTTTCCTCCCTTCCTTCCCTTTTACCATTCATCCTTCCATCCTCCCTATACTCTTTCCTTCCCTCCTTCCTTCCTCGCTTCCTTCTCTCTTGGTCCTTACTTGTGTGAGCGTACACACTTAAAAAATACAATAACTCTACTCTTAAAGTAGAGCAGTTCCCCAGAGGGTTGAATGACAGGCTATTCTCTGCCTTCTGTCGCTATTTTTGACATACTTAAAGAGGAAATAGTAGAGTGAAATTATCTATTTTTTCCTTAGTGCTGTCAGGATCAATTAATCACTGACAGTGAAATTATATAAGAGCGTCTTTCTGAGTGGAGGGAGCTCTGATGTTGAACCTTTAAATCTATATATGTAGAGAAATGGCTCATGAACCAAACAAACGGCTTCTGGTAAATCTTAAGGACGAATTATTTACTATTTTTCAGCTAATTTGTGTTTGACAGTCAGTCATACTCAGGCCTGGTCAAGGACTTTATCTTTGCTCTGTCTCTTTCTCTTTCTTGCTTCATCTCTCTCTGTCTCATTCCTGTCTCCTGCTATTTTTTTTTTTTAAATCTCTGGCCCATTTGTACATGTATAGACTGTATGTGTGTGGTCATACATCTGTGAGGATTGATCAATTTGATGAAAATATATAATTGTTTCAATAATTAAAATACAGGCCTGTATTTGTGGACTACATTGTATTAGTCATTTTAAGTTTGTACGAAGCAAAATCACAATGACCTTGTTTCTACATGAACGTAATCTGATAAAATAAGGCTTGTTTTTTACGTAAATCAGTGAGTCAGAGAAAAGTCCAACTAAGATTTATATTACATTAGTGGTACATTTGACATTAATTATTAATATTCAAATATAATCATGACATTGAAAGAGGATGCAATATTTACTGATAAAAGTTGCCTACGTATGATAATAATGATAAACTGCTGGTAAGTCATGTCTAACAATTATTTTGAATTATTATTTTGACTCCTTCACAGTCCTGAATCTTCAGAAAGCTATCAGTTCTGAGCTTTTAAGGTTATAAGCTTAAAACGATGAAATGATGCACTTAAACGTTTAACTGGTTGAATCCAACAACTCTGTGTCCCCTTCCGTCTGTCATTTACACTTGTTAGCTACCGCGCTACCTGCTAGCTACCTGTTTCCAGTGGTGTTTCATCTTCCACAAAACCATCATTGACCAAAATGTTCAGACACCAACGTGCAATGAGCATATTAGCCAGGCAACATCTAAGATTCCATATTCATTGTTTCGCCAACTCATGGAATTAACATTAATTAAGCAAAAACAGTTGTAATTGACTTTTTTCACAGCAGACATTTTGGCGTATCACAGCGGGAAACGCACAGGTGTAACTGATAACATTAAAAAGGACTGCATTCGATTTAGGTGAGCAAGTTACAGGTATTGTGCATGCTGGCTCACTGTCATGGCTTACTGGGACACTTGATAGAGCAGGCCCATCGTTCAAGAAATTATTTTCACCTGTGCTTTTCTTGCTATGACAAGTCAAAATGGCTTGTGTCACTTGCCACAGCGTGTTTAGACACTGTTAATTATTAAATGGTATAAATGATACAAAGTTATCATTTAAAAAAAACTTTTAGCTCTTGCCATTTGAAAATTGCACTGTTTCAAATCATTTTGCCATACTTGTCAGTGCGAACGCACTTATGCACTCAAAATATTAAGCGTAAGTATGGAAGTACGCGATTTGAGACACAGCAATTGTGTGTATCCTTGAGGTTTAACAAACGTGTTGAGTGCATATCCTTCCTAATAAAACATTTGCAAAGCCAATTTTTACAAATATTTTCAATCGTGCATTGTTTACATCCATGTTTACTAGCTAGAAGTCGTCTTCTTCTCCACAGGGTACCTTTAAAGGTGAGGGGTCATCGAATGAATATAGTCTGTGAAGGACCAATTGAGCTAGAACATACTGTATGTGTGCATATTGCTGCATGAGTGCATGTGTTCATATGTGTTTTTATGTTTGTGTGCACTTTCATATAAATTTAGCATTATGTGATCCATATTTATACTTGTCCCAGTGTGCAGGTGTTTGTGTCTGTATGTGTGTGTTGTTGTGTGAGTGTTTCTGGAACGCTGATAAGCCCCCCCCCCCCGTGTCAAACACAGATCCCCGTCTTCATGGGAAATCAATTTGTCCTGCTTTCTACGTGGCCAGCCTTTATATGCTTCACTTCCTCCTACAGCTGTCACCCAGTGTATACAGAGTCATTGCCTCCCTCCATCCAGCACAAAACACACACACACACACACACACACACACACACAAACACAAACACACGCTGAGCTAAACCAAACACATATCAGGCACACGCATGCATATTCATTCACTTCAGCTGACGAGTATATTACAAAGAAGAGCAGTAAAGATGAGGCAACTCAAGGTGGCAAGCGTGTCAATGTGTGTGTGTGTGTGTGTTTGTGTGTGTGTGGTGTGTGTGTGTTGGAAAGAGAGAGAGTGAAAAAGAGATAAAGAGAGAGAGGTGAGTCCTGGCAACTTGGCCAGCAGCTCATTAATCTGCAGGTGTGTTTATACCAAAGAGATACTGCATGCAGCACCCACACACACACACACACACACACACACACACACACACACACACACACACACACACACACACACACGTGCACAGGCATGCACGCATGCACACAAAGAGCCCTGCAGCTCATTCTCATTCAACTATGCAGCCAGTATGTCCTTTGTTTCTCATTGTCCTGAGGAGTTTGGAGAGGAAGGAGTGTCCATGCTGATTGAAAACTGGAAAATTATGCCATCCAGCCATCTCTTCTTGTGTGAACAGAGTTTAACTGCACACTGGCACACACCTGCAGGTGCTTGAGGTTGAACTTGTGTGGGGGTGGATCTGTGTGCCTCCATGTGTCTGTGTTCGTTGCTGAATTATTGTGTTAGATCATGACTGCATTTGCGAGTATTGACCAGCTTTGTTTGTGTGTGTGTTTGTGTGTAAGTGTGTCTCTCACTGAGTCAGCTGCAGGCCCAGCAGCTCCAATCAGGCACTCCTGGTGGTGTTGGCAGGACTGGGGTAAGAGTACGGATGGTGGTAGCGGAGGGTGAAGCCAATCATAATGCTGATTGAGGAATCCAGTGGTGTGGATGAATTAATGAGGCATGTGGATACCGGCTGAGCCAGCCAATCATAGCCCTTTAAGAGCTCCTCAGCTGCCGGCAAACTGTGACAAACTGCTGGTCATCAATCACACAAAAGACACTTACTTTTCCATTTGCACACTCGCTGTCACAGCCAGCCTCATGCATGGTTCATCCGAGTCATTGTGCTGACTCATATGTTGTTATATAATCGAAAGGCTGCTTTATTTGTTTAGAAAAACAGAATATTTCACCAAAACATTTTAAAAGTTGAATTAACTATGACATGTTTTTTCTCATTCTTTAATGTTCTTCATTGTCCTTGGACATGTATTTGCAAGGTTATCTTATGCATTCAGTGCTCCACCTGTTGAATGGCACTCTGCACTCTGATTTTGGAAATGGAGTCCTGCATGTAGAGGAATAGTTCAACATTTTGGAAAATATGCTTATTTGCTGTCTTCTCGAGAGTTAGACGAGAACATCAATGTCATTCATGTCTGTACGGTATATCTGAAGCTACAGCTAGCAGCCGATTAGCTTATCTCAGCATAAAGACTGGCAACGTGCTATGTCTTGGCTAGGAGCAGTGACTTGTCACTATATACATGAAATGAGATATAACATGTTAATTAATTATATTTAGAGGTGCTAATATGCAGATTTTGTTACCTTTAGACAGATCCAGGCTAGTTGTTTCCCCTTTTTCCAGTCTTTATGCTAAGCTAAGCTAATCGGCTGCTGACGGTAGCTTGATATTTACTGTACAGACAGCGTAATTCACAATATGTGAAACTATTCCTTTAAACCTCTTGTTGAACTGCCTGCATTGTTCTTTTTTACAGATTTTGCACGTCACTTCACCTACACATATTCCAAAAAAAATGTTCTGGCCTCACAGCTGGCCTCTGAGCTGCTGGTTTTAGCAGTATGTAATTGGAATTAACTACTGCAGCTGAAAAGTTGATCCAGTTATATTAATAAAAACAAAACAGTAAGGTAAGACTTATTTTGTAGTATTTAGCCATGATGTTTGCATGCAGGTGTTAATGAGGTTTAGAGGAGGCGTCTTTGTTTTGGTACAGTCTTCAGTGCACAAACACAAAGGTGCACACAGACACAAAATTTGCCTGGAGGTATTTTGCTGGGAAAAGGGAATAGATTGTGTCAACACTTTCCAGTAAATACCACAATCTCTATTTCCAGTATTCAACCCTATTATGTTTGTCTGTGCTGTTGTACCGTATTTGAGCAATCAAATTGCTCATCCTTACATCGATCACCGTTTTCTAATAGTGCCTTCTTCCACCTCGTGGCCAGCACCGGTTGTAACATTTCAGGAAAAGCAGAAGCCAAGAAATAGCAGCGAAACTCTACAAGTTATTGACCTAACCACTGGAACTTGGAGGATTTGGAGCCAAACACATAAATCCATTCCATCATTAATAAAGGAATGAATGGGATGTCCTGAGGGGAGCAGCATGGCAGCACCGGCCCTTTCCATCTGTCTTCCTCTACATACCCTTGCAACTCACTCAGAATCTATCTGTCTGCAGCTTTCTTTCTTCCTTCGTCCTACACTTTTGGTTATAACTCTATTTTCGCACACAATACCTCTAGCTCTATGCGTGCCAATTTCACTTGCTGCCTCAATTCACCTCAAATCACCATATTTTGGGAGGAGATCTGCTGACAAATATCTCAACTGCCTGTGTGAATCTACAATAAAACATCCATTATCCTCAGCCACAGTCTATCCTTCCCATTTCCCCCCATCCTCTTTGACCTCATCGCTCAGATCTGTGGACACACTGGTAAGGTGGGTTAGGGGCCGATGATATTAATAGCCTAAACCCCATGAATCTTTCAAGCTCAATCATATGAGCTGATGTGAGAGGAGTGGGTCTCAGAGGATGAATAGTTAATACAGAAACCCAGCGGGGGCGTTTCTCTTGGCCTGTTTAAACATGAGTTATGCATTAGCTCTTCATATAGTCTTGGATACATATTGGTTTTATATAAGACAGGCACAAACAGGTGTGTGTGAGGTCAGATCTGTGTGAGAGGAAGATGCTATATTTTGTGCACACCCTTGTGAGCATATCTGGCAATTCAAGTATGCAGGTGAGTGAGCGTGTGAGCTTGAATAAGTTTCATTTTATGCATGAGTACAGAAGCATTTCTGTATGAATAATTGCATTGGCCTTTGACAGGAAAATACAGAGCAAGAGAGAGAAAGAGATGGAAGCACAGAGCCAGAGAGAGAGAGGGGGGGAGAGGTTAGGGGTTGCTGGGGAGTGAGGAAGTGTGGCAGGAAATGAAATGTGTTATTTGGGAGAAATGCTGGGGGGCTACAGGCTTGTTTTCACCCCAATCTCTGCACTGCGGTGCAATTTCAATACAGCGTTATACTGTAGGTCTTGCCAAAGAGCAACATGCTGGAGGGGGGGTGGGGGGGTGGGGGGGTGGAGGAAAGAAAAATGAGCAAAAGAGTGATAGAAGGAGGGCATGGAAAATTATAGAGAATGAAGTGGACGATTAATAAAAGAGGTGAGAGAATGAGAAGGAGTGGGGGGGGGGGGGGGATTTGAAGATGTGGTCAGGGAAATAAATGCAGGGAAAGGAAAAGTCACATTTGATAAAAAATTTTTAAAAAAAAGTACAGAGCAAGGGGGAATGGGAGAAAAGAAGTGGAGAAAACTCAGATCTAATCAGCATGATTGGAAATGATGCCAGAGAGTTTGGGGAAGTGCAAAATAATTAAAGAAGTGGAGAAAACTCAGATCTAATCAGCATGATTGGAAATGATGCCAGAGAGTTTGGGGAAGTGCAAAATAATTACGAAAAAAAAAAAAATTCAGCATCAGGTGTGTTTCCTGTCGATCAGAAAACCAACTCGAGCACATTGATGTGTGCACAGATAGCGGATGTTGCTATTCAATTTATTTTTCTGAAACTGACCTGGAAGTTCTTCAAACCACCTGTGAATCTGACTGAATGTTACGTAGATTGTTAGATGGTGATAAGACGGTGTAGGTGGGTATGCCTTTCTCATATGTGGTGTGTTAAGCACCTGCCCTCTGGTTGTTGTTTCTGCCTGATTTGCTTGAGGAGTTGAGGAGAAATCAAAACACAAATGCTGATAAGGGATGAGAGAGAGGAGAAAGTGGAGTGAAAAGGACGACCGCTGGAGCGTGTCATCACTTTGGCCAAATTGTTGAGCCTCTCTGAAGCAGCTCATCTACTGTTATCTCCTCTAATTCAACATGCAAAGGATGGAGAAAATGGAAGAGAGGGGAATCCACACGGGGCCATGAGAAAGATGGATGGAGAGGAAGAGGGACAGGGGTCGAAGACAGGAAGAAAGAATGGAGTGCGAATGGAGTCATTTCCTCTTTTTAAGAGGATCATTTAGTCTTGAACCCACAACATACTCTGCATTTGAAATCCAAAAAGCATACAGTACTTCTGCCAGCTATTAGCGAAAAGCCATGAAGAAAACACTGCATTTATGTGTCTGTCTCTATTCATTGGTTAATCCAGATGCATGTGACGGCCTCACAGCTCGAAATCATTTACCTGACTGCTCTCGTTCTTTCTCCTGACTGACAGACTGACTGATGGGCTGATTGAGGTCTTTCTGAAGAACAAACAGCGGTCGACCAGAAATAATTTCCCTAACTCCTGCTCCAGCTAGAATCACGGTGATTTGTTGACCTGCGTTCAGTGATAGACTGAGACAGGTTAATGCATTTTCTTCACAAACAAACCGCACTTGAACTAAACAGAAATAGCTGCTGCTGTCAAAAAGAATGAGATTTCATTTTTAAGATGCACAAAGGATAAAAAGACAGACACAATATAAATGTAAAACAAGGATGTATCTTAACCTTAAAACAAATCTCTCAATACTGGCTCTATTTGTGGGTTCTTGAATATAAATATTGTACTTAAAAACCCATTTTAACCCTGTTATATAAGGTTATGAAAGGAAATGTGAGTATGAAGAATGTGTCATTCAAGAACAACACTATCAGGTCTCCTTATTAGCTTGAATTGACTTGTCAAAGTCAGGAAATTATTTGTTGAGTTGACCTCACTTTCCATGTGTGTGGAGAGTGGTCGCATTAAAAGAAAAAAAAAATGATCAGACTAATTTGTAGGTCAAAAGTGTAACCTTGCAGGTTTTTTTCTGGTGTGATAAATGTCGGAGTAGTCCTTTCTCACAGCAGACATCTTGACTTGTCATAGTAGGACCATTAACATTAACGATGGCTCTGTTCTATTTAAGTGTCCCTGTAAGCCATGACAGTGTGAGAGTGAGCCAGCAGGCACGATACCAGGACGCTGAAACTGAAGCAGCTAAATGGAATTCAGCCGTCACTAGTTTAATTATTTACACCTGTGCTTTTCCTACTGTGACATGTCAAAATGTGACTTTTGTCTTCTTCTATATGTTTTAAGTTAACCATAGTGAAACATAGTGTTTCTTAAGCCAATGCTGCGCATGTGTAGTTTTAGCAAGCAGCGTTTCCAATGAGGAAACTGTAGCAGCCTAATGAGACAGAAATACATAATTTGTTCTGGTTACACACTGTTAGTGCCGTTTCCTAATGTTTACATGCTATGTGCTCCTGCATTATGAGTTTCTGTTTGATCAGAATTATGTTGTAGGATGTGCAAAATCTGGTAAATTTTTTTGGGAAAGATGCACCACAGATGTGTTACACTTAAAGGCTCTGCACGCCCACACAGGTGATTTCAATTACTCTGGCTGATTAGACTCGAAGTTGAGTAGAGCTATGATGTCGCCAGTGTCTATGTACTAATACGAATGATGAAGTTGTAAGTCGTCCCATCATAACGAGTTCAACAGAAACTAGAACTAACTGAAAGGTGGGACAGATGTCAAGCAAGCACAGTCTGTACACGCCCACACAGTCCTGCGTAGAGGTCTAACCAGGTAAAATAAGTGGATTCTCATTGAATTTCCTCAGATGTGTCACTGCTTACCTGCTTTTTTTGTGTGAACACAAGAAGGATTAGAGACATTAAGACTGAAATATTTGACTGTTTTATCTGGACAAAATCAGTGGAGTAGAATCCCCCAGAGTTGCTTTTTCACTTTACATCGTTTCTTTTTTTGGGCTATATTTTATTCTCTCTTATGTGTTAACAAATGTTCATTCCAGCTGTGGGGGAGGAAAATATAATTCATTATTGTATCTCAACACATGGCCATCATTCTGACAGGCTGTGTTGTGCCTCATTAATCACTTATTCTGCTGCAGGATCCAGACTTTACCAAACGGCCCTGATGATCAATGGGATACTGTAACTTATAGCTTAGATTTTTAATGAGGGTGTTACACATTATTGTCCACGTGTCAGCCCAGAATCAATTTAGATTAAGTTAGGAATACAGATAAAGAGAAGGACTTTCTAAAGATGACGATCTAGTGGAGCTGGAGTGCTAACACTGAAATGTCCACAGCTTTCTCTTTCCCCTCCCCTCATAAATATTAACTAGAGACCCACTGTAGAAACACAGGCCATCAATAATGCAGCTCCCCAAAACGCTTCTTCCCAAATAATTGCAGCTACAAGCCAAGTCCTGGAGACAGCCTCTAAGGTGTGTTGCAGCTGTGGTGCCACTGCCTCATTTTGCCTAAATAATCATTTCACATTGAGAGCAGAAGCAGTGCAGGGGATATTGGTTTATACGCCTCTCTGGCTATAATGAGGCTGTGGTGGTGGATGCATCTAAACTTGTTTGGAACTGAAGGAGAAAGAAAGAACCTTCAATAAGCTGCTCAACCAAGAATGATGAACTGAAGGAAATAGGAGCTGCAGATGTGAAATGCAACACAGAAATGAAGGCACACTTTTCTTACAGCCTAATTCCCCTGGAACAGCTCTGTGGTGGTAAAATTGTGGTCAAGCATTTGCTGTTAGGCAATTAACCTCTTTGCCTTTGGCCGTAATTAATATTAAAAACATCAGATATGCATCTGTTTAGCAACATAATCAACATCGCAACACTTTAGCAGCACTGGGAAAGGCAATTAAACACTCCTGAAAGAAGAAAGCCGTAGGAAAGACATGCAAGCGCAGAATAATCAGTAAATAACAAATATTTTATGAATGTGCTTTTCTCCCAACATTTAGGCAGAAATGTCATAATTTATTCCAATTGCGTCTAAAAAACCATTAGGTTTTGTCTCGTCCAATAACAAACCCAATCCAAATCGACTGCAGCAAATCATTACAAACTACATGTGTGTGTAATTCATGCAGTTAACATGCATTTGTCACAAATTATTGATCCAACACTAGATTGTTGATTGATCTCCAATGGTGTTAATGCACAGGCACACCTAAATGTTGCATAATACGTACATTTGGGTATAAGCATTTAAAGGCTATTAATAATCAGACCCAGGACAATATGCCTCTCATGACCCCTGACCCCTGATCTATGACCTCTCTCCTTGTGTAGTGACCCTTAAAACCTCAACTCGGCCCGTTGTCTTTGCATGCATGAATATGGAACACACGCAGCTCGAGAAGTCGGACTTACACAAGATTCAACACACTCGGTGGTCGTTTCTAATTCAGAAGGTTCAGGAAAAGGAATTCCCATGGTGCATCTGTCAAATAATGGTTTACACTTGATCCTTAAAGCGATTTCACTCCGATAAACACCATATATTTAATTATAAAAACAGGACTGATCTTAGATTTACTCCAGGGCCTTAAATAGCGCAAATGGAGTGCAGTGCTCAAAACAAGCTTTGGAAAAAAGGCAACTGCTGAAAGAAAGACAAGCCCTAAAAGCCAAAAATGTGAGACTAGAGTTTTAAATGCCCACATTACACCACAAAAGAGTGCAGCTTCTGTGTGTAATCTAATATTCACTATAGTTCAACCTGGCTCTTTGGCCAGGACCCAGAATCAATGTGCCAGACTTAACGCCGTCAACACTACTTTGTACCGACTGTGCTGTGCTGAAGCTCAATCGCACCCTGTGGGGTTCATGTTGCTGAACTTCTACAAGTCTCATAAAAAGAGAGAAAGTCACTTTGTTATTTTCTGCCAATGCCACATCTACTTCTTCTTTTCTTTATTTTCCTGTCTTCCCTCATCTGCAGCAGCATGATGGTCCAGCATTGGAATCAGCTGCTCCACCCCTCACTGAGCTCACGGCTCCTCTGTGGACCCATGGGTCCTTGCGTGTCTCCGTCACACACACACACACACACACACACACACACATAGACCTAAAACCGTGCACAGCCATTTTCTGACAGCCACATTCTCCCATCACACAGCTGAGTGGAAAAATGAGCAGCATTCTACTCCCGGGGCAGGAGGTGAAAACACACACCACTTACACAGAAACACACACAGTTGAGCACATACAGCACACATTCAGCAACCTCTGTCACAACTGGCTGACTTGCAGCATATGGCATATATTCCCTGTTCACTTTCAGTCAGGGAGCTTGATCCAAAACTACTGGACCTAACAGGGAAGCTCCTCTTGCTTTGAGTGCATTGAGATTGGATCCAGAGTCCTACTAACAAAGAAGGAAACAAGAGCCACATAGGGGAAACTCGCTGGTGCTTTCCTCCTGAATTCATTGCACAGTAGAGTACATCTGGTAAATGTTATCCCAACATATGCCCGTCTCTCTTTCCCTTATGCCGCAGTGACACAGCATCTGTCTGCAGCCGCTGACCTTTGAGGTCTCCCCGCTCAGCCCTGACCTGGCACTGACTCACCGATCTCGCAGCTCTCTCCAGAGAAGCCCTGAGGACAGTAGCAGCTATAGCCATCCCCTTCCTGCAGGCAGCTCCCTCCGTGGAGACAGGGGTTGGTCTGGCATGGGTTACTGTCCACTGTGAAGACAGACAGAGAGGGAGAGGGGAGGGAGGTTAAATGACAAATGTGAATTTATAATTTATTTTCTACAGAGAAAGAGCATTATGAAAGTGCCTCCAATGTTGACAAACTACTATACGAGCCAGCATTATGCCCCTCTCATTATCCTTACTGAGCCCATCCTCTCGCTGCTCTCTGACAGAGACAGAGGAAGAGTAGAGTGGGCAGACAGTACGTAGACTCATCCCCGTCTCTATGACTTTCTACAAGGTGACGGATTGGCTGTTGTTGCGTCTGTCGTGCCCCTGTTTATCATGACTGATGCTCGCCCGGCAAAGGACAATGTGCTGAGTCGACCCCCTCCTGTCGCTCTCCTGCCTCTCATCCCAGGTCCTACTGATGAGCCAAGGTCCTCATAAATTACCTGATCATAGCCCAGTCATGCATACTGGCGCGGGCACCTATTTTTATGGCACATTACTGCGTTGCAGAGGAGGTAATAAACACATTTTACGTTACTGGGCTATAACTCCATGCCTCATCGTGGGAAATGTTTTGGCGGATGAATGGTGGAGATTGAGGAGATGAAGTCGTAATTATTGCTCTTATATTTTAGGATGGGACGGAGGGAGGAGGAGAATTTGACAAGGACGGTTAGAGCACAGAGCAGGCGTCAGGATTTTTTATTCTGTGTGCAAAGAAGGACTGTAGGGAACTGGTTAGATTAACTGTCTTTTTATTATCCAATCCTGATAGGATTGCAGCCCCTGACACAATCTGTCAGGCCATCTAATACACTGCATCTTCTCCATAATAACACCCAGACTCACTTTATGATGTATGAGCAGAGAGATGCTGTGCAGAACACAGAGTGCAGTTCCCCTGAAAGTCTGAGAATACTGTCATTTGTGTGTGTGTGTGACTGTGTTTATGCATATGTGTACATGCGCAAGCGCATGTGCGTGTATTTCTGGATGTTTGTCTGACCCTTACTCATTACAGGCTGGTGATATATACAGTAACATGAGTGTGTGTTCAATTTCCTGTGAAACAGAGAGATAGACTCCCACTGCTGCAGAGAGGCTGCTGGTGATATACTGGGCAGGTTAGATGATGGAAAGGCTGCCTTTGAAAATGCACAAAAGTGATTCGCTGAATGAGAAAAACCATTAGAGACAGGCTCATTTCTTAAATCAACAGCGGGGGAGGAAAAAAACACTGTACGTGATTTGAAAACACACATTGCTTAAAGGTTAATGATGTACTGATGGAGATGGTAAAATCTGCAAGTGCTGAGAAGTGCATGACTAGTAAAATTAAAAAAACACAGGATATGGTCTAAAAAATGTCATAATGGAGGAAAGGAAATGGAGAAAAGAGGTGAAGGAAAGGAGGTGTCTGAGTCATCCATCCATCCATCCACCATGGGTGAAAATATGGTATGACATGGAACTGACATTTAGTCCACGTACATAATACCAGTGTACATGTAACGCACTTAGACCTCTAGTTTGGCAGTGAGTCAACAGAGTCAATACTGTTTCACACATCAAACTACAGCAGAAATTCATCATGAGAAATATATTTTTCCACATCAGTTTGTTTCCCCTTACCAGAATGTAACTAAGTACATTTACTCAAGTACTGTACTTAAGTAAGGTAAAAGTACCTCAAAATTGTACTTAAGTATTTCCATTTTATGCCAGTTTATACTACTATTCTACTACAATTTGGAAGCCAACATTGTACTTTTTACACTACATTTGACAGCTTTAGTTACTAGTTACTTTGTAGAATCAGATTATTAAAACAAAATATAATCAACTAAAAAATTATAATTTATTATTTTAGATTAAGCTATCCAGCAGTGTATAAACTAGTTAAAATTAGCCCTCTCTTTACCAGCGTCAACATTAGTGATGATTACACCTTAATTGCATCACTAATTATAATCCAGTGATATAATATATATATATATATTAAGTATATTTTGATGCTAATACTTTTGTACTTTTACTTAAGTAAGATTTTGAATGCAGCACTTTTTCTTGTAATATTGTAATATATAGTATTTTTACACTGTAGTATTGCTACTTTTACTTAAGCAAAAGATCTCAGCACTTCTTCCACCACTGCCCCTTTAACTTAACCCCAACCCAACCTTACCCTAACCCCAACCACGGAGGGCAACGGTGTGGTAAATGTTATATGAAGGGGATGGAAATACTATTCGGGGGGGGGGGGCAGACTTCAACACAATACTGGTCCTGACTTTCTGCTCCATTCTGTTGACCTCCTACTGCAGGTGGGGTCAACCAGTCAGACTTTAAGAGCAAAAAAATAAAAATAGTTGTGGTGTCTCAAAGAGCCATATCACATCATTCACCCTTGAATTATTTTAATGATACTGCCGTTTGAAAGAAACTTAACGTTATCTGGTTATTGTGTAATGTAAATGCGTGCCATCAGTGAAGTGTAATGAACTATACTAACTAACTGGTCTGACAACCACAATAATTTGTTTCTCAATGTGATATAGCTTCGTTGTATTAAGCTTTGCTTTCTGAGTAGCTTGTGTTGCAGCTTGCTACTTTCAACTTTTTAATCTGTTTCCAACAGCATAGAAAATTCCCAATTTGATGTGACTTCCATTGTTTCTTCTGATTGCTGGCTCTGTGTTGTTAAGGCATGCTCAAATTATTGGTTTGCTGTTGCCACATTTTCACAACACGGCTATGCACTCCATTCTGCCGTCGCATCAAGCGAGGCTGGATAAAAGCATGTCACCAACAGTAACTTCAGGGAGCTTTCATGAGGGAAGGTAGGTGGAGGCGGGGGATTATCAGCAACAACCTAAATCTACTTTAACTGCTGCTGTCCACAGCAAGTCTTCAGGTAAAGTAGGTGATGTGATGTGATGTGAAAAGCTGTTTTGACTCAAACTTGGACTACGCTCACTCTGGGTGATTTATCCAAAATGCCAAAATGATCCACTTTTTGGAGAATATGCTTTTCAGGGCAGCTTGTGTGTCACTTTTGTACAAAAATGCTTACAGTATCTTAAATTCCAAGTGGTAGGTTTCTCTAATCCACTGTGAAATTCAGTGTCTTTGTTGAAAGATCGAGGTGACATATTATGGAGTTTGAAATAGTATGAGGGTGTGTGTGTGTGTGTGTGTGCCATTTCAAATACTATGAGCATAAGAATATCATACTGAAAATAAGGCAGCTGCTAATGATAGACATGATTCCCTTTATTTGTAGTATTGCAATTTCACCTTGCATGAAGAAGGCACTGTAAAGTAGCTCCTTGCTATGACATGTCAAAATGTCTGCAGAGAGAAAGGTCTATTAAGCAATAAATACATAGTTAAACATGACTAAGAGTCTACAGCCATAGTAGCGGCTCTGTGAGGTTGTGCATAGCACAGCGGTGCAAGAAATAACAGATGCACTCTGGCCTAGAAAGAACATATTAGTCTCACTCTGATGGAAATAATGTGTACACACCAAAGGCCAGTCTGATCACATCAAAAGCAAAACTCTATGCTGAGGTAAAGATCAAACTGCCTGAGGCAATAGTTCAGTGATGTAAAAATACCATTATATACCTATTTTATGCTTATGCTTACATTTAAGTTGGGAACATCTCAAAATGTATCTGTGTGCTCCACAAGCCCCTCCCTATGCATTAATCTGCACAGTCACACTTGTCACACTTGTACTGCCACAGATAAGTCTGCCATCTGAGTATCTCTGCATGCAGTTTTGGTATTAAATCTCAGCTACACAAACGTCTCTTCACTTTGCATCACAGCCCAGGCGGATATGTATCTTCTGCAGTGGAAAAGGCAGTGGTGCACACAGTGTAACTGACAGCTGAGGACCAGGTCATCAAGTAGCCTCAGCAAGGAAGGCTTCAGTAACCAAAAGGTGAATTTCTCACGACCATTCTCCCAGTCAATCACACCACAGAGGGTAATACTGCAACTCTGGCTTGTGTTGCCATTTGCATGAATACTGCATGTTTTCATTTCTTTGCCATCGTGAAAAATGAGAGTGAAATATCTTAAAAAGTAATCCATAAGCTCTTTAGGATTTAAGTGGATGGCATGACCAACCAATAGGAAAAATTAGAGCAAAGCTAGTGCGTGACAACTGTGTTTATTCATGTGTGTGAGCATGCATGCGTTTAATGCCTTAAAAACCATAAAAGTGTTTTCCTATTGGTCCATTTGTCTCCACAAAAGAAACCATTTATTGACATAATTTGACCAGTTCCAGCAAAACCGCCGCAATAATGAGATAAAAAGGACTTTTCCTCAGCTACCAGCACTGATAAATGGTGGCTGTGCAGTCTGTGGCAATGCAGACTGAGAGCTGAGCTGTAGCAGAACAGGACATTGATCCAATCTGCAGACAATTAGTAACGACTTATTACACACAAATGAGACTGTGTTCTTCACCATCTGTCCACAAACAGTAGCCTGCAGTCTTAGTGGTGACATCATATGTACAGAAATGAGACAGCAGTTAAGGATTGTGTGACTACAGCAACATCTCTGTCCAAAGAAATGTTCTGCACGAATGGATGAGCACACAAGGAATCAGCCATGTAACAGGTACCGTAAAATGAGATGTTACTGGTTTAGCGTTTAAACATTCATGTCAAGGCAGTTATATCTTTGGATGACATTTTGCAGCTTTCATATTTAGGAATGTGTGTGTGTGTGTGTGTGGGCAAAGACGTGAAACTAAAAATGTATATGCAAGTGAAAAACAGATTAAAAAAGGCATGAGAGTGAGAGAGAGAGTGGGAGAAAAGAGCAAGGAGGGACAGACCCTGGTCCGTGGGAAAGAGGGAAGGAGAGGATGCAAATTAAAATTTAGCATAGAGAAGCACAAGTGAGAGAGAGCGAGATGGACTGCTAGGGAGGGACAGAAAGTCACAGAGGGAGCTATCATACATTTCCTCCTCTCTTAATGCTTGCTGCTAGCTTATGATTAATTACACACTGGTCTTAAAATAGGTCGCCTCTTCCAGTCCTACTGTGTGTCTTTCTTTTTCTGTGTGAAAGACAAAAAGGAAAGAAAGCGAGAAAAAAGAGAGCGGGGAAGAGGAAGATGCTACAGTTTATGAAATGGAGACACGTGGAGATATAAGGAAAGAGAGATGATATATTAGGCCTTGCATGGGTTCAGCTTTCAGGTCTGAGCTTTGCAGTCACACTCACAAAATAGATCATCTAAAGTCTTCTTCCCTGACGTTGAGCAGATAGTGCAACATCTCTTCAGTCCTGTGCAAAATTTCTTGAAATATGTCCCCCTGTGTGACATTTTACTGCTCTATGGGGTCATCTTAAGTTTTTTCTAAGCCTCCCAGGAGAGAGATTATCTTAGCGTTGCGGCATATTTGGGAAGCTACTCCCCGATGTCAACTCATACATACACCCAGGATTTAGAATGGACCATGAAAAGAGGATTGCGATAGGAGAAATGTCTTGCATCCTATGAAGTCGGAAGCTGAGTGGTTAGCAAATTTGACATAATGGAAGCCTACAGAAAAGGTTGTGCTGACAGAAACACTGAACACACACAGACTACACAAAACTGCACACACACGTGCTTACTTTTACTGTATATACACCTGCTTATCACCCGCCGCGTTGCTGTGCCTGGACTCACTGAACCTTGTAATAGCTTTGCTGAGACAGAGATCATACCTTGGCCTGTTTCGAGTGTTCCCCATCTATGAGCGTGATAAGCCATCACCTGGGCCCAGCAAGAGCTGCCCCGTTAAAATTTAATGCTACAGTACATCCCTAAAAGGTACTGAGGCACACAGAACAGTTAGAGCCATATGGATGGCTGCGCTAAACTGCAAAGTATGGGCTTAAATACAGTCGTTGTCGTCTTTACTGTGACGGCTCGATGAGTCTGTAGTGTGAAATATTCATTCTCACTTGCATGATGGCTACAGCGAACATGTGTTTTAATGCGGTGATACAGAGCAAGAAAAGGCATACATTATACATTAGTGTAAGTGGCTCTGTCAGTGCCGAATGTCACCTAAGCCAGGTCCAACAACACATCCGGAGGAAGCCTAAATTAAGAATTTTGCAGATAATTCATAGGTACGTCACATGTATTGGTTATGATAGTGTTGTACTCACCAAAGTACGTGCCGAAATCTGGAAACACAGCAACATTGCTGCAGCAAAGTCCAAGAGGGCTAGAAATGAGTGTTGAGATGATCGATCATGCATGTTGGCAACAGATTATCTTAACCACTTAATCATTCATTGCACTGTGTACGTGCACGACTAAAGCAAGTACGATGGGTCAACGTTGAACGAGGAAGTTCCATAAACTGTTACATGTTTAAAAGACAGCTTGGGTAAAGACTTTACTCTCTCTTTGTCTGAAAGGGGTTAACCTGTTTTATTTATTTATTATTTTTATTTTCACTTTCATTGAATAGCTGATAGTATGACATGCAACAAAGGATCATGGCTGGAATCGAACCAGGACGTTACGGTTATATGGAATACACCTCAACCATTCAGCCTGGGAGCTCATGTTTCTTTACTTGTTTGACTTCTTTTTAGTCATGTCACAATGTTCCCAGATCTCAGCAGTGAGTACAATGTTACTATTAAACATAAGAATGATGAAAACTATGGAAATAAGAGCTTGTTTCCTAAAAAACTGGAAATGCCCTTTAAGATAATGTTGTTCCATGAAGAAAATGACACCGATCTGGAGCTTCATCCACGCAAAGCAAAGTTAAAAATGAGCTGAAATGACATTTTGGCCAAAGCGTGCTGTTCACCGAGTCATCTGTATGACCTGTATGAGTCCAGGTTTCCATCTCTCCCCTGACAGGACGGACAGACTCACAGGTAGGAACATGATCCATGTATCAGCGTGGCCCCAGACAGGCAAGTCACTCATTGCAGATGAGCTACAATTACTGCAGCGGTAAGCTAAATACACAAAGGGGGACATATGAAACCTATTTCTGCTGAAATATAGATAACAACTCTCTCTCTAGTGCGAATTGCAGACCCCAACGTGGTCTCTGATTACTTCAAAGTGATTGATTTACAGAGGTGAGCTCCACAAGGGCAGAAAGGGAGGGCAAGGAGGTGAGAGAGGAGCGAAGAAGAGATGGAGAGAGACAGAGGTTACCTTTTCTTGTTGGTGGAGCTGCTCTGGTTTGGTGCTGATGATGTCAGCGCCCCAGCAGTCAGTCTGCAGAGTCAGACAATCTAATGTGTGCAGAGGCTGACAGTTTGCAGCGTGGAGTATTACACCAAACGCTTCATCCCTACAGTCCATGAGGTCACACACACAACGGGGAGGGTCAGCGCGCCTCGCTTCCACCTCTCCCTTTTAACCCACCGCACCAACTGTCAGTCTGAGACAGCAGAATGCAGTGGAAGGGTCGCGAAATTATTAACGGGATGGAAGAGAAGAAAAACTTGTTCTGCTACACAAAATAATTTTTTGTCTATTCTTTTTTCTAATATTTACTTTCTCAAGCACCCTCATACTGGGTGATTTTAACATTTCTAAGCCTTATATCAATTACTCAGATGAATAATTCCAGGTTAGAAGGGAAAGTCACTATTTGGTGAGAGGTTACAAATCGACATTGCTTTATTTTAAGGTTTCACAAACCATCTAAACCATGGAAAAACTCCATCATCCGTCATAGGAAACTACAATCTCAATCAGGTATAGAGTTGAATTTATTCAGAGAAACTAATGGTACCTATAGTATAGTTTGTGCCATAACTACAATCAAGTTAAATGCATGTCACACTGTGCGAGGTGGGTCTAATAAAATCGTGGCTGCAAGCTGTGTCAGACTGTACAATATTTATATTTAGTGGGATTTTTGGTCCTAAAGTTCTGACACAGGCCGTCTTTAGTAGCTCAAGCAATAAATTGGCCATGGGTGGACGTGTCTAAGTGCAAACCAGGCCACCACTTTTGATTGACGACCAAAGATTTCACCACGTTTAGCCAAAAAATGTGCAATGTAAAGGGGCCGTACAGTACATGTGTGTAGTGATAAAATGAGTTTGGGCATGTGGTTGCAAGGACCACAAAACTACAGCACTATTAATCCAAGGGGTCACGTACAGTATAAAGGCCGCTGTTGCAAAGAATAATAATGTAATACTGTATTGATCTTCCCACCACAGGGAGATCAGAGCACATGGTCAGCTACTGAGCGTTCCCGAGCTGGCATGAAGTCAGTGCTCAAGGACAACTGACAACTTAGATACTTGCTGAATCAGGGCTTGAACCCAGTTTGACCACTTGAAAGGCTGCAGGTGCCACCCCTGCATCCTTTGGGAGTGTGCTCATATCTTAGAGGAAAGGTTGTGGATGGAGCAGGTGTAGCGATGTGATTACTGTACCGAGCCCGAGTGGAGCAGCCTCTGACAAACTAGGATTGATGAGCACTGCAGGGGAGGGAGCAGCTATTTCTGTCTGTCTGACCACATGCGGTGCCCTGTGTCTGGCTGCATATACAGTACACACCTTTGTGTATGTGTGAGAGTGTGTGTCCAGGTGAGAGGGGAGAAAACAACACTGGATGTAGACCGCAGTCTGTAATGTCAAACATAGTGCTCTAAAACATTCCACATGTAATCCATCACAGTAATGCATTAATTATTACTGGGCACGCTGAGAGCTGCAATCAACACTGGATTACAGTATCTTTATGGTGTAAATCAACCCCACAAGTGTATGTGACATAAAACAGGTAGGGCTGTGAAGTCACAAGAAGAAAATCAGTCTAATAACACTTATAAGTTAGAATATACTTCCACACTAAAAATATACAAAAATACAATGATAAAAAAGTCACATAGACAATTTTAGAACAGAGTTTCTGATTCTGTTCCATACAGAGTCCTTTCCATTTTCAGCTTCACCTCTTCTCAACTGCATAAAATGTTTTCCTCCTCTCTGCACAAGCAAACACGCACACACACAGACACAGACACACACACACACACACACACACACACACACACACACACACACACAAACTATGAAAAAGCATGACACTTGCAATTAGCTACAGTGCCAGAAGCCTGAGACAGCAGAAAGCAGCCGATGCGCTCTTAGTGAACACCTCGTGAACCGAGCGTCACACTGAATCAGCCTGGAGTAACGTGCCAGCAATTCAATACAACCCAATTCAGCGGGCCTGCACGGTGAGACTGATGAAGAAATTGAGGGTCTATTGTTACAAGAGCGGCACTTGTGGCGTCTCCATTCGTCCTAAATAAATTGCGTTATCTGGGCTGTCAGAGTGGCAGGAAAATAATCCATCCTGGCTTATCATCACAAACACATTCTATCCACCTCAGACTCCCCCCCTTCTCTTCAATGTGTCTTTGCTCTCATTTTCAGGGCTTTGTGAAATGAGAATATTGAATCAACCTTTTTTTAAAATTATCCAACAATATTCTATATGCACACAATACTGAAAGGAGGCAGAAAAGAAGCGGGTGTAACAGTTACTGTCAATGGTCTATCATGAATTATTCATATTCCACATGATTACTGAAAAGAACATGTATTGTTAAACATCAAGTGATGCCACAGTGCAATGAACACGTACGTATGCATGATTAATATGCCTTCTTATTAAGTGAGGGATGTACACACAGCTGAAGGCAGAGTAGACATTTACTTGAGATTTTTTGGAGTGGCACAAAAAGTGGTGCAAGAAGCAGAATGACAAATGGGTATGGCTCTTGACCTTGAAATGCACTTTGCCCATCAATTTGGTATTTTCAGGGTGTGAAAGTGGGAGGCGAGGTGCAACAGATGAGAGCTACATGCAAATCAAGTAGTGCAAGCAGAGGTGTTAAAACTGGGTCTGTGTGTCACCTCCTCCACTGCTTCAGTTCCCCTTCAGTTGTTTAAATCCCTACAGTCATCTGAAGGCAACAGGACACACGTGCGTCTACAGTTTCTACTTGAAAAGTGTCACGTCAAATTGCACGTTGAACCATTGTGGTTACCTTGATAAAATCATACACAACCAACACCAGGCTGCTGCAAACTAACCACACAAGCATCTGTGTGCATCAACTTAGTTGGATATAACTCTGTATGTATCTGCAAGTTATAGCTGCAAATGCAAATGTATTATTATTATTATTATTAAAGGGGAAAAGCACACAGCACACACGGGAAAAAGTATCTCCTCCATTTGAGTTTTAAAATGCAATTTTTAATTTGCTATATCCTGTAATTATAGCTGTGACTGTGTGATTGTCTTGGTTAAATCTGATTCAGGGGCGATTCAGGAATCAAGCAGGACCTGCACAGAATAGTTACTGTGTGGATCAATGTGTTTCAATATAAAACCATGCATCACTATGGAAAACAAGCTGACCAAACTTTCAATATCTCCACAAATATAAATTCAGCACATTGTCTGCCTTTGGCAACACATTTGTGGTGCTGTATGGTTGTGTCTTGTAAGTCTGCAGCTCACAAAAAACAACACTATTTCCCTACTGGGAGAAGCTGATTTGCACTCTTCTCTTCTCTCCATTTGGGGAGCCATTTTCATCATGCCCCACTATGATTGGCACAGCTGCTTAAAAGGGACGAGATGGATAATGTGACTGGCTGAGAAGACAGTGATTAATCACCAAACCCTCCTATTTATATTCTCCCAGACCTCTTGCACATATTGTGCTGTGCAAATATAAACAAAAACCACAAGTATGCTTGGACACACCTTCACTGACCTTGCACACATGACCTAGCGTGTTGTGCAGTTTGGTTTGCAAATACGCATCGCAAAAGAGCCCTAAGTCAGAATGAAAAAGTAGGAAACACACACACACACACACACACACAGAGACAGATTGGGGATCTCATACCCCCTAGCCTGCATGTTCATATTCCACTGTGGTTACTATCAAGAAGTTGTTCTGACAGCAGAGCAGCACTATTAGGAGAAGCAAGCTGTGGGCAGAGAGGGGGGGTTTGCCTGGAGACCTGTTTAAAACTCAACAAAGAAGAACTACTTTACATGACCTCACAGAGCCCCTGCCAGCAGAAACTCTGAAAAGAAGCTTGCTTCCCAAGATCCCTCCAAGCCACCATTGCAATTTGCAAACATACCTTTTCTCTTTATAGCTCACCAGATTCTGTAATTTATACCTTCCTATCCATCCCCACCCCCCCACCATTTAAGAAACCTTCCTCCCCTTGAGACTCTTCATTTTTCCCCGTTGATGAATCCTCCCCGCTGGGACGGATCTGTGGGTGTGTCTGACGAGCCCTACATGAAGGGACCCCTCAACCCTTCCACCCGCTGTGGGCTGGCTGCTGCATGATGCGTTGTGACTGACGCTGGGAGCCAAACACCCCTGCCACTGCTCCGCTCTGACTTCAGCGCTGGCGAGAGTGAGAGGGAGTGAAGTCAGTCAGGCAATCTGGCAGCTCGAAAACCCCAGCTGGGTGCACTCATCCTCTCCGCTGCCACTCCTCTGTAGCTAGAAAATACCTCAATTTGAAATCATACATATCACTGTTAACCTTGATGGCAGGCGGCTCCATTTTCGAACGGCGTGCGCCTGCATGTGTGACTGGCTGAGTCGCTGACGGATATGTGTGCGCCTGACTGCAAATGGAGAATGAAAATGCGAGGGTAACATCTCAGGGATGCTGCTATTCAAATCTTGTTGGGTGTGCTACAGGCATAATAGACCCCGTATTTCCACTGTGTCTGCTGAGCAGTTTCCCATCATAATAAATATATATCCCGATCCTTCTCATTTACAGATAATAAAAGCAGTGTGTTGGCGCAGAGAGGAACTAATCTATAAAACAACATAGCTAGTTTGTCTCCATTCTTTGTCCTCCAAGAGGACAGACCTGTTAGATACAGATAGAGAGGTGAAATGTTCTTTCAGTCAAAGGAAGCAGATTCCTGACGTCTAATCTGATAGCACCTGAATGCTCTATTGTAACGGTTACCCACATAACCCGACCAGGTTAGACTCTTACTGCTCTGCACAGCCACACAATGACTCCACACAGAGGATCATATTCCTTCTGACAGCACCCTGCCAAGCTCTCTGTCTCCATCCATCCCATCATTTCCCAATCGGTGGCAAACAGAGGTGATGTTGTTCATTGCTTTATGAAACTCTACGCACCCTCAGGGGCCCCAAGGCTGTACCTGACAATAAAAACTCAGATAGGCATTCAATGGGGAGAAAATAAAAAAAAGCAACCCTTCTTTTTAATGGGGTGACATATGGCTCAGACGAGGTCTTCTCTTATCTGGTTTACAGACACGGCTAAATGAAAATGACTACAATAAAATCAGAGTAGATGACGACGCCTGAATGATCCCGTTGGTTTGACTGTCTTCGCCAAAAGCCAAGAGGAGTAACTGTTCAGTGTTTGGCTAGTATGGGAATAGCACTGATTATTGTAAACTTCCAATCCAAAAATGCAAAGTTATGGGAACATTAGAGAAAGACCACAAATTCTCTCACAACAATGCTTTATGCATGTGTGAGCATAAGGCACTGTACTAACCAAACAAATACATGATTAAAAAGCATATGTTGTGCCCAGGGAAAGAAAAGTGGAGATTTGCATCCACTGTTCCTCTGTTACTGAAAGTTAACATAGCACTTTGGTCTGCCGCCCAACTGATCTTTAGAGGGCTGTGAGATGAGAAAATATTCATAAAAACAACAACAAAACTTGTTTTGCAGTTCTGCTGCGGATCTGCTACCAGTAACAGTCAAGAGCTTCAGTCATTCATCTGCCATAATGGGAGCTGTGGGTCATACAATCTAGAAAATAAAATACAGCTGCCTGTGATGGGGCTCCTAGAGGCTGAATAATCACCAGGTTTTTGTTGTGGCAGCAAAGACAATAAAGCATTTTTATGATGCCATAAAAATGCCTGTTTAAGACAGCTTTTCTGTGTTTTTTCAGGCTCACTGCAGAATATTAAACCCAAATTATGATGGTGCATTAGCTTTACAAACATAGCTGTTTGTTTCATTGACTTTTACATGCATAAATCAACACTTTCTTTTCCCCAAAATGTCAGTGAAGACTTTAATATTTTGCTCGAGCTTTTCGCCTGCTACACAGAAAATCCCTCACTGAATTATTTAGTCACCGTGCGTTTTACTTTAACAGTTTAAAAACCAACAGCACTTTGCAAAACTGCAAATATTTGCCTTTCATATTGCTGCCTGCTGTAATGTTCAATGACCTTTCCAGACACAGCACTTGACTTGGTCCATGAGCTGCAGTGCTAACACACATATGTAGGCAACACTTCTTGAACGATAGAAACTGCTGTGAGAACAAATTAAACATGCCAAATTCAACTTGATGTACGACCTTGTAACGCACATCTTGACTTCCTAGAGATTGATAACTTCGGTCTACGCGCTCTCTCCCTCCTCAATATTCTGTTTTAATCTCTCACTCTTCTAGAGAGACGTGTCGTTAAGTAAGACCAGGTCACTTGGACCAAGTCAAGCCTGCTATTAAGCCTGGGGATAAAGCTATCTGGAGTGCCTGTAACATCTAGAGTAACTTTAGCAGAGATAAGCTAGTGGACTCCATTACTCGCAATATCCAATTAGCATCGCCAGCCACAGTATACTGTTTACCTGGGATCAAAGCTTCCAACACAGAGGTTAATCTGAGGGTGCTGGCTTTACATGGGGATAATCAGGGAACACTTCAAGCTTCAGCAACATTGTCATCCATGTAGCCACCAATGATGATGATGTAACGATGAAGCAGTCTGAGGTCAAACAGAAAAGCCTAGCAATGACATTTGACTCTGGTTTCTTACCCGTGAGAGGCAACGATGAGATGTTGATGTTTTTGCAATAAACAGGGTTTTGTTTTTATAACTGGCCTTCTTTCTTAGGCAGCTCTGCTGAGAGCGGACAGCCTTCACCGTACTGAGAAGGGCACCGCTATTTTATCCAGGAATATAGACACGTGTTTATGGAGAGTTTGACATTACAGATTTAAAGCAACATCAGTGGATTTTAAATTAGTGTGCATTATCATTATCAGCAGTCAGTGCTGTACACAAAAGGCTCTGAGTACTTAAGCTCATTTTCAACACTTTGGTTGCTTCGTTATTCCCCTGGTTAACAGTATACAAAGAGCCTGTGCTCAGTCAGCACAGAGTGGTGTGTAACGCCATTTCATCCCACACCATGATGGAGCCCAGTGTCCCTCAAGGCTGTTCTTTAACAAATCCTAGTCATTGAATGTGCAGCAGCCAAAAGCACAGGATTAGATTCAGCAGGAGCGTTTGATATGGAAAAATGGTGGAATTACACCATGAAAAGAAAGAAAAAGAGGAACTTGGAGACGAGAAGCAGACAGAAGGATGACAGATTAGGCAGTGAATGGATTTAAGGGAGGTGGCACTTTTTTTAAAAGGCAGTGACGAGGATCCTGCTGAGGCTGAGGATCGTCCAGGGGACAGATACGGTTAGACAGCAATTGACTGCCTTGTGTTGTACCACATTGGAGTTCAAGAGGCTATCGAAACATTATGCCAGAGAGAGTCATAACAATGACCAGAGGAGTAATAAAAGACATAAAGTCAGGGAGACGGGGAGCGAGGGAGACCGAGAAAAAGCCGGTAAGGGAGAGACACAGAAGAGAGAGAAAGAAGGATAGAGAAAAAAGATGGGAGACACGGGGAAAGAGAGGCAGGGAAATCAATAGACTTCTATATGCAGCATCGAGAATGTGCCCTCTCGCTGCTCCAGACAGCCTATCCAAGGTCTCCAACAGCCAGCAGACAAACTGAACATATATCCACAGACCCATACTGATAATATGCCACGCCAGCCTGTCCCTGTCTCCATTTATCTCCTTCTTTCCCCTCAAATACACACACACACACACACACACACACACACACACACACACACACACACACACACACACTTCAACCTACTGGCTCTTCTCCTCCAAATTTAACGCTCTAATTTGGTTGAGGGCTGGCTGCCGTGTTATTGATGCTGCCAGAGGTCTGATCCATCTTGAGCCCGGGACAAGGCTTTAGTCAAGATGGCTATAACTCAGAGGCATCCTGTTCCCTGTTTGCCAGAGTGTCACACTGGCATTGGTAATTTAAAGGCTGGACAGACAGCCGACATTGCTGTATCCACCCGCCTTGCTTTGTCACCCCAAACGGCTGGATGCCAGTGCTCCGAACCATTCGGTAAATTTCTATGCTTGTTGGGATTCTCTGGACTACTAACCACTTTTGTAACTTTTATTTTGTGGTGTTACAAACTTCCATAAATACTGTCTTTAGGATTATACAATATGGAAATGAAGATATGAGTAATTGAAAAAGAAAAGAAAATGAAACGTGTTTACTTTCTCACAGTGTTCACAGAGAAGGATTAAGACATATTCTGTGCGTGTGTGTGTGTGTGTGTGTGTGTTTGTATGTGATGGTGTGACATGTGGGATGGATTATCGAGGTTTACTCCTGAGCGAGCTTGGCATGCTGCTGCTTCTTCCCATATATTTAGTTTTTATGTGTGTGTGTATGTCCACCCATCTGTGCGGGTTTAGCTGGAGGCCAGAGCGATGGGGAATTGGAAAGGTGGATGTGGCATTATATACCGTCTTATCACTCTGATATATGGCCAAATAGGACACAGAGGGGCTGAGACTGTTTTGATAACAAACAATGAATGAAGATTGGAAGGAAGTGAAAAGATGTGAAGAAAGAAAAAAGAAAGGAGGAGGGAAAAAAGATGGAGGAACAACGTGATCTCTGGAGGCTCATGGGACTATGTTAGTGTAGTCTCTGATCATTGATTAAAGAGGTTTATATACTCCCACCTACAGAATCGTAGAGGACACACTCACCCCTCTCTTCCTCTCCCTCTACCCCCCATTCTTCCCTCCCAGAGCTGTCCATCCTTCTGCCCTTTCCCTCCTCTCCGTCCCTATCTCGCTGCTTTAATGGGCAGACAACCATTGCTGTAATTTTGTCTGTACTATAACTGACAACTACAAAAGGTCACTCAGAGGGAAGGGTCGCATGCTTGTAACCACTCAACAAGAGCAAGCCCACTCAGTCCATTGAATGTCACCGTATCCGAAATACTGACCAAGACAAAAATGTACTCTTGTACCCCTGTACTGTTTTCTTTTCATTTCCTCAGGTAATAAACAGACTACCATTCAAGCTGAAGAAAGCAAGTGTCCTTGAGCTGCAATTACATAAGCCCACATTATTTCTTTTCTGAAATCTGAATTACATGTTCACTAAATTAAATAAGATTAGTGTCATGGTCATGCTCCAGAGTAAGCATTCAATGCAGCACTCCACCTCACGAAAACACAATGGTCCTGTGTTGAGCCTTTGCACTGTTATTGGTTTGTTGCTGCGCTTTCACTGAAACCACTGTTTTATTAGAATATCCTCCTCCTGCTGTTATTAAATGAAAGAAGGCAAGTCCTCCGCTTCACAATCTCCTGTAAACTAGAAAACATCGCTTTACCAAAGATGGTTCCCCTGAGAAAGACATACTACTAAGACAATGGTCACTGTTGATAGAAAGTGCTCATAAATGACCAAACAATGGAGGCAATCAAGTGGTGGATCTTCCCAGGAGAAGATCCACCACAAACAAAACAAAAAAGAACAAACAAACAAAAAAAAAGACAACAGCTATTCCAAAAACATACAAATAACGTAATTGGAAGTCATTTCACAGTACATGACAAATTTCCATCTGTCAAATTTCTGTCTGTTAACATGGGGTGTATGTATTCTGAATAGGCTGCTGTTCTTATTATTTGTGGCATAAAAGGCTCCATGTGAGTGCAGCTACCTCTCCATGTGATGACTTATGAAGAAAAGTTTTAGAAATGCACTTTACTGAGCGGGATGACTAATGATCCAAGTCATCATTTTGTAAATGTATTTTCAAAACCCAGAAAATAGCAGACGCACTGAGCTGAGGATGAATGAGTGGCATTAGTTTAGCAGAAACACACAATAAATATTGTGGTAATTCTAGACAGATACATTAAACATTACGCAAACACATCTGAGTTGTTAAGATTACAAATTTAGACAAGGAAGAGACGAGTGGCCCTAAGAATACAGCATTTGTTGTGTTCATTTACTTTGTGGTTTTCTGCCACAGTAGCAGGTCTATTAACTATCAAAAGAAATCAATGCGAGCGTGCTGAGACAAACAGCACTGATACTGCTATTATTGTGAACAACAAGTTCAGGGACCAAGCGCGAGAGAAGAAGGTTGAGCTGAATGCGAGTGAAAGAGCTGAGTGAACATGGACAAACTTGAAAATGAGAAAGGAGAAGAGACCGCAGTCAATTACAAGTCCCATCTTGTAGTTTGTGTCTACATTGATTTGTTGGGGACTAGGATCTCTGCCTCTCCCCAGTTCACCTAATTGCACTCACTCTGACCCACTAATTACTTCACTAAGACCTAGTTGGTCTCACCTCAGCTCACTGCCTCGCTGTCTGGGGCTGTCTCTCTATACCAACGTGGGAGGAAGGCAGAAGAAAGGAAGAGGATGTGAAGGCAAAGAGAACGAACAAGCCCGGATTAAGAATGCATGATGTACGTCAGAGTGGGAGAGAGAGTGGAGATGTAGAATGAAACAACAAGAGACAGACACAGCAAGGAAATAGAGGTGTATATACTGTGTTTGAGGTGGTTTGGAGAGGCCGTGAACTCAGGTGGAGGGCATGCAGCAGTGTTAACATACTGCTGTTACTGTACTGTACGTCACCTCAGGACAGCGATGATGCGTATGATGTTTCTGGCTCTCACTGAGCCGCAAACATAATTAAATAAATCGCTACTGATTAGATAATCACTCATAATCATGAAGATAATAATGACAGTGAAGTTCATTCATTGGGAACACTGGGAAGCTTACATACCTGATGGGATGAGCCCGAAGGCCCAGTTGGGTACCAGAATGCCGAAAGGGTTGTTTGTGTCTTTGTTGTCTTTGTTGTCTGTCGTCACTGAAGCTTTGTGTTCCTCTGACTTTGAGCTTACGCCTTTGAAAAGTGTCCACTGACTTCCAACCACAAAGGACTCAGACACTGCAGACCTGGATTCCATTTCTGTGGCACCAACGTTAGAGTCTGACGCGATGGTAGTCAACTGAATGACACCCGTAGTCGTTCGAGATCCCTCACTGGGTGCTGGAGTATCTGAGATATGGTCCTGCCGGTCGGGTGTGCTTGTTGTTTTCTCCCTCTCTTCCTGAACCCATGAAATGGAAATAGACGGCTCCTCGGTGGTGGCGCTGTCTGAGGAATTCTCTGTGGTGGTTGCTGTGGTGGTAGGATCCGTCCTCTGTGTGTCTCTGGTTGTCAGAAGCTCCACTGTGGTCACCTCAGAGGTTGTCAGCACCTCCATTAGGGCTTCAGGTGTGGAAGTCACCACCTCCTTTCTGCTCGTGCCTTTCCTGTGCTTCCTAAAAACAGGAGTGAAACCTGAATTTGAACTACCTTCTCCTCTTCGTGAAGAAGCAGAGGAAAGGTTGTCAGTAGGCCGGTGGACGTAGAGGATCTCTCCCCTGGCCTCCTCTGCTGTGTCTGGCTCCTGGGAGCCCTGAGGCGGGGTGGTGGGCTGTTCCACTAGCTGCCACTGGGACAGAGTAGTGTGCTCTGCCACAGTCACAAACCCAGTCTGGCTCTGGCTGAGTGAAGACTCTGTTTCAGGACTCAGTTTGACACCACTGCTGTCCAAGTTGTTGGCTTTCAATCCAAACCTACCAGGAAAGTTGCTCCCTTCACTGCTCCCCTCTATCTCCCTCTCCTCCCCTGATGCAGTTCTGGCAGTGGGTGGAGCGTTAGCATCTTCTCCATCCTGGTCTCTCCCCTGGCCTGAATAGTTTTCTGGGTTGTCCTGTCGAAGCGAGGTGGGCAGGGTCATCACCTCGAGTGGCCCTGCTTTGGCTTCCATAGGCTCCCACGTGGGACGTTTACCCACATAGGCCACATTTCCAGGGGGACCTAGTTTGGAGCCACGCATGGACTTGATGGCCCAGCGAAAGTGGCTGCTGGGGGTGGGAGCAAAGACCGGGCCTCCTCTGGGACCCTGAGGACCAGATAAGTTGACATGTTGACTTTGTGGTGATCTCTCGTTGGGACCTGATGCAGTGAATTCTACAGGGAACAAAGAGACAGAATAGACTAATTAATACGATTCCATTACGGGTGGGGAGGGCGGGGGTGGATTTAATTTTATGGATGTTGAATTAGCAATTAAAACTCAAGCCTGGCTTACATGAGCCCCATATATCTCTGCCAGGGAGCACAGTTTAAAAATGATTATGAAAACAAGACTCTGCTAAGAGCAGTGGTGTGAGCACTGTGTACACAGGTATGGGTTTCTGTCATGCGTGGACAACGTCACTGATTTGTTTTTATTGCATATGTTCTTTTCTTCTGTGTCCACAATATATGGAACAGACAAATACTGGTATGTTTAAAACCCACAACAACCAAAGTTAAAATTTGTTAAAAAAGAATGACAAGACATCCTTAGGTATTATTTATGAGATTTAAGAGAGATTTAAGATTTAAGATTTAAGAGTTTAATATTCAAAAACTCAGCTTCATCAGAACTGTGTGACTCTGGCCAGACATCATTAGCAATCAATACTAAAACTGTAAGCACATTTTGATTCAATATTCAGTATTCGATATTGCCAAATCCTGACTGGTGCATTAAATAGTCCAATTCAGAACCAATGATATGAGGCCAGATCAAACTAAATCGGTCCTAAACCTCAACAATAAAACTTTCTCGCTGATTACTTTTTGCATGTGAAACTTTATTTTCCCCAAAGCTGTCTTCTCGGCTTCTCTCCTTGGCTGTCTTGCCGCCCAATAATCTCCAAAAAGCACGTGGCCTTCTTTTTAAATTTTTGCAATTATTTAACAAATAACACAGAAACTGTATTACTGCATGCAGGGTGTGTTTGGTCCAATGAATAACAACTGCATGTCACATTTATAAATGTAATCATATATTAATTTTAATTGGACTTTTTTTTTCTACATGCAGCATCATGACTTTTTATGTACTAATACATCAAATTTCCCAACAGCCTATATTGTATTTAGTGAGTCTATACATTAACATGTGCTTTTTGAAGTTTGTTGAAGGTGTACATATGCAAATACCATATAAAGACAATAATGTAACTTAAGTTCAATTTCCCTTCCATGTTTTTTAAGCTGCAGACAAACTGTACTTTTTGGTGAACTAGCAGTTAACTGTAATTTACTGTAAAGTTTGATGTTTTGGGCTTCTTTCCCCACTAGTGGAGCTGATCAGCGCGGCTACTGGAGTTGCTAGAGACAAAGATGGGAGCCATCCCTTGTGGAAGCCCATAAACACACATGTGCGCGCATGCACACAGAGACACAAACACACCAAAAGGATGGAAGGATGTATTGAAAGCAATTTCACACTTCTCTTCTCTGTCCCTGTTTTCTTATTCCCTGTGGATTCTTTTGCCCCAACAGCCTCCTGCAGAAACACACTTGCCTGTGGTGAGAGAAGCCATGTGGAAAAACGCAGGACCACTTGCAACACGATAAGCAAATGACTTGCTCCACAGCAAGTTCCATCTAGACCTGTTTATTTAGATGAAGTGGTCCACTGTACCTTATCAGCTTACGGCTTTAAACCACAGACTGTCTACACCATCAATAATTCATTCTGTCTGCATGTGTGACTCACGGCTGGTGTGTTTTTTTTAGGGCAGCAGTGCAGTTGTGTTACTGAGAGGCCCAGCTAGTGTTGCTACCATCATCATCGCTCAGCTCGGTTTGGCTATCCTCAGTTCGGTTAAGATGTCTGAAAAGTACAGCAATCTAGCAGGGGGAGTGCAACACAACCCAGCACAACAAATTACCACGAGAGGGAGCACATACACAAATATGTCCATGCATAAAATATTAAAATGTATATAAATTATGCAGACGGTCCGCTGTTGCCTTGTGCCCAAGTGAGGTTTATGAGCCTGAGGTTCATTTCCATAAGAGCCATGTAGACCGGCTTAATTGTACTATTTATAATCCAAATAGCTAATTACATACTTTTACTACACACACTGATGAAAGTGAGAATAATTAAACACATTAATCTGGTTTGATCATCTATGTAATGACCCATGTAATAAATAAAATGAGACAATTAGACATAGGTTTGGATGATTTCACGGTGCTGTTTAGAGCACGGTTAAAGTTCATCTCTGACACTGTAAATCTGTTGGTAGCAGGCTTGGTGGAAAAGCCACAACTCATCAGCGAAAGGCTGCAAAACAAACTTATAATAAACCCTGTTCAGACGGTAATTGTGTGCTTCCACTGTGAGTGGTTCTGCTGTGTTGACTCCACTTTACTGGAGTAAACGGGCTGAGAGAATCCCCCGGGTCAGGCAGACCTGATATTAAATTGTGAGAGTGAAGGCTGCCTATGAGAGAGAGACAGTTGGTACCAATGCCACCCCAGCCCATCTGCAGATACGGCATCTAATAAAAAAGACTGAGGAGAAGTTATTGCGTGGCCATGCGAATCATGTCAGGAGCATAAATTCAGTGTGTGGGGTTGATGAGGCCGATGTGAAGCAGACATGTATTTCCTTGACAGACAGTCGGGACTTCTACATGCTTTTATTGGAGGCAGATCGCTCCACTAGGAGCTTAACAAAATAATACTTAATGCAATAACATGTTCAAAATATTTTGATTTGCAGGGGCAATCATTGAAGTTAGCTCTACATTCAGAAACCTTTTTCAAATTTTCAAAATAATTCAATTTAATGCTTAAATTCTAATCTTTCTTGGATGTACTGTCTGCCGTGCACAGCGTTGCATCCCCCTCAATCAAACAGGCAACATGGCACCATCAGTTACTAAGAAGTGTTGAGATCCAAGGGATAGCCTGCGGTGTGCAATAACAGAGTTAATTCAGCTCACTGATGCTAGTTTAAGAAGACACATCAGTTGGGCAGCTTTCCATCACAGCAACATTAAAGAAAGAAACATCTCTTCCTCACCCCTCTTTCTCTGTCTTCCCCTTTCTTCCCTCTGTCTCACTCTACTCATCCCCCCTCTTGTGTTGTTCATCCTCGCTGTAGTGATCATTACCGCCTACCTTCAGAGAGCCGGGACCTAATTGGCAGAGACATAGATGGAGGTGAGAGCGAACGGCAGTGCAGCCTAGCCTCCACGTTAATTGGAAACGGCTGTGAATAATGCATGCAGACTAAAGCTTGGATTTTCATTAATACCTTGGGGGTTGGCATTGGATTTCAGGTAGCCCAGCAGTGAGTATTTATATTAATAAAGCCGGCAATTGCAAGGTGAGAAAAGCCTATCACCTTTATTAAATCATTCTTCTGGCTGTCTGTGGGAGACTCTTCATCTTTCTTTGTATCCTCCCCTTCAGCTGATGCCAAGGATGTGTTATTTGTGGTGGCTATTAAAAGAAAAGCTGACTTCTTCCACCCAGGGCTGTGCAACACTTTCTTTTTGGCTTCTACTCGGTACATTTCTCTACCTTTCTGAGCTGTAATTTGGCTTTACTGTAGGTGCCTTGCTCCAGTAGATATCGGCCCAGCAACCTTCCAGCCACGATCCGTTCCTCTAATCTTCAGTCTACTTTTACCCCTGCAGTTATAAACTAGAGGAAGTGATTTTGGGTTTGGTGTCAGGGTGCTTTCAAGAAGACATGAGCTGAAAACCGAGACCTGGTGACCTTTTCTATCCTTGGGTGTGTTGTACTGCACCATTCCTGAGGGCAATTCACTTCACTGTGGATGTTACCTGTCTGACAGGGCCTCCAGCCTCTTCAGCTCGCACACATGCAGCACACACACACTAACTAACAATAGACCCCTGCATTTGTCAGGCCTTCTCATACTCCCCAGAGCATTTCTCTCTTTGTGTCTGGACACAGACTTCTTAAACTTCTATCAATGTCTGGTCAAGTTGCTTTGTTTTTCTCACCTTTTTAATTTATTCTCCTCGGCTAATTCCAATCAATTTTTCAGTCTAATACTTTGACTCCTAAAAATAAGCTGTGATTTGTGATGCAGGTTTGCTTTGTTCCAAACAAAAAATACATGCAACCTTTTATAGCATCAAAGTAGATTAAAATTCAAGCTTAGCCTGTACTCTTTCTGACAGCCTGTACTGTTAACACGGCACAGTCAATAAATATGAGAAGGAAGGCAGAACAGTCTCCACTCCAACATTTTGCATTACTGTATATGGTATGGCCCTTTTGTTTGTTTGCAATTACTGTTTAATTAAATCTACAGCGATACTTCAAATTGCCCTGTGGAGGAATATATTATAACATACTCGAGGGAAAAGAAGAGAGAGTGGAATAGAGAGACAGAGACAGATCTTGTATTTACCAGAGACATTTAAATGCACCACGCTTATTTGAAATAGAACAGTTTCAGCCTCATTTCTATTTCATTTTTACACTCAGTTATTAGTTTTAAAGGTTAAAGGTGAACGTTAAATACACACAAAAACACAGACACTAACAAAATCAATGCTGAGCTCATACCGTTAACAGCGGATGGAGGGTTGTCAGCAGATGTGCTGGAGGCTCGTTCTCCTGGCTGAGTGGTGCTGTCACTTTGACCTGTGCTTTGGACTGCAGGCACTAATCGAATCTGTGGCATCACCTCTTTCTCCTGCTCAGACAGACCTTCCTCTGGGCCCTGTAGTCCACTGGTAGGAGCCCTGAAGGAAAAACTACCACTCTTGTGCTCCATGATGGCATTGTCCATGCTGCCCTTGTTTCCACTGGGTTTTGGTATACTCAGGTTGCTGCTGGATGCTTCTCCCTGTGTCTGATTCTCTCCTGCTTTTTCCTCAAGCGCTGAAGGTCCCTTTTCTGTCTCCTCACCTCCAGTCCAGTACCTGAAGGGCCTCATCAGAGTGTGAACAAACTCAGCCAACACGCTGTTACTAGTCTGAGGCTGGGGGGTGGAAGAAGCTATGGAGGAAAATGTTGGGGTGTCAGATGGTCCAAAATAGCCACCATCTTCTTCTTCATGAGCAGAACCTCCATGGCTCTCCAGGCTGCTGATGTCAGAAAGGCCCAAGGTGTTGCTACTCTCTGGGCCATCAGACTCCTCCTGGCTGGGTTGGCTGGTTCTGGGTCCATCCTGTTTTTCATCCCAGCCCCTCTCTGGCCTTAAGTGGACGACTACATGCTCTTCAGAGATCTCAGAGGAGTTGTTGATTCCAGCAATGGAGTGAACTCCTGCGTTGTCCAAGTCAACCAGGCCAGTCCAGGTGGAAGTCTTGGAAAAAGGGGCACTACGCTGGGCTTCAGTGACTGAGGAGACGGCCTCTGCTGCTGGGTTGGCGGTCTGGTACAAACTCTGTGCCTCTGAAGCCTGGACCCCCGCTGGCTGGTGGGCTGCAACACACAACAGCCACATTTCACCCAAAGCAACAGCACTGTTTTTCACTTTACCTGCTTTATCTGCTGCTACACAACACAGCACTGAACCCCACTTTACAGCTCTCCTCCTATTGCAGTAAACCTGTTACTGCTACTCAAACAAGATTAAATTCAGAGCATGCTGCACACTGTTGGACTGACAAACATGTGGCTCTGATTTTTCTACAAAATTGTTTTTAAATGAACATTCATACATTGTGTTCATGCCATATTAATGAGATTGTACTGACAATATTATTTACATTAACCAAATGTATGCTATGAAACAAAACATATTACCATTTTTATCTACTTTTAGCTTTCTGAAAGTCATCATTTGTTTTAAATATTAATGTAAATGCGCACACCACTGTTGGTGCAATGAAGTGGTTCATCTATCAGCTGTTTGTTTTGACAAATGCACTGCTACTCTGCTCCCATGCTGTTCTTGTTTACTTGAAATGATTGGGTTATGCAGATGTTTCGCTTCACTGAAAATTTCATAAGCTGACGTTCTGAAATATCCCCCCCCCCCATATCTGTGGACATATAAGTCAAAGATCAGTCTGTAGTCTGCTACAATCAATGGAATCCAGAAAAACAAAAATAAGCTCTAGATGCAAAATCATAGGTTTGATAAATTATGGAATACACAATGTGTGAACAGAATGTGGTGTAAAATCAACTGACAAGTGAATATGAAACTAACTTATTTCAGTCTCAGTTGGCACATGATAAAAGACAAGGACAGACACAGTCACTGCAAACCTCAGTTGGACTCCCCTCTCCTCTTTCTATATCTCTCCCCTTCTACCTCGCATTCCCCTCTTTCTCTCTCTCTCTCTCTCTCTCTCAGGCTTCACTACGCACAACATACAAGCCCTCAAATCCACCAGGGGGGACACAAATGTCACACAATCTCTTTGCAGCTACTTCATGTGTGACACAAACATCTTGTGCTAATTAATAACCAGAATGGAAAGCAAGTCCCCAAACCCCCAGGTTGTTGCCATGGCAATTACCACAATGATGGTGCATCAAGTTTATCAGTACCTCCGTAGCAGTAGGCATCAAACAGAGCTGTGGTGTCGGGGAAGCCGGTGCGGTTGGGGTTGTTGTATACAGTCCGCACCCCGGGCTCGTCTCCGCCGCAGTTCTTTCGCGGGACGTTGATAGGGTAGCGGACGCTGCCATCAGCCAGCCAGCCGGGGTCACACTGGTCCAGGCCGGCCTGCCAGGCGAGGTAGAGCTGCCCGACAGTGGCCAGCTGGGCTCCCAGGGAATGGCAGTGGGTGGAGGCTGAGGCCAGGCTCAACTTTTCCGGCACTGCAGAGTGGAAGACTTCACCTGGAAGAGAAGAAGAGAGACAAGGAGTTCAGTTCAGTGTGTTACAGAGCAGAGGTTGAGAGCCTGAAGGCATTTAAGCCCTCAGACTAAGATTGTTTTTGTTCAGCTGGCTTATGATTGTAGGTTTTTACATAAAAATAATTAACAAAACATCAATAATTCCAAAAACAGACTATATAAAGACAATTCTTTGAATTCAAAGCAGTTGCAAAGAGAAAGACAAGTACACATACTGCGACTGAAGGAGAAGAAGAAAGGAGAAGCTGAAGAAAGGCAGGGTTGTTGTGGATAAAATACAATAGTGATGCAAAAATAGGGCTTTAGCAAGCCAGACAGAGAAAGCTCAAGAAGACCACTATGTCTGTGCAGCACAAATAAAATGATATGATCAGAAAATCCACTGGCAGTTCAGTGTGTGTATGAAAAAAATATGAGCTGGAGGAGTGGACAGTGAGAATGAGGAGCGGAGAACGGATGAACAAGTTCGATATGAGGATCCAGGAGATTTATGCCAAGAGTAAAGAATGTTGTTGTGGATTTATTGAACTGAGATGGGGAGGTGAAGGGTGAAGATGCGAACAAGATGAAAGAAAAGAGGCAGAATGGGATTATTTGGGGAGTGATGTGTGAGAAGAAATGCCAGAATGTGACTGGAAGGCTGATGGAAAGTTGCTGATTAATATTGATTTATGATGAAATAAAAATGAAATTATGACAGAGTTAAAAAAATCAACTCACTTAGTCATTTTTTGTGCATACTGTATTTCTAACAGTAGATAAAGGATTTGACTAAATTAAACATTTCTGATGCAGTAAACCAACCCATGTTGAAATGAAATGTATGCAAAGCTAGAGAAATTTAAATCTAACCAAGGTCTTGTACAGTACATGGTTGTGTATTGAACAACAGAGTTTATTAATTAAGCTTCTAGTTGTTTTGTTTTTACAAAATAAGAGATAAAACATCTGCTATGTATCAGAGAGTAATTTCAGTTTGACTGAAGACAATTATCTGCTCATCATTTCAATCAGGTTGTTAATTTCACTGAATTATAAAGGCGGTCATGTAATCATCTCTGCTCAGCATCTCAGTCACATACAGGGTGTTCATATTGCCTACAAATAGCTCTAGTAACTCCTACTACTATTATACTTAATAACAGCTGTGGTCGTACCACCTCATAACAAGTGACCCAGATAAACTAACCCCTGTAGGGGTTCTGATTGTGGTGTTAAAAAACCTGCTATGCTTATGATTGTTCTTTGGAATATGCAAATATCACAAACACCGAACAATATTTCAATCTGTCAACTGCCGTGGACTTGATTATAATGTGAATGTAGAACATGTGCACTGTTGATATTTGGCGTTCCGGCTCTGACCCCGTCACTCCCCACAGCAAAACACCAAGCTCAGCCCAGCAGGGAGTGGGGAATGATGACAACAATTTTCTCCCTATGAAACCTAAACTCAGAGTCTACAAGTGGATGCTGGGGGTAAAGGTGGCACCTATGAAATAATATAAGAATGTCATTGGCAGCAGTGACAGCAAGTGATGGCATGGCTTTCAGTGAGTGGTGTGGCAGCAAAAGAGTGAGCAGACCTAAGTCCACTGCCATAATAGAAAGGGTGTGTTGGATATATGTTGCAGTAAAAAGAGTATGTCATGTATGAGTGGCAGTGGACTGCCTGAACTATCTAAGGAGTATCTATAAGGAGTACCAAGAGCCAACCAGAAACTTCAGTTGCCCATGAAATTAATCTTAAACAATAGTTAGTGGGACACTACCTGGAGGAATGAAGGCCCCAAGTTATGTGGACATCGAGTAGATTAAATATTGATTTCCATCCTCCTTAACTGGAAGTAGGTGTAAATCCCCAACCCCCATAAAGGTTAAATGTTTTTTTTAGATTTGGTGCAGTTTTGAGGGATATGGCTTTCATATTGGCTGTGCCCAGTAGCACCTTAACTGTGCGCTAAGCCCCACCCCCTTACTTACTGTTGCTATGCCTGTCAAGTTTTCCCGTCTGGCACAGTGCATATGCAGTTTACAAGGACAGTGGTGGCAGATTTACTTCTTGGTATGCTTGGTAATCTTTGAAACAATGGATTTAAAATTTTACACAGACGTAAGCAACAGCAGGCTTCTCATTTCTAGCCGACAGCCCTCAATTTTGATGGCTGAAATGCCAACTGTTTATCAGCTGACGCTAACTCCATGAGTTGGTTGAGCTTGTCTGTCTCCAGCTGACTTGGTAATACTTCAAGCTGACTGTTTTTTAAAACATATCACTGTAAAAGGGCCTTAAATGTGCACTTGATGGCTATACATTGTACATGACATCATGCTAAAAGACTGAGGCTAAAGCTGCATGTCCCAGGTAAGAAGTCAGCATCCTGACCAGCTGACGGTCCATGTAGGAGAAATAGAAATAAAGTAGCAGCATTGTTCTTGATATGTATGTATGTATAATATAATATGATATGCTACCCCTTAGTCTTGGAAGTAAGGCTGGCTTAGGTTACTACTGTATATAGAAAGATAGTTAGCCGGACATGCTAACGTTTGCAGCTTCCGTTAGAACAAATTAACACACTGATTAATCCATTCCTTAAACTTTTGCTGTTTTGTTTTTGGATAAAAAAGACACCACCCTCCAAACTCTTTATATACGGACTATTGCTCATAATACAGCCCCATGCACACTGCTTCAGCATGTGGAAAAATCCAAAGCTTGCTGAGCCTAATATGGTTGTTAATTTAAGATTGGACAATTGCTGTTTCCAAACCAGTGGAGGGTTTAGTCAAATATGAGTTAATGACTTGAAATAAAAGTCATAGACATTTTGTCCACCTGTTGTAGGTCTTTCCCACCTCTGCATGTGGCACTGCAAATCAAAAAGTAAAGTTTTAGGATAACACTACTGACCCACTTAGCTTATGCCTGCAGGAGGTTGTGACGTGAAAACTGGACATTATGTCTCTCTCTCCTCCCCCTCTGCTCTCCTACCCTTCCTCTCCTACTGCCCTCTTCCTTTCAGTGCTAACAGAGTATTAAGTCCTGGTCACAGCGTTCTCGCGCTGTACACCCACGGCTTAGTGGACCCATGCATGACTAAACCTAAATTTATGGTTGAAGCTCCTGACTCCTACCTTGAAGCTGCTTAGCAAAGCAGTAGACATCAAACAGCTCATCAGGGGACCTATTGCCGTAGTTACGGACTCCAGGTGAGTCCTCGCGATCGCCATAGCAACCGGGCCGAGGCGACTGGATGGGATACCTGCAGAGAAAACCAAGAGAAGGGGACAGAGACAGAGAGAGAGAGAGAGTGAGAGAAGGAGAGAGGGGGATTAATATAGCCTGGCCATGAAAAAGGCAGCCACAGACAAACTTGGCTCCCCGGGGATGAGTCTGTGTTCACATGCATACAAAATAAGATGAAAACTGCACTACACTTTTATCATCTCCTGCCCTGAATACAATGAGTTTAACTATATCTTCCTTCCAGAGATTACCCAAATATATTTCCCAAAGAATAACGAAAAATAAACACATAAATATCCCCCCTGAAACTGGCTGAAATGCCAAAGCGAGGTGTACAATAACATTTATTACATTTCACAACAACCTAAGAACAACAATTGGAAAGCACTTCAACTGCTACAATTTGTTGCTTCTTTTAATTATTCTGCCCTCTGTGTGAGTTTCACAGAATAATTACCCAACCATTTTACTTCAAAATCATTTTTAAATGTGTTTAATGCTCTGGCAATACAAGAATTCCAGTAACACTACAGCTTTAGAGAGAGAAAGAGGGAGGTAGAGGTAGGAAGTCAAGGAGAGGTTAAAAGAATCAGGAATTCCTTCAGTGGCTTGGCATGCCTGTGGGGCTGAGAAAACAGAGATCTATATTCAGGCTCCAACTGAGCAATTATTCCACGAGAACATTGATTCCAGCAGCACCAGGGCACAGGCAAAGAGGCTGATTAAAAGATTATGCTGGGCATACAGGGACTTATGAAGTAGTAGGGAAAAGACGCGCACACACACACACAAATGCACAAACACACACAATCAAATGTACATGCAGAAGACACACATGCCTGCACATAAGCATAAAACTGCAGTGCTTTTCTTCAATAGCAACCTGTTTTCATCAGAGTATAACAAGAGAACTAAGTCTTGCAGTGTCTCTGGCCTCAGCCTCTATATTTCTGGTTGGTGGCTGATGAAGCGATGGCTGATGTCTGTATTTTTTCCACGGCATTAATTGGACACTTTCCTCCTAGCTGATGTGCAGTCAGAGCCTACTGGATCTGGACCAATTAGGTAGCTCCCGTGTGAAAACAACAGGAGCGAAGGACGGAAGGAGAGAAAGAAAAAGGAAAGGAAGCCGCGCCGCAGGAACGTTGTGAAAAACTATCAGTAAGACAACAGTCAGTCAGCTTGGCTACTGGAGCAACAGCGATTTGAAATTAAAATGAAGATATGGAGAACACTGTTGAGAGACGAGCTCTGACTGGTAATGTTAAGAGAGACTTTATGGAAGGTGGCAAGCTGAAACACACGCAGCAGCCTGACAGACAGCTCAGAGGGGGCAGATGTAGTTAACTTCCTTTCCAGTGTGCAAACAAGCAATTAGGTCCAATTATGTTGCACAGTTTTATTTTTAACACCAAAAAGATCAGAATGACTTTCGCGCAGTATTTCTGTTTTTAGACATATTTTTAGTAGCAGAGTGCATTTAGTTTTGATACAGTGTTTGATCAATTATCAAAAATATTAGGCTGAAACAACTGTCTGATAGAGATTTTAAAATAGCAACCTGGTCCAACAAACAAGAGCTGTCAGCAAACCTTGCTACTTTACGCCCAAGGCTGCTAATTACTGTCTAGCCCAGGATATTCAGCTGCAGCTGCAATGTACGTGACAATGAGGGGCTGTTGATGAAGTAATGTTCTCAATGTGATGTCAATCAAAGGAATAATCTCACAGCATTTTAAAATGTAGAGGCTTACCATTTCTACTCAAATGCCAGAGGATGGATACAGGACAGACTCATGACTGAGGCTTTGTCCAATGGTTGGTGTTGCATATATCACAGGAAATGTTTTCATCATTCAATGAAGAGCTCATAATTGTGTTCACAACTCCCATAACGCATGGGTAGCTGTGTTTTATTTGTTGACATGCCAACTCTAACCAGAGGGCTAATTAGTCTTCTTTTTCACTGTTTCTTTTTTTCTGCATACATACTACTTTGGTGAAATATCACCCTCGAGGATGCCCTTTACTAAGTACGTGGGGACTGTAGTAATGCTGCCAGTATCAAAGACCTTTGCGTCGAATCACAGCAGTAACCATGGTGACAGTGAAGAGTGTCCTCTTGAGAGTTAATCCAACAGCGACAAACAATAGCTTTTGAACCTGATACTGTATAGGCATGCAGAGTTGAAAACCTCACCGTACAGTCTGGTCAGACAGCCAGCCAGCATCACAGTTGTCATATCCATCAGCGAAGGTGGCCTGCAGCTGGCCTGGTGATGCGATGACCGCTGAGTTCTCCACACACACCCTCTTGGCGTCAGCAAAGGACAGGGTGTAGCGGTCATGAGGGGCCCGGTAGTGAAATACCACACCTGGAGCAAAGAGACACCGCATGTGACAGCGAGCAGGGAGGATACTCCAGAAACTAATCGCATGAATTTATGACCTGCAACCTCTGGATCACAGAAATATTTATGAACCGCAACCTTGAGCCATTAAAACATGAGCATGAACACGCTCACAGATACATAAACACACAGCCCTCTAGACATCCTCATCATGTACTGACATTGTTCCATCTGTGCAGGAGGAAACAACAGCATTCAGGTTCGGCAACCTGCATACGTGAGTCTCATTTGCATCAGACAGTCGGTCGGCTTATCATTAGAGAAAAGAGATGTTGCCCTTGGATACAGTGCATGAGAAACAGTGGTGATGTTTATTTTACTGCTTTAACAGTACACACGCAATGTCACCCTGCTGCCTGCCACCGCACTCATGATGAAAAGACAAAGAAGGCAGACACAGAAACAGAGAGATACACCGCATTCAAGGAGATGCATGTATTGAACCACAGAGACAGAAAGAGATGGTGAGAGGTAGATAGGAATACAAAAGTCAGGTTATAAAAATTGGAAGTAGCAAAAAAAAAAAAAAAAATCAACTGGAAATAAAAGTGAGACCCAATTCCCTTAGCTGCGAAAGGAGCATATATTCCACTTAAATGCGAAAGGAATAGCTTCAGAAGTGTCCATCTAACGTTCCCTCACCTCCCACCTTTGCCTGCCATTCACACAGTGCTGCTCCCTTGAGGGGCATCCAGCGACATGAAAGCCAGTGGGCGTCTGGCTACTAACACGGCTCCTTTATCTTCGCTGGCTTTGTCTGGGAGAGTGACAGAGATTCCTGCGAGATGGGGGCATGCGTGACAATTTGAGCATTAGCACTCAAGCCCATGGGCGAAGAAAGCAAGCAGGGCCGTGTGTGTGAGTGACACACAAACACACACGGCCCTGCTTGCTTTCTTGCAGACACAGTTCCCGCAATCCCAGCAGTCCATCAAACCGTTCTGTCATCTTATTCTCCTCTTCCCCAAAATGTGGAACAGAAATCCTCTCTGTTTTGCTCCGTTTCCTTTCTCCGAATTTCTCAGTTTCCATCCTTTCTCCTTTGAGGCTGTGGGATCTTGTCCAAACAGAGATGCTAGCTGGCTAATACGTACACTAGAGAGACAAATGGGTTTCCACCCAGTAGGGAACCCCAGTCCTATTCCACATGCGGGTTGAATACCCTCTATTTTTACCCTCTGCATCTTCACACATCTCCGCACAGTCTCCAGAGAGAGGAACAGGAAGCCACCACTTGTGGGTAAGCCCTATGCTTTATGACTGTATGATGCCCTCACTGTAGCACTGTTGAGCAGTTGGTGTCCCTTGGCGGTATTGTTTAGTACACTACACAGCATTACAAAGTATATAGGACAACAACATTTACTTTGTTTAAAGTCAAACTGAAATTTGAATTCTCCTCACTTTTCGTGTATGAAAGTATAACTATGTGTATTTCTCCATTTGTTTATATCTGTAAACTATAGATTGCATATACTGTATTCATGACATGAATATATTTGAAATGGTTGAAGTTTGCAACTATGAAGAACCTTGCTAAAACTATCTTGCGCAGAAGCTGTGGAAACAATTACAATATGCTTTTCACCATGCCCAGTGCTGACATACTGTCTACTGTCCTCACTCTGACACACATAATCAATGGCACTGGTGTTCTAATTGGTGAGACACAGCCAATTGACCAGTCAATACGTGCCAAAACAAAACAAAATGGAGACTGAACAAGGAGCGAGTATGACAGAGGCGGCAGGGGAGAAATTAAGTATGAGATGGCAAGAGAGGAAGGACATCTCATCGGGGCTTAGGCACACACAAATGAGTCTATGAGAAGAGCAGTGTGGATTAATATGATATCGATATAGTTGAGCAGTATCAATACCTGCTAATTAATATGTTAAGCATTCAGTAGAATTAGTGTGAGGACGGCTGTGGTCTGCCATGTAGTGTGACTGCCAATTAAGGCTAAGCCCTGGAGATGGCTACTCCTCGCCAGCTACTTAATTGGTTTCTCTCTGAAGTACTGGTTTTCATAGCGTGTTAATCGATTGGCCAAGAGGGGGAGGACGCAGGGTCTCCCAAGCATTTTGACAGGGGTATTGCTTACTAAATGTAAATTGCTCTTATGGAGAAAGATGAGGTGCTTCGCTTGCTTGGAAAAAAAACAGACAGCATCCTTGTTGAAATACTGATATTATAAAGTCATAGTGGCCTGTACAAACATGCACCCACAAATGTTCTTACACACATATGCATGCTTGCACATGAGTGGAGGCTATCTGTGTTACTCTCAATGACACATGGTGTAGCGTGCTGTGTCTGAGTAAAAGAATAAGGCTACTGGGCTTTTAGACCTGATGTTAGCAACACTAGCATGGATTTGTGGAAGTGTACAGTGGCTAATGCATTGTGTGATTCCCTGTAGTCATTATGATAATAGCTTATTATTAAAAATAGTGAGTGACCTGGAAAGAATCTGATGAAAGCTCTGCAGCTAAAATACTCTGACACAGTAATTATGGTTCTTCTACAGTGAGCCACCTCCAGGTAGTCTGGTAATTCCACAAATATGGATGTCCTGGATACAGATAATGCAGGAAATGGTTTGCCCATTGAGGTGAGCCGCACAAAGCTCTCAGAGAAACACCATTTGACAATAGCATACACTGCTGTGTTCCTACCTTATTGGTTTCATTAGGCTTTCAGTGCATGAACAGCACCTGAGTGGCCCAGGTCAATGATGTTTAATGTGTTCTAGTTCCCTCACCTTTTCCCCATTATCATACATTCTACACGGACAGTAAACAACACTGGGTGTAATGGCTGTATTAGCCTGACATGGAAAACAGGGTCATTATTATTCATAGTGGCAGACCTTGAGAGCAATGGGGGAGCTGTACACAACCCAAGAGTGGAGTGTTGATTCGCTGAGAGTACTTTGTGTAGGTGAAAACATGCGTAACACCTAGAATGACATGAATGGCGCTAATCACTCTGTATATCACTCATCAGTTGATGGTAATATTCAATTTGCTAAGAGATGATACTGAATCACAGAAATAATCAGATTTATGAGGGTAGTGGCAGATTCTTGCTTGCTCGCTCATTCTCTCGCTATTCCAATAATGCATCAGTACTGTGAGTGTCCGATGTTAATATCCCTGTACAACACTTTACAATACATGTCTGTCAGATTAAAACAAATCCCGCAGTGGGTGCTAACTTGCAAATTAATGACAGAAAGTAGATTAAAAGTTAATTAACTTATCTTGGTCATTGTTACCATCAATGTCCCTCAGCTCACATGCTGAAAGGCTCGGCTAGCAACAACTACCTCCCCAAGGAATATTAACATTTTCAGAATAACAGTTTTGTTTTTGTTTTTTGTGTTTAAACCTCTTAAATATTGCTAAAATTCAGTTTGGTTTTCATTTTAACAACTGGTCACTGGCTGTGTTGGTTTATTTGCAATGCACCTCTTCCCTTTCAGTAAAGTTTTAGCACCTGCAATTAACTAGTTGTTTGGTGCTAACCAGAAGTGGTATTTAACACTGAATGTAAAGCTTTATGATCTGGCGACAGGCTTTATAGTCATTGGGTTCCCTCAATCACTTAGAAATTACTTGATAATTCTAAAGAACAACTCTTGTTAGCAAGTGTACTAGCTTGTAGCAGCTGGCTATCTGACTACTAATTGTACATTTCCTGAAAATGTGAACCAATTATACTTTACAGTATATATATCTCCAGGTTCTTGAGGCAGAACATGAAATACTTTCCAAATCCCGTAATTGTTTAATACGACTACCATACAGCTAGCTTTGCTCTAGCACGAGATTTCAAAATGGCTGCCTTAATCTGAAAAACAAAGTCTACATTTCATTCACCTGTGACCTCCAGGGGAACTGTGTCCTGCTCGTCATTGATGCCCACCACGACCTCACAGCGGTACAGACCAGAGTCGCTTGAACGTAGCCCTGACAGAGCAAGACTGGCGTTGTAGCGGTTCTCATTGTAACCAGGCAGCGTTACACGTCCCTGGAAGGCTTTCTTCACCTGCAGGAAGAGGATGATGACAACGAGAGAGGGAAACAATTAAAACACCACTGAGCAATTCGTAGTTTTGCAAAAGCTTGACACCAAACATTTTACAGTGGTGCCTCTCAGCCTTTATTTTACCTTGACAACATTGTCTTTGGCCACCAGGACCGACTGTTCCTTCTGCAGGCCGTCGGAGCCTCTCTGGCCCCAAACCTTGGTCCACTTGATCCTGGGGGGCTCATGGGATGAACCGGCACTGGGGCGGAGGGTGAAGAGGCAGGGGAGGAGAACGGTTTTGGACAGCTCCTCGCTAATGGTCTGATGGGTCACCTTCCGCATATTCACCATAGTGTCAGCGTTGGTTACGCCTGACGACAAGAGAGGAGAGGAGAGGAGAGGAGAGGAGAGGACAATCAATGCCGTCTTCTAAACGAAGCCACAGGACGTTTTTTCTCATTACGCTGAAAAGACGTTAGTTAATTGCTTTTTGTAGAAGAAAACATGTGCTTTCCTTCCAGATTCTTTTGTTCCATAAGATTGTCCTGGTTGCTGAGTAAAAGGGAAAGAACAGAGGCTCATTGTGTGGCTCTGATTATTGGTCATTGATCCAGCAGGTCATTACCGTGCTACCTGAACAGAGGGAGGCAGGGCTAGGCTGTTGAGGGAAGATATCAAAAGTCCTTTCATAAGCCATGCATCAAACCCAGATATGCATTATGGGATCAATATCTACCACCTATTTGCAGCTTAAAGCACCACCACCACCATAGAGATAGAAATATTACTTTCATCAAAACAACTGATGACAGAGAGAAAGGTTGTCATCATACGAAATGTTGAGTGCGGCACCCTTAGAAGAGCTCTGGTATCAGCCGTTTTGTTCAGCAACATGTTCCACTGCATTTTTCTTTGTTGTCTTTTCTCCCAACCAGTGTAAAATGAGTTTTTCACTGGTAGAGTCATATCATACATTATTGTTATACTCTAATCCTGTGTCACCTTGCCCGAAAAGACAGAGGTGGCTCATTTACATTGCAGAGGGAAATGTGAATTCCACCCTTACATAGCAGTAATACAGGTTATCATCTCTGAGCTCTATCTGCTTCTGTTTATCCAGTGTGTGAATGAGATTTACCTGTAAAGCCTTAAGCCTAATCTGACTCTTTTCTAGCTCCCTTATCAGTCACTATTCCCTTTCTTCTCACTACTGAGAACGCTGGCAAAAACATGTCACTGTCTAATCTAATTCACCCCAAAGTCCAGCACCAATGCATGCATTTTTCAGTCAGCTAGCCACTTTTTAGCGACACTAGCAGTTTGGCTCTAGGGGATAGCAATGGCGGTCTGACGGTCATTCCACCACTTTGATCCAGACTTAAGTATCTCAACAACTGTTAGACGAACTGCCATGAAATTTTGTGCATTTCATCCTGATTACTAATTACTTTAGTGATCCCCTGACTTTTCATCTCGCGCCATCATCAGGTAAAACGTTCATTTTGTCCAATACTTTGGTTTATGACCAAATAACTAATAACATCAGACTCAGCTGTATTTTGTGTTTTGTGCAAATTAGCGATCATTACAACGCTAACACACTAAACTAAGATGGTGACCACGGTAAACATTACCTGGTAAACATCTGCATGTTAGCATTGTCACTGCGAGCATGTTTAGCTCAAAGCACCACTGTGCCTAAATACAGTCTCACAGAGCTACTAGCGTGGCTGGTCTTGTTGAAACTTCATTTGTTTGACAGTTCCTTTGACCAGGAGAAAAGTTATGTTAGAGCTATATCAACCAGGTGGGGAGAAATCTAACGTCAAGCTGTTAAGAATGAAAGAAGCAAGAGAAGACAAAGAGAAGTGAGAGCAAAATAAAGGTGGGTGGAACAGACAGTGTGATTGAACGGTGGAGAAAATGAGCCAATTGATTTCTTTTCATTAGTGTCGGTTTCCACTACACACTTTCTGTGTGTCCTGTGCCACTCCTGTTTGATTGGATGCACGTTAAAGCGCTACGCGCTACAGGGGCGGCCCCTCCTGTCTGTAATTAAATGGCAGATTGGTGGAACAATGTTTTTCCAGCGGTCACAGGCACACCGCTGCGTGAGTCGTTCAACCTCTCCGTCCTTCTCTCTGTTCTGTCATTTTTCTCCCCATCTCCTGCCATTCTCCTTCCCCTCTTCCTCCCCCGCAGCACGACCACCTGCCAGCTTTCAGATGAGCGAGCGTTTCAGTTCTTCTACTTATTTTTCATCTGGAAATCTTATTTTTGTCTTCAGCCTCTATATGTAAAGATAAAGTCTTTTTGTTTTATTTTCAGGATTTGTTTTATCCCTCAGCCATGCTGAGAAAATCTACTTCATGATTCAGATTCAACTTTGAATCAGTTGGCTCATCTTTGATTGCCAGTTTTGCCAATAGTGGATGTCTTGTATGAGGTGTGTGTGTGTGTGTGTGCACCCTGGAATGCTCTCACAAGTGAAAACATCTCATCTCTCATTTGCTATTCATGGAGCACCGAATGCACACGGCTCCACACACACACGCCTCCACACACACACGCCTCCACACACACACACACAAACACACATCTTTGAAACCACCATTTTTCATTCCTTACTGGATGGTTAATGTGCCTTTGCGCACACACAAATAGCAGATGTGTGAATAGCTGTCATTGCTCATTCCTGCAGCCGTTATGCTGTTGCAGTTGCTCAAGCTAAGAGGCTAAGAGTGCCTGATAGCTTAACATCAGCCCTCCCAACACATTTTCTCCTCCCAGCAGATGCATAAACACATATAAATACCCACTTCTCTGCTTCTCCCAGCGACATTGTCTTAGAGAAGCGCTACTTGTCTCACCAACTGATCTATGTGGCTCTGCGTGGCAGCATCAAACGGGATTTGTGCTCTGAAATGGCCTCTCGTTTCGCACTCGAGAGGAGTTCAGCCTGTCGAGTGAGGTGACCTGTGAAACAAAATGCATGAGGCTTTGAAAGGCAGAGGGATAAGAGGAGACGAGAAGGGAGGTGAGGAATAAGCAAGCAAAGCCGTGTGGGTGGCCAACAATGGCTACCTTGATCAAGGCCAGTGTTTCTGATAAAAAAATCTTTAAAAATCTTTTAGTGTATGAAGAAAAATACGTTTATTTCCGTTCCGGTGGAGAGTTAAATAAGAAGATTGACACCACTCTTATATCTTCATTCAATATAAGGTTACATTCAGCAGCCGGTTAGCTTAGCTTAGCACAAAGCCTGGAAACGGGGAAACAGTTAGCCTGGCTCTGTCTGAAGGTTAAAAAAAATCCACCTTATAGTATCTCTAAAGCTCACTAATTTACATTTTATATCTATATTTTGTCTTCTCATCTAACTCTCAGCAAGAAAGTGAATAAGGCTGGCTTTACGTTCATCACAGAGCATCTGTTAACTTGTTAACTTGTCAAGGTTACCTACTATCCTTTGCAAAGAATCAACTTTTGTTTTGATACTATCATCATTATTATATTTGTCAGAGCAGATGCAATTTTCTCTAATAATGTACATCTTGCAGGATTCAAATTCTTCATTTTTATTAACAAAGGCACTCCAAATACCTTAGTGACTGCAGGTTAAAATGACAATTATGTGAGTTACATAACATTGTTGACCACGAACTGGCTCTCTCAATACAGTTTGTACTCCACAAGGCCAGCACAGTAATGTGCTCTGCGGCAGGAGAAGGTGTAGAGGAAAATTGATTCACTTTTGAATTTGTTTTACTTGATAGCAGCAGCAATGTACTTTTTCTCTCACACTGACAGAGGAAAAAACAGACGCTACAGAAAAGATGAACAAGCACAATTGACTCCAGCTTAACACAGTGTAGGACTGTGAGCGGTGGAAGGAGGCGAGCGAGGGAAAATACGCAAACAAACAAAAAATAAAAAAGGAAGTGGAAAAAGCTGGAGGTATGTGTAACGGGGAAATTGGAGTGATGTGATCTGGAAAAGGAGTAAAGAGGATTTGATGGAAAACGTAGAGATGCACTTTTGTGATTCAGCAGGAGGTGTGTTAAGTCATAGTGACATAGTGACACACACACACACACACACACACACACACACACACACACACACACACACACACACACACTCAAAGAACACATCTTTCATCAGATTCCACTCCCTGCTGTCACTCTCTTTGCTTTATCCCCCTCGAGGATGTGGCACTCATCTTTGTTTACCATACACTCACGCATGTGCCCCTTCCGTTCAAACACACACACACACACACACACACACACGTAAAGTGCGGTCCCAGAAGACAATCAAACTTCAATTTCTGAACCACCTTGCCGAGAGCTTGCTAGAAACAAAAACAGGCAAATTTATTCTTTAGCTAAGAGCCATCAATAATGTCTAATCTGCTTGCCAGTTTCTTGCCAGGTTCCACCTGGATAAGCACCATTTGGGTAACATTATGTTACTTACGTTGCCAATAGCAAGACAGTGTCACAAATGAAGCCAACCATGCTTTGCAATCACAATCTCATTCACATTCTCTCTCCCCCCTTTCACTCTTTCTATCCACTTTATTTGGACAAATGTTTATCTTTGTTTCCCGGCTGGTGCTGCAATTTGCACAACTAAATCAATTGAAATCAATTGTTGATCCCCTCTTGAAAAGCCTAAATTACATCGTGAAGGAGAGCAGGTGAAAATAGGAAAAAAAAACATTCCTCTCTGGTAATGAATGTAAACTAGTGAGGGCCCTGTTGCCATTGCAATATCAAATCTGCATTTAGATGGAAATGTTATCACAAGCTTAACCCCCAAGAGACTGTCTTTTGTTTGGATATCTATCTGTGATTCATATTGCTCTTTGTCACCCTTTTCTAAACAAGGCTCACCTAGTTGCAGGGAGCGATAAAAGGGAGAAGAAATACTGAAGCTGAATGTCAATACAAAGCGAGGAAAGTGCTGAAAAAGAGCATGTGTGCTCAGTAAAACTCCTCCACTGGAAACCATTGGATAGTTAAGTCCAAGCCAGTATGGTGGGACTTCTTTAAATGTTAATAGCCGATCTTTTATTGACCTCGTCCTGTGTCTTTGTCTGTCTGTATGAGCGTTGAGAAGGGCACGGTGTGAGAGGACACACTCTCCACTTCCAAGGATTTGCAGATAGAGCTCAGATTTTCTTATTTTCTTTCTGCTGGTTCACAGTGGCATCTACGTGATCATCACCGTTGGCCCATCTGTCTTCGCTTTGCTCTCGAATTATTAAACACAGTCGGAGAGCCTGTATGTGGCTGGCACACAGACACAGGGTGGGCGGTAATGGCATTTTCACTGTAATAGGAACACAATTGCAAACATCATTCCTTGTTCTCGCCCTCTCTTTCTTATTCTTTCTCTCTCTCTTCCTTTCCGAGGTGCCTGCAATGGGTTTTCCGATGATAAAGGCCCCTTTGTCTTGAATTTGCCCACATCAAACCCGTCGGCCTGCCAGTCAAGAGCTACCGGGACTGATCGAGTGCATCCTCTCCTGTCTTTGCCACTCCACTCCCGCTGCCTGCGTGTCAGCTGATTATGTGTTTGGGTGTGTGTTTGTGCAGAAGTGTGTGTAGGTCATAAATCATGACAGATGAGCTGTCTGACAGAGGCTTGCCGTTATTCGTTGATCGCTGTGTTAAGAAATGACAGCTGATACAACACAAGCAACTGGACTGCAGCAGCGGGCTCAGGTCAAACAGTTTTTGTAATTCTCAGAGTTGGTTTTAATCTGGAGCATGATGGATGCGGTTTAATGCATAAGGGCAGTACAGGAGAAGACATTTAAATTGACTTAATGGCCCATAATTTTCTAAGAAATTCCTGGAAAGTTTCCTGGAAAGAACTATGTAATTTGGTACTAAGGTACAGAGAAAATAGAGGCAACATTTATTACTGTCTCCATTTTTGCTATAATTTGTATCAAATTACATAGTCCTTTCCAGCTGTGATGGAAGATGTACTATTCCTTTGCTTATGTCAATGTAGTAATACCACATAATACAAATACTCTGTTAGAAGTAAAAGTTCTGCATTCAAATTTTTACTTAATAAAAGTAGAGAAGTATTAGCTGCAAAATATACTTAAAGTATCAAAAGTAAAGAATCAGAGTGTCATATTATCTTATTGGATCATTATTATTGATGCATTAACACACAAGAAACATAATGCATAATGCATAATGTTGCAGCCGGTAGAGGTGGTGCCAGTTTTAACTACTTTATATACTGTTGGGTGGTTTCATCAGTAAAAATACACAAACATTTTTTTGATGGCCAAATATGTTGTATGTAAAATCGGAACCTGTAAAGTAACTACAGTCGTCAAATGAATGTAGTAAAGTAAAAAGTGCAGCATTTCACTCTAAAATCTGGTGGAGTATAAAATAGAACAAAACAAAATAGAAAGTATTTCCATGCACACTACTGCACTTCGTTGTACAAGTTAATTGATCTTATTGTATCATTTAAAGGAAATATTACAAACTAAAGATGAAATGAAGTTTCAGTAAAGAAGTACAGTAAAAGTCTTCAGAACATGTGGGAAGTAGTTGAATCATTTTTATCTTCTGATATGAATAAAACATCTCAAGGATGGCGGCAGAAAGTGTGGGTTTGTTTTTGTGTGAGCGGCAGGTCTGACAAAACTGTTCGCTGTCTTTGTTGTTTTGTTGCGGGATGTGGAGAAATGCATCCTTTTAACAAGACCTTGGATGACGCACAGAGACAAATGGAGAAAACAAGGGACATGGAGAAAATAACATGAAAAGAGCGCGGGCTGCTCTTAAACACTGATACATTATCGTTTAGGGAGACAGAGAGAAAGATGCTGAGGCTGAGAATGCCCCGACCAAGCCCAAAAATGATAACCATGGCAACAGAGGCACCACAAATGGAAAAAAGGGGGAAAGAGCTTCTGATCAGGGCAGAAAACACACACACACACACACACACACACACACACACACACACACACATATATTTAACTATGTGCTTTGGGGGTGGCCTCTTCAAAGAACAGATCTGAGGCTATGTACTGTATAATGTAAATTGAATGAGGGGGGACTGGTCTCCTCCATCTTTTTCCACTGTGTTTGATCACTGATCTGTGTTTCACTGCAGTGCAGCCGCCTTTCCCCTATAGGAAGTACACACACACAAACCATACCAAGACAGTTTGCTGTATCTCTGTGTGTGTGTGTCTGTGTGTGTGTGTGTGTGCACATTCATGTTGCCTGTCTAGGAACAGCAGGTCTGCCAGGCGGACATCATGCAGGGTTTGGAAATGATGTCTCCATGCTGACATTCTCTCGCATCAGATTTTCTCCCAAAAAATCCCTCCACACCTCACCTGCCTCCTCCTTCCTCCCTTGTACTCCTCCTCTCATCTCCATGATGTGTTTTTTTCCTATTGTGCTCTATTTCTCCTCCCCATATGCTCCTGTCTTTTCTCATCTTACTCTTGTTTCCCTCCTCCCTGACTTTTTTCTCACTCCTCCTCCTCCTCTGTTTTCCCTTTTGTCAGTCCAGAGTTCCCTCATCCTAAATTGTTACCCCGCTCCGCTTTTCTCTTAATCTCACTCATTTCCCACCTCACTTCACCAGTGTTCATTTTGTCAACAAAAACGACAGTGAAGAAGTATTCGCTCGCTTAACTTTTTAAAACAAAAGTGAGACTAAAACAAAGTAATAAGTAAAAGTGCTCTAATTACTGATAATGCAGTCTTACTTATAGTAATGACCTGCATGCCTCTGCAGAATCACGTATTGTATGCTAAGCTAATGTGGATATAAAGTTAAGTTGGGTATATTTCGTGTTGTTGGGCTATCGGTAGGAATGACTGCAAGATCAAAAATGAGAATCAAATTTTAATTTATTTAAAATTTTACTGACTAAAATTACACTGAAATGACTAACAATAATTAAATTACTAAAATATAACCAAAAAACCTCCCTCCTTGTTGTTTAGTATATTCTCCCAACTTCCCAATTTCCCAATACTTACTGCACGTTCTTATCATCCCTCAAACCCTTTGTGACCCAGACAGCCTCCTCTTGCCTCCTCCCCCTCTCTTGGTGACACATATTAACCATCTCACTGCAGCTCTCTTCCTGTCTGAGCTGATTCCTACCAGGCCATGTCAGGCCTCACAGGAACTCCCCGCAGGCTGCTGCCGTGACTAATTTTGCATCCTCTGAAGCATAATGATACACTTATCTCGTGTGGCACGCGGCCAACATTTTGAAATTCATGAACGCACGTACGAGCACAGGAGCGCTTGTACAAAAGTGCAGGCGTGCTCACACTATCATCAGCACACACACACATGTAAAAAGCTCACCCCTAATCTGTCCTCCTCCCCCCACATCCCACCTTCTTTCCAATCTCTGGGCTGTCAAGCAAAGTGTCACAGGGTGAGCTTCAGTGCCAACGCTCCCTGTAGTCCTCTACCTCCCATTGACTATTTCCAGAGTCACTCAGCTGACAAAAAAAAAATATATATATATAAAAGCACAAAATGCAGGAAAGGAGAGAAAAAAAGCAAGAACAAGAGACGTTAATGCCCTCAAAAACTAAACTCCTCCAAAGCAGAGACAGGGAGTGTGTATTTGCATGACATATAGCCTACACTCTGAAAGGCACATGAGTGTGTTATCAGGCTCCTCAGAGATGCTGTGTGTGCATGTGTGTGTGTGTGTGTGAGAGAGCTACAGTGCGTGCTGCTCGGCAAGTTGGCTGCATAAACTACCTGGCAGATGTAACCTGAGGGTTTCCACACAAACATATACACATGGAGAGAAAGACAGAGGAGTTGGCTTCATTTTCATCATCTCCCCGCCTGCGAATCCGAGCCCTGAGTCACAGAAAGGCCTCGGTGCCAGGTCCGTTGATTTTTTTTTTTTTTTTACCTCCACAGAAGGCATAAACAATACAACACAGAGAGGAGCAGACGGTCGGGGAGGCCACTGAGAGCACTGAGGGGGCGTGCAGTCTGTCCTGCATAAGCACAAACACATGCAGATACACACAGATACACAGCGAGGGAGTACAAGGAGAGTACAGAGAGGGCGAAGAAGGACTCAGGGATGTGAATGCTTGTATTGCATACCCTTCCCTGCAGAGCTCTGTGGAACAGACAGATAAAACTGCCAAATAGACAGATAGGGTGGCTGTTGAGCAACCAGAGCAGACGTACAGATAGACAAACGTCACACAAGTTTCTGTGTAAGTCGCTGTATGACACTGAAACCTCCATTACTTTCTTTTCATAAACCCCGTCACACGTTTCCCTGCCACACTGTCCTTCTCTCAGCAAAATGGAGGGTTTAAAAAAAGTCAGTTACATAGATATGCAAACAAATGCAAAATGTCAAGTCGCTCTCCAGACTTTGGATAACTTGCTGACACGTAATGAGAGGATTAAGATCCTAAACTCCAGCTTTTCAGCCGAATTAAAGCGAATTTTAATGAGCTATGCAAATATACATTTGCAATAAATATCTCGGATATTTGACAAAACATCAAAATCGTTTCCCTCTCTTAGAAATGCCTGAGGGGATGAATGGGAGCCTTGGAGATCTCGGATTTGTTTTTCTTCTTTACATCTCATATTTTTGGCTCTTCTTGGAAGTGCTGTTGGGGTAATTATGAGCGGATGAAATAGGAATAAGTGGGCTAGTAGCTAAGTTGTGAAGGTCTGCCAAGTGATATGAACGCTGTTACAGGGAGAAACAGGAAGGAACGGATGGACTGACAGGCAACGTGACTGACGAGATCTAACAAGTGATTCTCATGACACTACAAGCTGCTGCTGTGACCTACCGATGAATTGTGACCATTCATTCATGGACGCTAGGTGGGTCATTCATTTTGCTAACCTGACGGTCACTCGCTCATGAATGCTCATTTGTTTTCCACAGTTTGGCTACACAGTGTTAGCCAGTGTCATTGCGCAAATGACCAAAACCAGAGGCAGGCATGAGGACATTTAGCAGAAGTGGGTTATTTGCAGTGGTGGAAGAAGTCCTAAAACCCTTTACTTAAGTACAAGTATCAGTACAAAATTATAAAAATACTCCATTACAAGTAAAAGTCCTGCATTTAAAATCCTACTTAAGTAAAGTTTGTCACTGATATATTCTCATACACATAATTAGATTGTTAATACAATGTGTAAGCAGCATTTTACTGTTGTATCAGGTGGAGGTGGAACTAGTTTTAACTACTTTAAATACAGATATGCAGTTTAGTCCAGTGTTTCCCAAACTATTGGTCTGGCCTTGGACTTCTCTATAATCTTAGCTTTTTGTGAAATAATGTATCATTTGACCTCTTTGGGCCTCTAACAGTTATTGAAATGAAACCATGTGAGAAGTTTAGAGGAGAAACATCTGGTGGGACGGCTAACAAGCCACAATGAAACCCGTTTGTGTCCTAGTAAAGTTGTTCGTTATACTACAAGTGTTGCTGGAGTAGTTTTGACCTCTAAAGAGCACACAGAACAGGAACATGAAAACGGATACCTGAGACTTTATTCGGCACAAGTACAGTAGTTTGAGTAAGTTTTTTTTTTTTTTACAAGATACTATATCGACGTTTTCTTTCCTTTTTCTCTCTTTTTGATTCATTCTCAACAGTGCTTGGCTGAGAGTATAAAAGAGGGTGATTGCGTGCTTCCTGGAGGTGATGTGGATTTTGCTTCTCTTTGATTGGAAGGACATGCTTGATTACCTTTATCACACATCACTGTGCCTCTCACCAAGTCCCCCTGCTTCCCTCTATGCTCTACAGCCAGGTTTTTAAGCATATTATATATTCATTGCAGTTTAATTGCACTGGGGACATCATTTATCACATCCTGTGCATTGAAATTGGTACGTGACAGGAGGCGGATCCAAACTCACAGTGTTGATCTATAGAGGGCATTGCACATGTAATCTATCAAATGTACTATTTAGAAGTTAAACATTGATTTCAATCTAATTTGTATTAATGATAACTATGAATTATGTGGCAGATTGACTGCACACAGCAGAATCTGATATATCAGAGGTAATGCCTGGAAACTGGCGGAAATCAAATAAGACCAATTAGTATTCATAGGATTCTTTCCGAATAAAGCATGAGAGAGACTGGTCAAAGGTTTGTCTGCGCATGTGATTCTCTGCTGTTATGCGCTGTGTACACTGTAGGTCAGGTGACGGGGACTGCCTACAGTTTAATGAGGACTCACCACAGCCCACAGTTTGAAGCAGAAGGAGGGCCAGCAGGGGCTGCAGTCCACACACAGGCAGTACGCCCTGCATCCTGCTGCACCTGGAGACAGAGATGGAGAGAGAGGGAGGGAATGTGAGCACACAAAGGAATCTGAAATCAACACATTGCCCTTGCGAGGCTCGTCTGACACACACTGCATGCCTGGATGAGTCACCAGTTGCAATTCCTTTTCATGGGTTTTTTTTTCCTTTATCTCAGCGAGGTGCCTTAGGATAGAGGGTTGTCAATTCATTCTTCATTTTAATTTACTGTCTCATAATGTGGATGTGATGAAGTCTTCTGAAGCACTTTGAGACCGGAACTGTTGAGGGATTTTTAATGGCTATCCAAATAAACTTGACTTACTAATCTTTTCCAAGTGTAATAAAGAAATATGGTATTATCTTTACACTTCACAGATAAGTATTGTCTGAATGACATTTTAAAAAAAAAAGCTTTATTCCTCTATTGTCTTTACCTGTTTTTTTTTTTTTTGGTCTATTCAGGGTCACATGGTGGTTAAACCTATCCCAGCATGCACTGGGGAGAAGGCAGAGAAAAACCAGACTGACTGTGCTAAACTGGCAACTTTCCCAGCGTGTTTCATAGTCGCAGATGCTCACTTTATACCCATGCTCTCCAAAACCACCTGGCTTGCATGTCTATTGACTGAAATCTGCACTAACGTGGAGCCATTAGTGCTGAACACTGAGCCACCAACGTCAAAGTTATCCAGGTGATAAAATAGTTTAAATGTTCTTGACTAAAGTAGCGTCACTGTAAAGGTTAGATTAAAAGAGCTGCTGCCATCAATATATGAGACAAAATCTCTGGTAGAAAAAATTAATAGACAGTTTACCTTGTAAATAAAAGCTTGTTTGATGTTTTTATGTGGTGTGGGATTAACAGAGAATACCAACTCAGCTGTGTGCATGAAAACAAGAGATTATTTGGGGAAAAAACGCTGCACAACAGATACTGATGCAATTCAACAACAGAAACAGCCAGATAAGAGCACTAGAGCCAAATCTAACATGATGGACCTCTCGGTTCCCTTGTTGCACACGGCGTGCTGAAAACTCAGCCGAGCAGAAAAAATATCAAAGAGGCGTCAATGCTGTCACATTAAACATAGAAAAATATCTATTTGAGAGCCAGGTTGACAGGAGCTGTCTATGGTATGTCTGCATAGGTTTATTTGGACACAATTTTTTTTTTTTTTGTGAAGTAACTGGGGAATTTTGTTCAAGTCCTACACAGACACACACACTGGCCTGGTTTTCACTTTAATTCTTCGAGGGAAGTGACTTGTTTTGATGTGGAGCATAAAAAACATATCTCAGTGTACATTGTAGGGCTGAACGTTGTTTTTTTTTTAAGCAAAAATGTTCAATTTTATCTGCTGAGAGCAAGTGAGCAAACAAGAGATGGAAAAAGAGGCAGAAGTAATTTCCTTGCACCTGTGTGTGTGTGTGTGTGTGTGTGTGTGCACTTAAAATCTGTGCATTTATTCATGTACATTTGAATATCGGCTAAGATGTGTATGCCACAAAAGCCAGGGGACAGAGACCAAATGAGGTAGGTCAGCCCCTGCCGTGGGGCCTGAGAAACCCTGAGTGTAAATAATGAATATGGCATCTCTGGGGACGTGGCGGGCCGAGCGGGGCCTGAGGGCAGGAGAGGAGCTAGGGGGGGAGGAGGGGATCTGGCGGCTGGTAGTGGAGATGCTGGACACAGATAGCCAGTGTCAGTTACAGCAGCGCTGGTCGCTTTGACTCAGTCTCAAAGGTACAGCCAAGGACACAAACACTGACCTCATACCAAATACCTCTGCTGTGCCACGGCTGAATGGAAGCTGATTTAGGGGTCTCTGGGTGTTTGGTGGAGATTCACATTATTTGTGACACATAAAAATAACACAACTTCACAACTCATTTGGTACTTTTAAGGGATGAAAATGAACTGGTACTGCTTACTTTAACAGCATAATTGACTCATATGCTTTTTGAGTGCATTTTAAAATAAGCTATTTTACATTTATTTAAGACTTTTGGTGAGGTATTGCACTTGAATACAGGGCAGCTGTTGCTACAATGGACCATTTAGGAGAATCTTTCTTTTAAGTTTGCTTTGAGTCTCTTTTCCTCCACCTTTGAGGAAGCTTTCTTATAAAGAGCTGGTCGCCACTTTAGAGGGCATCACTAAATTGGACAGAGATTGAGAAGGTAGGTTTGTAATGTATTTGGTTGCACTGAAGGTCAAGTCAAGTCAAGTCAAGTTTATTTATAAAGCACATTTAAAAACAACAGCAGTTGACCAAAGTGCTGTACAATCAAAGTAGCAAAAACCCATAAAACACAATAAAAACATAAGTACAAAAGACAATAAAATAAAAAAATAATAAAAGATTAAAAGAGCAACTCTCATACTAAATTAAAAGCCAAGGAATAAAAATGTGTTTTGAGACGAGATTTAAAAACAGGCAATGTAGGGGCCAGCCTGACATGCAGAGGCAACTCGTTCCAAAGTTTGGGGGCTATAACTGTAAAAGCCCGATCTCCCCTGTGCTTCAACCTTGATCTTGGCACAACCAGAAGGAGTTGGTCAGCGGACCTGAGTGACCTTGATGGGACATGTGGGTGCAGAAGGTCAGAGAGATAGGTTGGAGCTAGCCCATTTAATGATTTATAGGCAAACAATAAAATCTTAAAATCAATCCTAAAACGTACAGGGAGCCAGTGAAGGGAGGCCAGTACGGGGGAAATGTGCTCTCGTTTGCGTGTTCCTGTTAAAAGACGAGCTGCAGCATTCTGGACCAACTGTAAGCGTGATAGGGAGGCCTGGCTAACACCAACATAAAGTGCATTACTGTAGTCAAGTCGGGACGAGATAAAAGCATGTATAACCCTCTCAAAAACATTAAACGATAAAAAGGGATAGGGACCTTAGATAAGAGCCTCAGTTGGAAAAACCTAGATTTGATCACAGAGTTGATCCGTTTGTCCAATTTAAAATCACTGTCCATTAGCACACCCAAATTTTTTACAGTGGGTTTAACGTATGTTTCCAGAGAACACAGGTCCATATGAGGGGCGTCACAGGCACCACTGGGTCCAAGTATCAAGACTTCAGTTTTAGTCTGACATATTGGCCCTTTTAGGGTGACCATGCTTTATATATCTGAATAACTGCTCTCTTCAGAGCTGTCTTCACTCCTCGAAGAAGCATTTTTTGCCAAACTGGTGTGTTTTTTCTAAGCCTTCTGTGAGTTTTGTTTTATTTAATAGTGTGTTTTCCTACTTTCTTACAAGCACTTGAATGCAGCGAGAAAGGAGTTACCAGAACAGTCAAGGATCTCAACTGCCACCAAGGTTAAAGAGGACAAAAGCCTCAAGAGGAAAAAGTCTTGCAAAAGTCTTTTTTCATAGCCATTGGCTTCCTGAGAGGGAAAACACAGTCAATAATCTCAATATCCTTTCTAATGTGTTGCTTTGTGAAAGGGAATAAATGTGACTATTTGACAACAGAACCTCTCTGACAAATGATTCACATTGTCAAATTCATGGGGGCAGCCCTAATGAGTTAGGAGATGCAGAACAGACTTGATGTCACACTAGAAAGTAAAGTCGGGTTTATTTTAAAAAATGAAGCTAAATGACAGTTCAGGTGTTGTACTGCAACTTTCATAAATCACCATGTAACAAATTTAATTGTGCTAATACAAACTGCATGTGGCAGCTTAGTGAAGGTATTAGTCATGCTGTATGACCCAATAGATCAAATGGATCATCAGAAAATGATGAAATGAAATCAAAAATGAAATAAACATGACACCATTTGTCATGTCAAGAAAATTATACTGACTGTCAAATTTACCAGAAACAAAGTCTGGGGGCTGCAGAGTAAAGACCCCTTCAACTGCTCTGGATAGCAACTAATATTAGAGGCATGAAGAAATCCACACATATGGCGATGGCCATCAAGTTGTTGTGTGTAATAATCATAAAAAACAAGGTTTTTAGTTTGTATATATTGATGTGTGTACAGCCCTATTATGAAAAGCAAAAGACTTCTATTTAAGTGAAGTACTGAGTGACAGTTTGATTTTGTGGTTGAATCTGCATTTTCCTCCATCGTCGCAGAGCTTGACAACTGATTCATAGCCTCTCTTTCTCTCTTTTTCTCTCTTTAGGTGATCAATAGCAGCTACTCGTGTGTGCTCCCAGGGTCAGTGCTATGTTTACTGTGACCATGCTATTACACTTCTCCCTTTTATTTTCTCCACCCATCATCTCTCCAGCACACTTACTCTGCTATTGATTGCTCCCTCTCTTATTTTTTCTGCTGCTTTCTTTTGCCTCCTCTTACACTTCACATTTAGATATTTACTGTAGTGTAGCTGCAATGAACTAAAAATGCAACAGTAGAATAAGCTTTTCTTTGTTCTTTCTTACCATGCCCTACTTGCCCATTGTCTAGTTTGCCTCTTCCAGGAGCACAGCAGTAGTTCATTTTAAGGCTTTGACCTCTGTGTTGCCAGTTCTGTGCCCTTCTTCCCCTTTTTCCTATTCCCACTATTTCCATGCAAGGTTATCTCTTCACTGTATTTCTAAAATAAGACTCAAGCAGTTACAAGAATTCTAGGACAGTTTTATAAGTGTGTCCGTGTGTCTCTATTGTAACATGCTGCGATTGTCCTTTCAGAACATCAGTTAACTTGAGACAGACCTGACATTACCCACCCACATAGAGTCTAAATTCAGCTGAGGACACAACAGGATGCAGAAGGATGCATTGCACAGTATGGATGGGGTTTTATCTTACAGAAGTTTGACTCAAGTTTAGAAATTGACGTTCGCTAAACCCTGCCCCCGAACAGCGATTGTCCAATCGTAGCTTAGCAAACGTAACTAGGCACGGCAGGCCTGTCAAGCTTTGGATTTTTTCACATGCTGAAGCAGGGGGGCTGTAACAAGAGCAATACGTGGTATCTCAAGAGTTTGGAACGTGGTGACTTTATTTTTGTCTTTATACCACCAAAAACAGAAAAAAGTGTGAGGAATGGATTAAACTGTGTATTTGTCTGCTCTAATGTAAGCTGATTTATTAACTAACTCCCTCAACCGAAGCTGCGTGATCTCCTACTGAAAAACAGTATGAGCACTCCTGCTGTGTGTGTGTAATACCAGCCGGAAAGATCTAGCCAGATCTCAACATGTCAGACGAGTGCACTGTTCCCTATCCAGCCTGTCACAGATACTGTAGATGTGACAGACAGACTGGGAGACAGAAAGCTAGACGGTTACAGACAGACAGACAGGCAGGCAGACAAAAAGACAGATATACACTGAAACAATGTACAGAGCCAAGCTGTCGCATCGCATTTTGTCTTCTGTCCCAGTCAAAGACCTTTACAGGGCCCACCTCAGCCTTTCATGGAGAAATCTGGTCCAACCCATCTGTCATCTCATCTTAATCCCACCTTTTACCTTATTCTGTCTATCTGGATTTGGAAAACTTTAGCTGCCATATTACGTCTGCCACCATCTGTATCCATGACTCGCACTTTCTTATGTGTTTGTTCTTCCTTTCCTTTCTTTTCTTTTGTTTGCTTCTCTCAAATTGTCCCGTCACTCTTTCCTCACCATGGTGCATTATTAAGAGGGCTCATTAATCACTCAGGCTGCCTGTCTGTCACTCCATCACCGCACACTGCTCTTGTTCCTGCAGCACCCATGCACACACATTCATACACACAATAGTGCTGGTTTCACAGGAGGAGTCAGCCCCATGAATGTGTATAAGTCCCTTAGAGTGAAAAATGAGGCTACCCTTCGAGTGACAAAAGACTGTTTTCCTTCCAGGAGGATATTACCAAGGTTTTAGCGAGGAACCTGTCACACTGTGTCACACATAAATGGCTTTAGCGGTTCACATTTTCTGCAAAAACGGGGCCATTTCTGTGTTTGCACCTGTCTTATGGCATGCATCATCCTTGGGTGGTTTCTTTTGTTGCTCAGGAATTACAGTATAAAAGACAAATGAAAACAATAGGTGAGTGGGCGGCTATATTCAAGCTTATAAAACCTGTATGAGGTGGAACAGCTGGACACCATGGGTCTCTAACAAAAAAAACAAAAAAAAAACGGGATCGTTCTGTGGGTCAAAACAGAACAAGCTGTGCAATTCGGATGAGTCACTGATAACTCACTGAACTGCTCAATTACAACCCGTACAGAGAGGAAGAAAGAGGGGCTAGAGATGAGAGATACAGAGAGAGAAAAGATAAAGACAGAGGTGGTGAGAGGAAGAAAGAGAGAGGAAGTCAGGCAAAGAGAGGGCGAATGGAGACAGAGATGGAGAGACAGAAAGGGGTACAGACAAAAGCAGAAGCTTATTTCAGCCCCACTCAAATGCCAAGCCTGAGTGGATGAGGGGGGAACTTGAATCCAAAGCAGCCATATATTTCCCCTGATGCTTTGCTAGGCCGCAGTATGTATTCGCTTGGAAGGGAATGGGAGCTGGTGGACCAATGTGGGGGAATATGGCAGGGCTCCCAAAAAAAAGAAAGAAGAAATTGCCATCAGATTCAAAGCCCACCATATGGGCTTAGACACATAGCGTAAGCCAGAGATAGTTTCATTCCATCACACACACACACACACACTCAGGCAATAACATTTTCCTTACTGCCTGAGAGGATGAAGAAGATGCAGGTTATGAGGGAGGAGAACTTGCAACAGCTCTGCATTATAATGAAGTCTGCGGTATCGTGCAAATTGAATATGCAATGTACAAAATACCTATGGGAATGCAAATGAACCAGTGCGCTTCGAGTGTGAATGACATGGACAGATGCTTGTGTGAGCGTTGAGCACACACTCAAGACCTACACATGCACGCACATGATATAAACTCATTAGTGCATACATCTGTGCATACATCTCAACTCAAGGAACACTTGAACGCTTTCTTTAGATTTGTACTAATTTTCACAGCTTTTATTGCACATGATTTTGGTTCTATTTTATTGTTATTGTATTATTATTTTCTCATTGTTATGTTGCAATTGATGCATTTTATTTCATGTAAAGCACTTGGTAATTGTTATTTTGAAAGGTGCTATACAAATGCAGTTTATCATTAATAAGCTCTGTTGTACATGAATGCGGAGCTACTCATGCTCACATGAAAAGGTGCAGTTAATCAGGAGTTGGGCAAAGAGGGACGGAGGAATGAGGAGGGAATAAGAACAAGGATGAGACTGTGCTTGTTTGTTATCGCTATGGAACTAAAAAGTGCTGTCAATTACACAGAAGTGTTTAACTGCACAGCCTGCATGCATGCGCATACCCCAAACCCACACGTAGTGCATTACGTGCTTTTATTAAGTGCTTCTATGGGCTAAATGTGTGTATTCAGATGCTTTTCTACAATCCTTCAATTTTAAATAAACACGATGGTCCAAATGGCAAAGGGGAGAGAGAGGCTGTGTACCACATGATGCTGACCAGGCTCCACCATACAGTACAAAGCGGGGGTGACAGTGATGAGCACCCTGATGGTGCAGAGTGGGAATAAGCTTCAGGGCTGCCCAGAACTATATAGAAACCTATTACTTACAGCTGAAAGCCACACAGGTCTCCCTTATTCATACAACGCACCCACCCACCAGCCTGTAGCCAACACAGCCAGGCACCCTGTTAGAATTTGTGGAGTATCACCCATTCCTTTCTGTAAAACATATTAACTCGCTCTCTGTGGCCAGAAAAGGGGAGCTCATCCTACAGTGCATGTGAATAAAAAAGGGCAAGAGCGAGGGATTGAAGGAGAAAGAAAGGAAACGATACAGAGAAAGATACAATACTGGGGGAAAGAAAAGGGAAGGGGCAAGATAAAGGGAGAGAGAGAGGGAGGGACAGAGAGAGAGATTCTCCTGAAAAATGAGGTGACAGAAAGCTTTTATACGTGCAGGAAGGGTGGCCAGGCAATTTTCAAATGTCTGAGACTTCTCATTTGCAGGGCTGCAAAGCCACTTTATACGGTGGCAAATGTTAAACTTGTTCTGGGCACATCAAGGTCCCCTTGGCCGCCGGCTTGTCTTCGGCTAGAATATAAATGTGGCTTGAGACGAGGGTACAGGGAAAAAATAGTTTCGACATCTTGTACACAAGAGTTTAAAAAGGCAGAGTGGTGAATACCTTCAGGGTTCACGTGGACAAAAGACTGTCTTGGACCACGTATATGTTTATGTGGATATGACAGAAAGACAAATGCCTGAATTTAGGATGATCTGCTTTTCTGTTCAGTACTGTATATTTTAGATGGTTAAACATTAAGAGGCTGCAAATAATGATTATTGCACTAATAAATTCATTCTATGAATAAATATTTTGATTAGTTAGTCAATTCCCAAAGTCCAAGGTGACATCTTCAAATTGCTCTTTTTATTACCAAAAGTTAAAAAACCCAAATTTATAATGAAATAAAAAGAGAAAAGCATAAAATCCTCACATTTTCTAAGCTGGATCCAGTGAATGTTTGACATTTTTGTTTAAAAAGTTTGTTGTCAATCAGTCCACTAATCAATTAATCGACCAATCTTTTCCACAACATTTAAATAAAAAAAATTTTAATGACTGAAACTGTTCTTGTTTTATAAATCAGAGCAAAGCAGGATGTGTCTAAGAAAGAAAATACAATGTGGGGTTTTAATTATGATGCTGTAAAAATAATACAAATTGAAATGAAATGATGTAAAGACAGTAAACAGAGACTGTAACTAAATAGCGGCAAATCCAGCTCACCCATGGGACTGATTCAAGTACAGGGGGCGTGACGACTCTAAGATATATTACTACCATCTCTGTTGTGGTTGTTTCTTAATCAATATCTTTCACACATACAGTAGCAGGCGCACACACAGGCCATAAGACACACAATGAAGCATGAAGACATTACATAATGATTCTGTGACCGCCCCTGGCCTTATAGACAAGCTATGACAACATCCACCCAACACACACACACACACCCACACACACACACACACACAGGCGCAAACATATACTGTATTCAGATGTACACAGTTGTGGTGAAAGGATGTTATCAGTTTATTACTGGAGGTCTGGGAGGAGGACATATTTCACTGGGAAGGTTGCCAGGTTTTTCCTCTCTACACCACTTTCACACTCTTATTCTCTCTCCTCTACATTGTTTTCTCTACTCTCTCTCACTTTGCTCTACTGTCTCCCTTCTCTCTGTTTATGTCCGTTGGCAGGATCCAGGGACGTATGGGATACAGTAAATCCTCGCTGTTGACTGCAGGCTGTAAACACTCCTCAGTTAATCAAAGTCAGCAGTGCGGGGACACTGAATCACGCTGGGGCAAAGGCCTAGGAGCCGGTCAGTAAACCGGCACTATCAACCCCGCACCAGATACCACATCAGAATAAATACAATGGCAGCTTATAGATCAGCGGCATCGTACCATACGTGTAGTGACATGAGTTGGCTCGAGCTTGGCTCATGATGACATGGTCATATTGTGTTATCATCTTACTAAAATTCTGTTGTCCACATTAATGATTTAAAATGAGTTATTAGAGGATTTGTTTTACACATCTGAAGAGTTTTGTGAAACAGTGGAAGTTCATTGCAGTCAATGTAAATTTGATCATTTTACATGATTTTGCAAACATTTGTCATGCTAGAAGCTCTGTAAGGTTGTACTCAAAGCACAGTGGTGCTTTGAGCTAAATGCTAATGTCAGCATGCTCGCAATGACTGAATGTTAATATGATGTTTAGTAGGTATAAAGTTTACCATCTTAATTTAGGACTACTGACCAATTAGTAGTACTAAGGATGATGGGAATTCGTTTTGCAGGTTGAATTTTGACCTGCTGTTTGTGCTATATGAAAAGTCAGGGGATCACCAAAGTAACATTTCATCCTGAAGGGAGCATGAATGTCTGTGCAAAATGTCATGGCAATTCATCCAATAGTTGTTGAGATATTTCAGTCTGGACCAAAGTGGTGGACACTGCCGTCCCTAGAGTCATGCCACTGGAATTATATTTTTATCCTTTAACACATGCAGGATGATACATGATGGACCCATGAACCCAGAGCAGAAAGATTTAACATCTATAGCAGCCACCTCTGCTGTGTATGTCAAGTCACAAGGCCATCTGATGAGAATATATCATGCATGAGCTAAAAACAGCAAATACTTCATCCTCCTTCCTGCCACACTCCCTCCCTTTCCTCTTTCCTCCACCCGACTCGTCATGCCATCCAGCCACACTGAGAGACCAGACTAATTATCAGATGGATGAGAGGTGCCTGTCATTTAGATCTGTCGTCATGGTCTTACAAATGCACACATCAGAACCTGAATAAATATTAATATTTAACATACAGATTTTTAACTTCAACTTCACATATAATAATTTTCGCTTTCAAAGAGATCCCTGTATATTTTGTATTTGTTTACAGATTGTTAATTGTGTGTGCATGGATTGCCTGATGCACACGGATCAGGTCACATTTGCAGAGTAAGTACCCTGTACTTACAGAGTAAGTGCCGTAAGTACAGTACTTACAGAGTAAGTACCCTGTCAGTACAGAGTGAGTACAGGGTACTCTACCTGTACTTACTCTACATGTGTTCAAATTGCTTGGTATTTGTGTGGAATACACATTTGTGAGTACCCAAAATTATGCACAAATCATTTTACACATTTGTAAATCTTATTTTTCATTTGTAGATCATGTAATACACATTCGTGGCCATATTGAGACTAGTTACTCTCCATATACATGACACCTAGTCTGTGAGTGTGTGTGTGTGTGTGTCTGTATGTGCTTGTATCTCAGCTCTTCAAGTTCCAAATTCCATCCAATGCACTTGTATTGCTCATTAAATCATCTCACAAGCAGACTACACACTGGGAAGCATATGCATCTGTGGTCTCTGTGTCCTTAACACACACACGCAAACACACACACACATAGAGATGCACACAAAAGCCCAATGGCGGGGGTAATCTGCTGCTTTGATGTGCAGTTAAATCAGTCTGCATCTCATCACAATCACAGCGTCAGTGTCTGCCAGATACAGACCATCCATCTGAGGCACCTAGGAGGACACACGCACACACACACACACACACACACACACACACACAACTCATCAAGTCACCAGGATGCAGACAGACAGATGGTGTGTTTGTATCATGGTCAAGGGGGCGGGATGTATGTGTGTGTGCTAAGTCTCATCCACCACCGCGGCAACCTTAGAGGGAGCTTCTGAGCCAGTGAGGACCCAGCTTCTGGCTGACTGACAGCTAACGGCTGAACAATCTGGCTCCAACAACACAACAAAAGACGGGGATACAATTTGTGGGAAAAGAAAAAATAAATAAATAAATAAATAAAATAAAATAAAAAAAAAAAAAATAAAAAAAAAAATATATATATATATATATATATATATACATATATATATATATAATGTTTGATTATATATCAGTTTGATTAAAGTATTGTGTGCTAAATTCAGATAAATACAGAAAATGAAATGCAAAAAACTGCGAGACTTAGGAGAAAAATAAAATTTTCAGCAGATGACACTAGATGAAAGGTTAAGAGATCTCCAAAGTTATTATAATTCATCCTGAAGGGGACATTACGTTTCTGTACCAATCCATCCAATAGTTGTTGAGACATTTCAATCTTAACCACAAATGTGAATCTCATGGTGGTGCTAGAGGAAAAGTTCATTCATCCCCTGGGAACCATAAGTGTGTCTGTACAAAATTTCATGGCAATCCAACCAATAGTTATTGAGATATTTCAGTTTGGACCAAAGTGGTGGACAGACGGACATTGCCGTCCGTAGTGCAGCGCTGCTAGCGAGGCTAAAAATCATGTTTGGTTATAAAAATTTAGATGCTAAATTCAAACAAAGACAGTAAAGTTAAGAATACTCCCACCACTTCTAAGAAAGCAGTCTGTGACTGCTGAATGAAAAGCCATTGTTTCTAATAGCATTCTAGCTATCCATCTAATTGAAACTTTTCCTTGTGTTTTATAAAACACAATTTGTGTGAGATGAATTAAACTTCAATAGGCAATGTAAATGCTTTACAGATGTCATATTACATTTTATAAAAAAAAAAGATTCACTCCAATTTTCAATCATAAAGTCAATTATCTAGAATGACCATAATTCCACAGCTCTGTTCATCTATTATCTCTACCTCACAATTCACATTGGTGTGATCCTAATATAAATAGAATAAATGAGTGAATCATGGGTAGTGAGATGTGACTGAAGGATTTCAGGCCCGGAAAGGGAGAGTGGAGGTAATCTCAGTCTATAAATGGAGCGAAGGAGGAGAGTAGAAGTGAGAAGACTGATTTAACAGGTAGAGAGACTGACAGACAAATAAAGAGAGAGAAGAGTGACGGTGAGATGAGTGATTAGACGTTGACAGTGCATCAGCTCTGACAGAACGTATCCGACTGTGGATATAAGGGAATGGCATGGAAAGAAACTGGAATTCGGAGAGAGAAATATGCCAGAAGAGGAGGTTTTAAAACTGATGAGAGACAGCGACAAGATGAGAAGCGTCAAAAGTACACTGAATAAGCTGAGCAGAAACTTTAATTGGAGCACAATGTGGCCCGCAGAAAAACCCCCCCAGATTTTTGTCAGGGGGGAGACGGAGAGTGTGAGAAAAGAAAAGCATGAAGGAGAAAGACACAGTGCTGTGATAACCGTGTGGCAAAAAAGAATCGAAGTGTGAGAATGAAAGAGGAAGAAATCAAACGCTCAAAGCACCAAGAAAAGAAACGCGGGGGGGGGCATGTATGAATGTGAAAGCAAGCATGCTGATAGTGGCAGTAGCTTCAGCGTGCTCTGTACCTATTTAATAATAACGCTTAGAATGGCGAATGAGTCGTGAAAGTCTGCAGATGTGTCCAGTATCCTGTTATAAGCGGCGAGAGTGCCACTAAAGTGTAAATAAGGAGGGTGAGAAAGGTGTGAGGCGCCGGTGGGAGTGCAGCCGTGGGAGATGCAGAGGAGAGGAACGGCTGCGGGGAGAGTTAAGACACCTTGGTGAAGAAGAAGATAACAGGAGAGATTGAGGAAGGGAAAAGAGTGATAGAGCGCAAGAGAGGCTGGCAGGCGTTTGATGGTGCAGCCTGGCTATTTCCAGCTTCATTGCTGAGCGCCGCGGTCCGGTCTCAGTCCGAGCACGATTCCCTGGTCTGAGATGGAGACAAGCTGGGATCCCCTAGGTATATCGATTCTCGGGCACACTCATTTGGGAGAATCAGAATTGATGAGACCTGCCCAAGGCCAAGGTTTATTTATCTGGTGCCTGCTCTGGCCCTATCTGTCTGGGAATATGGGGCTACCTGCTGGGGCCCAGCAGCTCCCAATGTCCAGGCATGACAACTAATTTGAGAATGTGTGTGTGTGTGTGTGTGTGTGTGTGTGTGTGTGTGTGTCTGTGTGTGTGTGTGTGTGTGAGAGAGAGAGAGAGAGAGAGAAACAGGGAGAGATACTGAGCATGCAGCAGGCCACCTACACTCTGCACACCCTCCATTAATCAAGACGAGGCAGCCAACACAAATTGACATTTCACAGAGGGGTGTAGTTTCATTTGAGGTGCACTTGATTGTTAGTTTTAGGCTGTTTTTGCAGTGTCATTATGAGTCAGTCAGCCTGCTACCAGAGGGATCAATTTAAAACAAGCTATGTGCTTTACTCCCTGCTGCAAAGTTTACAGTCTTTAAATTGCATCCTGTCATCATCTTAGTTCTTAATCAACAATGGGGCTTCTTCTCACTTTGACACTGTCTCTGTCTCATTGCACACTATCCGGTTAATCGAAGCTGCACAAAAAGTGTCAAAACTGCAATTAGTGGTTTTACAGGGTATTATTTTGTATGCCAGACTGTTTCTCTGCTGGGAATAGTAAGGGAATTATAGTTTTTACACTTTGGTTTTTGTATGGATTAAGATATGACGTTTTAATTAGTGAGCTTTGAAGGCGCTGGTGGATTTCGTTACTGTTGGGCAGAGCCAGGGTAGCTGTTTCCATCTGTTTCAGTCTTTATATTAAGCTTCGCTAACCAGCTCCTTGCTGTAGCCTTATACTTTGACGGACAGACATCAGAGTGGTATCAATCTTGTGCAGCAAAGCTTGTGCCTTTATCTTGGGACTAGAAAGGCAAACAAACCATAGCCCCCATTCAAAGTAAACAAGTGTTTCTAAGCATCTTGTATAAAGGTTCCTTCAATGAAATTCCTCATATCTCACAGCCAGACAGTGTGTCTCCCCATGACTTGCTATCTCTCTCTCAGCCCTTCCAATCCTCCCCTCCCCTCGTCGCCGCCCCAATCTTGTAAGCTACACAGACTGCCTGATAATTGGATTTCAACAGACAGTTCAAACGGCGGCATAAAATAATTAGCGACAAACCTCGGAATCAATCTCAGGCATGGCGATCATCTCTCTGGCCTGGCAGGTCTCTCTGGGAGCGCGACGGGAAAATGCATGATATTAGTTTTACACAGTTTGAAGCTTTTCGTGCACCTGCACGCGTGCACAGCTGTGACGGGGCGCGTGACGTGATGAATCACCGGGCATTCTCATGAGTGAGTCGGCACATACGTGTTCATTATTGTGCGTGCAAAGTTTGTGTGCACCCATGCGCATTCAATCTATGTTTGCTTTCTGATCTGGACAAATATGTGTGTGTATGTGTGTAGGCAATGATTAGAAGCCCTTCGAGGGTGAACCAGATGTAGCAGAGCATCCATACTCCCCACCCCCCCTTCCCTTATCCCTTGAGACAGGAACAAAGAGGCCAGACTACATCAGGCAGGCCTTTGATCAGTTCAGCTCTATCGTGTTCCTATCAGTAATTGACAGCCCTCGGATCCCGGATGCTTCTTCTGCAACGTGCACAGATGAAAAGTCCTAATGTCCTCTGATATACCATATGGCCTTTGTATTTCATGTACACAACAGGCGGTTGCTCGCAATATTTCCATGTGGCTGTAATTTAAAAAGTCTATAAAAGTTTTCCACTGCAGTAAAGAATGTGTATTTTATAAATGACATTGTATTATATGTTGTTTTCCATTTTGCAAGAGTTTTAGGGCAAAGCATGAGGCTGTGTCGCGCTACACACTCCTCTTTCCGCACAATCTCCCAAGTGGCCTTATCACCTGAGTTAATGTGATGAAACAGATTAGTACCTGCAGCCTAACACTTGACCAGGGAAAATTAGAGCCAGCCATAAAGAGCTAATTCATCTCCGCTGAATCCACCTTCAGAAGAAAAGTCAGGGAAAGAATGAAGGCGCTGCAGCCTGAATGTAAAGTAATAAAATGATTTAGTTTCTACTGCTGCTTTATTGGAAGCAAATTAACCTGCTTTACAGTGGAGAACAGCGTTAGCAGTCTGTAAATTTGATCACATTTATTATATCTCGCCCTGCTTAAGAGAAGAAGATGTGGAGAGGGGGGACTTTTAAATTTTTACTCTGAGCTGACTAAATGAGAAGGATTTCACCATCGCAGGGCTAAGCAAATTCACTCAGAAATGCTGTTTCTTCTTGATGAGTCAACAGTGTTGGTGTGTTTTCCCAATAACACTTCACACCATATGAACACACGTAGGTCCCTGAGAGAAGTGCACCGCTGCTGAGTTCCCCATTTATAACAATATAAACCAATCAAGGGCGGCACGGTGGTGCAGTGGTTAGCAAGAGGGTTCTGGGTTCGCACCCGCCGGCTGGCTGGGGCCCTTCTGTGTGGTGTTTGCATGTTCTCCCCGTGTCCGCGTGGGTTCTCTCCAGGCACTCTGGCTTCCTCCCACCATCCAAAGACATGCAGGTTAGGTTAATTGGTGATTCTAAATTGTCCGTAGGTGTGATTGTGAGTGTGAATGTTTGTCTGTCTCTATGTGTCAGCCCTGTGATTGACTGGCGACCAGTCCTGGGTGTACCCCGCCTCTCGCCCAATGTCAGCTGGGATTGGCTCCAGCCCCCCGCGACCCTCTGAGGATAAAGCGGTATAGAAAATGGATGGATGGATGGATAAACCAAACAAATAAAAAAGAAACCAAACTGTGTTAATTGTGCATTACAGTCACACATTTTTAATTCAGCTTTATGACAAGCTGCCATTTATGCTAAAATACAACTTGTTCTTCTAATCTTGTTTGATAATAGCTTAATGTTCCTTATTGTTGTTCCACAGCATTGGTGCTGGAGTGCAGAGCTATTAGCCCGTCATATATCAAGCCCTCAGTGTCATGTGTAATGGCTAAGTGTTTTGAACCACCTAGCTCATGGCAGCATGAATCTTCCTGAAGGCTGGTGATTATTAATGACAGTGGCAGCGCAGAGCAGCCACCTTCAATCACACCGCAGGTAAATCCTGCTCCCGCAACAAAGAGGATGGCAGGGAAGCGTCCTTTAATTCCTTTTTTCCCGGGAATTAATCAGCCCCGTTTCTAATTTCTCAACAGACCGATGTTAATGCCTTTCCCGTGTGATACTCTAAATAAGAGATTAGACGCCACATGCGCATGCATACGCAAAAACACATACACAAACACACACACCATTGAACTGATGACAAATGAGGACGCATCAGCTCATTTGAATATCAGAGAGAAAGAGTGCTGCCGTGCCAACATAACCTCCTTCAGCCTGTACAGTAATTACTCAGAACTGGAACACAAGAGGAAACACGAGGTTTATGAAGCATCAAAGAAGGCCTGATTGAAGACAGTGAGAGTAGGTAAAGGAACTTTATGAAGGAAAGGAAGGAAGAAGGAGAGTAAAAAGCAGAAGCAGGAAGAGGAGAAGGCAAGGCTAAGTGGACTAAAGGAGGAGTAGAGGAGAAGTTAAGAAAGTTGGAGATGATTTAGGAGGAGAGGCAGCATGTAAAGTTAACACCATCTTTCTCCTCTTTATCGGGCCAACCTGATGGAACAGAGATGCAGGGCAGTTTCCTCGGACCATCTGTTACATGAAAACCCAATTGTACACAACAGCCATAGACGGAGAGCATAGGAGCAGCCAATTTCTCTGGATGACGCCCTACTTACTGGGCTGTTTTAATTAGCCATTCCTCTCCCTCCTTCTTTATCTGTATTTCTTCTCCTAAATATCCTCGGAAGCATTATACTCAAAGGTCCCTTACTTCGTAATAGTCTTTTTACCTTTATTTGTTTGTTTTCCCATCCCTCAACATCTTCTTTCAACTTCATACCTAAATAACAAAAAAAGTAGCATGTAATTGCCTTCCAAAATGACCCATATGACCATTTCCGATCTGGTGGCACTAGATGACAAAAGTCAGGCAATCAACAAACCTATTAGGATTGGACTACAGTGGTGGACCGATTGCCCGACGGACTGACACTGCTATCTACAGAGCTATGCCGCTAGAGTGGCTAGAAGCAATTTGGCTAAGGTTATAAGAGATTGTGGTCATGATTTAAAGAAGCGAACGCTGACTGTTGGGAGAAGACGGGATGTAAACTCTCCAGTGTCAAAGTCAGACACTTTGCACGCCTAACTATCCACTTAAGAGGTTTTGCGGCACTTTAGCAACATCATGCTACTTCTGCCTTTGCTTCTGAGAGAAGACAGTCATCAACTGCATGACCTTGAACAGACACTTGTCAGGAAAATGTTAACAAAAGTAATTTGAAGCATGTGAACAAACTGCAAACGCTGTTGTTTTTCTTCATTAAACATCATAATGGTGATCAGATATTTGACATCCCCTGTTTTTCTAGCAAACATTACACTTCTTGGGAAGAGGATCTCTCAAGGACGTCAATTGTTTAACAAAGGCTTTTCCATCAGTCCGGCTGTTTTCTATCCAGTGCTTAAAAATTAAACCTGCACAAGAAATATGACAAACTGTCTTTTATGACGGGACTTTATGTTAACATAATATATACAGATTTTTATTGCTGGCACTATTGTGAAAATCTTTGTGCAGATTAACAGTCACATTACCTTCAAGTACGACACTTCTACCTATTATGCCTGGTTTATTTCTGGTTCATACGTGGTGCCGTTCTTTCTCTTTATCGTGACCATTTTCCTTTATCGACATTGCTCTCACTCTCTCCTCTACCTTTCATTTTCTCTCTCCATCCAATTTCCTGCACCATTCCTCTCTCTCTGTGGGAACACTTGGCAGAAGTAGACCCAGTGAAGGTCTCACTCCAGGGGCCTGTCAGAATTTCCCTCAATGGCCACACACACACACACACACACAGTAACTCCTATACCCTCATACTAAAGTCAGAACAAGCTGCATGATGAATCGATATTGCTTTCTTATTACTTAATTCCTGAGCATAATTAAATGTGATTCATTGTTAGTTTATGTACTGTTTAACACTACACAGTCGATACTTTCCTCCCCTCCTTTCTCTCTGTCCCTTTCTTTCTCTTTGTGACTCTCTCAGAGACCCTGCAGGTGTCAGATCTCGGTTCCAACTCAACACTTAATGACTAAATTGGAGCAATTAATTACCCTGATCGGTGATGTTAACCTCCACCTCTTCCACCTGGACTCTTGGCGGTGCAAACAAACCGGCTGATTCATACTGTAGCCTTGTACCCTGCCTGCTACCATATTTATCCTCAATACCGCAGCGGTCCTCGAAGCGCTGCTTATTTAGACTTAATGAGAATTACCTTGGATCACCCGAATGGAAAGAGAGTACAGTGTATGTAAAGAGAGAGAGTTCAGATATGGGATTGAGACAGAGATAAAACAATGAAATATGATTGCACAAAATTGGATCAACCTTGAATTTTATAGGCTACAATAACCTCTCCTTTCCTCTCGTCTCCTCTCCTCTCGTCTCCTCTCCTCTCCTCTCCTCTCCTCTCCTCTCCTCTCCCCTGACCTCTCTCCTGGCTCATTTCCCTTCATCTCTCATGCACCTGCAGCAGTTTGTCAGGCTGCTTTGGCTAATTACCCATCTCATCACAACCACACACAGCCAAAGGCTCTCGGCAGTCCTCCTGCATTACCACTGTAGAGGGACTTTACAGGTATGATCTGCGATTCTGACGGAGGAGCCGTGCATCGGATAATAGGTCCCACTACAACAACTGAGGCAAATTACAGACATGGTCTGTGATTACTTCCAGGAAAAAAACAACCTGCTTTTTATATTTCACAAGCAGTGATGGGTTAAATATTGAGGTAATATTTGTGAGTGTGTGTTTATCGGTGCAGCCTGCTCTCTCCCTGGGCGCATACCTGGTAACCTGCCGTCGCCCATCAAGCTCTGATGGATGCTGTCCTGTCAGTGCAGCCAACTGTTCAAGCAATGGCTGCCTCTCATGCCTCCATTGCCTGCCTTTCCCCAGATGCAGTGCTGGCAGCCCAGGGACACGTTTTGATTTTAATAGCTTCTTCACACATTTTCAATTAATCTTTTTTAAAATGACTGTCATTCAGGTTATAGAATATCTAGAAAACGGTAGACACAACTTTTGGATGACTGGTCACATATCTTTAAGACAAAACAGCAATTTCAGCTGCCTTTGAATTTGCATTTCTAGAAATTTCTAAAAATGTTTTCTCTCCTGTTTTTCCTTTTCTTCTTCTTCCTCTGCTCTGACTGTACTGACTCACTGTGTGGTGAATGACGGCAGGGGTATTGGCTGGAGGGAAAGAGGAACTCAAAGGGAGAGGTAAAGCCCAAAGGAGTGAAGGATGCATTGAAATAAAAATCACAGAGAAACTGAACACATTTTCCAGCCTGTGGTGTGGGTAATGTGTTTCTGATAGCAGTTCAAGCTCAGTACCGTCTGCTAACTCTTCACACACAATAACTAGAAGAGAAAGTGTCGGGGTCAGCTCACAGCATATCATAACAGCATTTATGATAACAGAAAGACAGACGGACACAATGTTGAGAGACACCAGTGGAAGTAGAGAGAAGGAAGTGCAATGTCAACAGGACTGTGCAATATATTACATTAGACCTTTGGGGAAATACACTTATTCGAGAGTTAGATGAGAAGATTGATCCTACTCTCATGTCTGTCCATTAAATACCGTACATTCTCTTTATTCTCTCTTTATTTACCTGTGGCAGAGAGAGGCTTTTATTCCTAATTTCACCTGCTTCCCCAGTAATGCAAAACATCCTCCATTGTTAACTGTTCTCTTGATAAATTCAGTAGTACATTTCCATAGCACTAATCCCATCAGTCATGCCCTAACAGAAATGCCATTTTCATTCACCAATTAACTCCAGTCCTTTCACTTTACCCTTTTTTAAGCTGCCGCCAATGAGACTTAACACTTCCTGCAAATTTTTCACATAAACATTATTCCTACCATTATTGGTAGGCTTTTAATCTGAAAAAAAAAACTATATAGGAAGTGTTGAGTTTCATTGACACCAGTTTTGTTCTTGTTGGCCACACCCCCGGCCATTATTAAAATACAGATTTTTATATGACAATTTACGGTATGAAGCTACAGCCATACCGTAAATTCTCTCTCCCTCCCTTTGGACAGAGCCAGGCTAGCTGTTTCCCTCTGTTTCCAGTCTTTATGCTAAGCTAAGCTAACCAGCTTCTGGCTGTAGCTTCATATTTTGTGTACAGACATGACAGCGGTATCGATCTTCTCATCTAACGCTAAGCATGACAGCAAATAAGCGTATTTCCCAAAAAGTCGAAATATTTCTTTAATCACATAACCAAAAGCTTATAATGTGAATCTGGAGTGCTGCCCTGGACTCGGGAGTCTTTTGGGTGTTATTTCGCTTGATTTCTCCCTAACTCCCGACCTACAACTTGCCAGGCCACATCTTTTTATCTTTCAAATTGTATCTTTATAATATTAAAAAGATGGTCCACATAAGGGCTGGACAATTTCTACCTAAAAATATGTTTCTCCTCATCCACTGTGACAGACGGTGGAAAAGGGGTGTGAAAGGTGGTGCAAAGTGTTGCGGTGCAGTGTGTCGACACAAATCATACAGGTGGGCTGTCGTGACACATGGTACATGGCATCAGTGTATTTGTGATTTGGGAAAAGGAAAGCAAAAGAGACAGATGGGGTTGGGGGTTATGGATATTTTCCTGGTGTTATTGTTACAACGCTCTTTCATCGTGTTATGTGTGAAGTTTGTAAGAAATTACAGCTTTAGTTTGTAATGTCTTGTTAATGTTATGTTACAGACTCAAACAAAGAAACAAGAAGCAGTGAGACAAAAGCGAAGAAGCCCAAGGTTCCCATATTAACGCTACGAGCTCCTTACATGTTTTTTACGTAGGCATTGTATAATTAATGACAACGAACATGAAAGCCCAGGCTGCTCCAACATGATGAGTCATAGAGGAAGCTAGATGCAAACCAAGGCCAGATCCAGACCAAGAGAGATTTAAATGCTACCTGAGGAAAAACACTTGAGTGAGGCCACAGAAGGAGCAAAGCCACAAAGGGCAACGGAGTATGAACTGTCTTAAGACAAGCTAATCAAAGATGAGAGCCTGACCATGAACTCCATGAATAAATCCAAAGTCTTTTTTGTGTCATTGTTGTTGTTGTTTTTTTTTTACCAGACCCTACACTGTTGTTCCCACACCGTGCCTCCTCTCTGAAGGAGGAGGCGTCAGCGAAGCTAATTTAACTCATCAAACAATGTTTACTGAGAGAGGAGAAACAAACACCTGGCTCTAATTCAGAACGCACTTCCACGCAGAGGCTGAGCGGAGTGACGGGGGGCCGGAGGGAGCTTTGTTAAGTAAATGATCAGCCGGAAGGTTTAATTGAAAGGAACGGAAGAGGGAGGGAAATACGGAGCTGTGGATAAATGGTTGAGTGGAGGGTTGATGCAGCACAGAGAAGTAAAAGAATATAAAACATCTGTTTACTGAGGGAGACGTGCCAGCTGAGGATGTTGGCACAACAAAGAGATCTCTTGCATTCCTCTAAAGAAGAAGCGAGCAAGATTCTTTGCAGGTAGACACGGGCTTTATCCAGGTTGACCCATTAGCAGAATATATTTCTCTCAACCCTCAAATGTTGTTTTAGTTTTGGATTTTATATTTATTTTCCTTTCAAAAGTCTGTGCAGAAATGCAGCTGAAATTGCAGACTGATTGGGCACCCTGGTGGCCTAAGGGTTTAAGATGATGACCAGGTTCGAGTCCAGTTCAATGGATAACGGAAACCTTTGACGTGCTGATGGCACTAAAAGAAAAGTCAAGGGATCGCCAAAGTCATGAGGATTCAGCCTCTGGGGAACATGAATGTCTGTGCAAAAGTTCAGGGCAACTCATCCAGATATTTCAGTCTGGACCAAAGTGATGGACTGTCCAACCAACAGACGGGCATATCCATCCAAAGAGCCATGCCGTTAGTATGGCAAAATAAATTTTTAGCATGGCGAAAAAAATGGAATACAGGGTGCTGATAATAATAAGCCAAAGCATACCATATGTTTTCATAATAATTTCCAACCTTCTACGAGGCCCTTGTTTTCACTTCATGTCAGCTTAAAATGAAATTGTGTCTCAGAAACTCTGCTTAGTAATTTGTCTAAGCAAGCTGTCACAAACAGATTTGAGAATTGGCAGCTAAAAAGCATTAAAATCAGGAAACTACGTTTTTAGGAAATCGAGACTGGAAGACAAACTATCCAAAGATGGAGGGTGTGAAAGGGTGAAAGTGTAATTTTGGTAGTTTTGAATTGAAAACCTCTACAGATTTTTCGCTGATACACATCTTGAATGTTGGACCTTCCATAAATGTGCAAAGGTTTCCAAACTCCATTAAAAAGAGGATTATTAGACTAAATGGATTACTGAAGTCAAACAATTTTCAGGCCCCTCTAAGTTGATTTTCATCCTGTACAGCAGTTAAACCAGTTGCTGTGGGGAAGATAGGAAATCCATCTACATACTTACAGCCAGCTTTGGGAAATGGCTGGCAGTAACCTAAAGCACACATGATTTGTGCTTAATGGGCTAACACATTCAAGACTACCAGTCCTTTCAAGAGCTGAGTTTTGAGCCGCATCGACAGAGCTCACTCTCCCCAGCGAAGCCACCCTCGCTGACCTTTTGAAAGGTACCGCTCTGCCAAAGAAAAGCAAACACCTCATTTATCTGGCGGCCAATGCAAAGAGCAGATGCCGCAGGAGACCCGGGGAGCTGGCAGTCGGATCCGCGGCTGTGACGAGATGAGCAGCCTGAGCTCCTGGCTTTAGGAAAAGGCAATAGCTGCTTGGACGTACACCGCTGCAGGATGGCACGCAGGTGGGCAGTTTAAACAAAGCTCAGCCCAGACATAAAACCAGCCAGGGCAGGGGACACATAACAGAGAGTGAACTAGAGCATCTCCATTTAAAAAAAAACACCATTTACTGCAGCCATCTATAAATGACACTTAAAGTCAAATTGCAATCTTGAGAATTCATTTACAATGCTAATTTCAGTCTGCATTTTAAAAAGTGCTATTAATCCTGTGCAGCCTCTTCAACAGCAGCAGCAGCAGCAGCAGCAGCAGGGTGGGGTCGAGGGAGAAACAGCAGCCAATTAAGGCTATTTGTAGTAATACATAAGAAATGACAAATGCTGTGATTGCTCCGGTGTGTGGTGATGGGCTGTTGAAGATGCTGTCCTGTCTGAGATGTTGATTAAGAATAAACAGCGCAATCAAGAAGCGTGATTGCGGGATTGGCCTCTTAAACGTGCCAAAGTTCAATTGTGAGGAGGACGAAGGAGACAGAAGAGGGAAGAAAGAATGAGTGATTTCCTCATGTCTATGATTTAATGATGTTTGTAACACTATGACTACACCCAAGCACGCAGTCCTGAACACGCAATCCAGTGAAGAGAATCTCTAGCAATGATCCACTGTGCATCTCCACTGGCCACTTTAAATCCACTCCAAACTGCTCCTCTGCCACCTCAGCACTGAGCGTATGAGTGTGTGCAAACTCTGTATCTATAGGCTCTAAGGCAGCGAAGTGAAGGTGGGTGGTCTAAAGAAATGTTTTCCTAATAAATCACTAGGGAGCTTTTAAAATCAGCGTGCAGTGCGGCGGGGAGTATTTCTTTCTCCTTTCCCTCTGAGAAACACCTGAAGCACACACAGCTTGACTTCTAATGGCTCAGTGGTAAATCACATCACGCACCGTAGAGCTGGCTCGCTATTTGGACCATCTCGCAATTCACGGGTGCTGCTCGTATTGCGCTACCACAGCCAGGACGAAAAACAAAATACACATATAGTCGAGCGTCCACGCACACACACACACACACACACACACACACACACACACACACACACACACACACGTAGACTACCCACTGAGGTGAGTGCTAAAACGTCCACTCCACAGTTTCAGACCGCTTTGACCCTCTTGGAAAAGCTTTGGGAGGCAACTAATGGCTGCTCGAACATGCCTCCTCCACTGTTGAGCCTGGTGGTTTGACATGGAGAGGAGAGGAGAGGAGAGGAGAGGAGAGGAGAGGAGAGGAGAGGAGGGGAGAGGAGGGGAGAGGAGGGGAGAGGAGAAGAGATAACCTCAGCTTTTGAGTGTCTCCCTCTCTGTCAAAACAATGAAGGTCACGCTAAGACGAGGCCCAATTAGGGCTCGGCCTCAAACGCCTGAGGTGGCTGCAGCCCTGCAAGCCTAGAAGAGCCTTGTGTTTTTCTGTGTGTGTGTGTGTGTGTGTGTGTGTGTGTGTGTGTGTGTGTATTTTTTTGCATTTGGAATTTGCATGTGCGCTTGCAGTATGTGCATAACAAAATCAGCAAGCAAGTGGGTAGTGGAGCATTATGAGAGCACACGTCCCAGTGTGCATTAAAGCAAAAACAAAAAAAACAAAAAAAAGGAGCAGAGAGAGTCAAAAAAACAAGCCACCCTGTTTTTTCTGCTGCTCGCCACTAAGCCGATGGGACACTAATGGAACGGCTGGAGTGAGCGAGTAAACACAGATAAGAAGAGTCAGAGTAAAACAATGATTATTTATTAATGAACGCACAGCACACACTCAGCACGGTGCAGCTACAGTAACCCCTGCACAGTGACAGACAGTGGTCAGTGATCAACAGCTAAACCAATAGTCCAGTGCAGAGAGTTATCCATCATAGACAGCAGTTCCCCAATCAATCTGAGCACAGAGCTGGACACTTGGGGATAGCAGTGCTCTCGGACAAACCTCTCTATCACACACACACTCACAAACAGAGAAACACACACACACACAAGCCAAGTTTCAGGCGTCCACAGTCACTAGAGGTGCCCCAACAGTTCTGAGAACAGTTGCCAAATTTATCAAAGAGGTCCGGGAGCAAACCAGAGGGCTCCAGCACTACTCACCAAGGGTAATTATCAGGACAGACAGACAGGCAGGCAGGCACACAACCTCTTTAATTACAGCTGAGGGGAAAAGCCCAGAGAAAGTGGACAGAGAAAGGACACAAGGGGACGTATTTCATTGCGGTTTAACATAATGACGGATCGAGGGAGGAGACAGGGATGCAGGAAGCCCCTATCAGGATAAAAGGAGATGTGTGTACCGCAGATTCACACACAGAAACAAAGAAAGGCACACACACACACACAAAACACAGACAACTGATTAGTATCATTCTTGCCTGACTACTGATTGACTGCAGCAATGTCTCTTCATATTTTGCATTTTCCACGATTTATTTTCCTCGCTATTAATTTTGCAGCGTGACAGTTAATTACAAAACAGAACCGGTAACCACCCCCAACAGTTCATTTTGAATTTGCCAGAGCAGAACAGCAAAACTACTCTAAACACCGAGGGGAATTTGTCTGCAGAGCTTCTGCACAAAGCCACAAAATGCTAATTGTTTAACAGCCTTGCACATTCAAATCTGCGACCACAAAAAGTGACCTCCGTATTCAGCCGGGCTATTGACTGACCGGGTGACTGACTTCCTTTTCCTCCTGATTTGGAAAGCAAACAATTGCGTTTTTATTTCTTGCTCTGTGTTGACAAAAACGCAGTAAAAGCAATTTGAATGGAAATTACTCTTTAAAAATGCAATTGTCTTGGACACAATGCGAGAAACAAAATAAATGCAGAAATTGTTGGTCCCTTTAAAAACTAACTCCTGCATTAGGTACAGTCCTTGAGCAAAAGTTTTAAGCCCTTACTTGCTCACACATACACACCTGTCCCCCCCGGCCCACACACACACACACACACTCCTACCATCAACTCTAATGCCTCTGAGCTTTGAAGGCAGCACACTTCACAGCTCCACGTAAAAACCACTTTGGTGGAGCACTGGCAATCTTATTACCGACTGCAAAACGACTAGCAACTCTACTGGCAGGACATCTGACCCGCTATGAGTCTTGCAAATTCCATATTTAAATCAATTTGATGATGTCTCCAGTTTTTCATTCAGCACCCCAAGGCAGCGAGGAGGAGATGAAGTGAAATATCGGTGAGGAATCAAAGTGTGGTTGGAACTGGCTAAGACGTAATAATTTCACTGCTGTTTATTGTAAAGAGACAGAGGGCTAGAAAGGAGGTAAACTGAAAAATGAAGGCGATACATAGATAGATAGATAGATAGATAGATAGATAGATAGATAGATAGATAGATAGATAGATAGATAGATAGATAGATAGATAGACACTGCACATGAAGGTAGCTCTCACGTTGCCCTTTTCACCCTCTTTCTAAGCTTCCTGGCTCATTCTGTTCAGCACATCTCTGGATCCCACTGACCCGTCAACTCACACACACAAATACACACCCACACAATCACAAAGGTGCTCAAACACAATCGCACGTATATACACACAGGGCCAAAACCTTTGAAGGAGAAGATTTACTGATATCTGTCAGGTGGCTAAACCCACACGGACTACAAATCCAAGCATCACCTAAAGGCTGAGTTTGGACACAATTGACTGAATCCACCTGGTGAGGGCTGCAGGTCGGCCAGCTGCCGCTGCTCACTCTGGCTGTTTTCTCTGTCTATCGGTGTCTGTATCTCCGTCTGTCTCTCATCTGTCTGAATCACTGATGGCTTTTTCACCAAAGTGCTTCATGCTTTGTAGTTTTTCAGTTTCTGCTGGCCGCATGGCCTCTAGGGATGATGATGTCGATCTGTTGGTCAGTTCGCCACTTTGGCCCAACGAAAATATCTCAATAACTATTAGATGGACTGCCATTTAAGTTTGTACAGACATCCATGGTTCCCAGAGGATGAAGCCTACTGACTTTATTTCTAGCCCCAACATCAGGTCAAAATGATAATTTGCACAATACTTTAGTTTATGACAGAATACCTGCAAAACTATTGACATTCCATCAGCCTCAGCTGTGCTTTGTGTTTAGTTCTGGTGGTAGCATTTAGCTCAAAGCATCAATGTGCAGTATTAACGGCATGCTGTGTCCTTGGTGACAAACATAATGTTTTTCTCTCCTCTTATATTTGCCAGTTTCCACTCATTACTTTCCTTCAAATGTAAAAATGTAGTCAACATAAGCAGATTTGGTTTGGTTTTGCTGGCAAATTAGATTTACCATATATTAAGGTTTAAGGTTGATACCCCTGTCATGCATATTTGTCCATGTCACTGACTGTCAGGTAGTTGTTAAGTCTATCTGTCTTAGTGTTTGTGTCTGTCTACATCTGGCTTTATTAGACTGTATGAAGTAGCATGATAAAAAAAACTGAGTGATGTGAAAACATTAAAAGGCAGTATTACCACAACAATAAAAAACCTTTAAGAAAAATAGGGTTCTCAGCTCTGCGTCTACAGCGAGACAGACGGGAGGATTAGAGAAACCTGTTTTTTCTGGTTGGTGTATGGAATAAAAAGCAGAACTGATTTTGTTTTTTCCTCACAACAAAATACACCAACAACAAACCTTTTGAAGCCACAATATTTTACAGTAATTATGCACTAAGGCATTCCACGCATGATGCTCTTTCGGCATTCACCTTTCAGTATTTGTTTGAATCAAAACAAAGGGGGGAAAGCTCACATGGGGTCTTGTTTTGTGTGATTATTAACTATTAACCAATATCAATGGCAACAAAAGTCAAATACTGTACTCACACACACACACACACACACACACACAAACCCCACACACACAAACAAAGCCATCACATAAAATAGGAAGTCAGCATATGTGGATCAGCCCGACCTGGGTGCAAGGGATCTGAATGAAATTAATTATACTACTTTCCTGTTCCCTCCCATAAATCCCTGTGATTGGTTTCGGGAACCCCAGAGCTAGATCTCTGATTAGCGAGGAGAGCTTTATAAGTATCACACTGGTGCCTGGGCTTCATGAATAGTCTCGCTGTGTTGAATCCAGGCAGGCAGGGTGAGGCAGAGGAAGACAGACAGAAATCACTCTCAGTGACAATGGCTTACGTTTCTCTTCTTCTACCCACTTATGTCTCGCTTTCCTTTAGCTTTAGTTCCCATTTTTCTCAGATCGTGGGGATTCCTTTGTAGCTCCGCAAATTCAAATTGAACACTTGCGCGCACACACACACACACAACAAAATGCGCCTCTCCTTTGGGAACCGCGGCACATGAGAGTAGAAAACATTGGCCATCTGTAGGCCTCTCAAGCACGCCCGGTTCACCAGCTCATCAGAGTCTGACAGATAGAGCTTGTACAACAATCATGCCAACATTACATACTTGATATCCTTCAGTGATGCATCTTTAAGTCATTCACTGTGTGTGAAGACGTGCCTTGTCGAGTTTTTGTTAACCAGGAAAGAAAAACTAGGAGGTGGACAAAACAGGCAATGCTTCAGGAGCTGTCCGGTGCTGAAAAAACATAAAGAGCCCACAGGGAGCTTTTCTTTTTCTGAAGATTAACTCAGACAGGAAAACGCTGGCATAATGCAAAAACAAACAGCTATGTAGTATGTTGCTCCTCCAGGGTGTTTTAGGAAGTGACTGATAGGGACGCAATCCAATTCAGATCTACTGACATGCCAACTGACTTTAACAAAGGAAGCATCGCACCCAACTGGTGAGACAAAGGAAAGGCCAGGAGAGGAAAGGTAGCTGAAAAGAAATCCCTCCACACCCCCTCCTCCAATCACTGGAAGATACTCGATTGCGCCCCTGTCATTAATTCAGCAGACAAAAACTGTTACCAGATGTCGTTATTTATTTATAGTATTTAATAGGGGAAATGCTTCCTTTGAATAATACATTTGGTGGGAGAGGGGTGCAGAGCTGGGTTTGGAGGGGAGGGGGGGTCTTTGATGAATATTCATGAGCTGCGTCTGGAGGGATTGTGGTAAACTACCTTTTTTTTTCTGCCTCTGTGCCTCCTGGGCTTTGTCTGCTCTGCCACTGGCCATGATGGCCCAGCTGCGCTGCTCATTTGCTTGGCTCTAGGTGCGGTGGTTGGGTCAATACGGCTAATGCCAGACTCTTATATTATTAGCCAAGGCAAAGCTAGCAGCAGCCCACTTAGGCTCTGCTCCATCTGCTCGGCGGTGTCGGGCTGGAGGAGTGGAAGGACGCGGAGCTGTCGATCAAGCAGATTGACGTCCTCTGGTGAGCAAAGGTACGGCCTGCATTACACCAATGAAAGGACTCTGTGACCGGGGGAACGGGGGTGCCGAGCCTAAAAGATGGACTATCATACGATCATATGTGCTAACAGGCTCCACTGCCGCATACACACATACATACATGTGCACAGACAAACCTACAATTTAACAGACAGTACGAAGCTCTCGATCATTTGTACAAACAGAACTGAATATGCTGTGTGTAGGCTGCCATGAGTGTTTTCACTGCTTAACTGGATCAGGGTTATCTGAGTCTGTAAATTAGTCTCTCTCTGCAGGAATCTTCCAGCATCCCTCCTACCTCTTCCACCACTATCGCCTAAAAAAAACGACATCCATTTATACAGTGAGTGTACATCAAAAACACAAAAAACACTCCATAATAAATATCTCTTTTTCCACTGTAGAATTACAAGGATTAAAACCAGCTATTAGCAACAGCAGGATCACAACTGGCTCATAGCACCACAAGCTTCCAACTGCAGGCTTTGTAGCTGGAGGCCCTCACCAGTCACACAGCCTAACATTCATCCCAGAGATCCTCCGCACTGATACTGTGCAGTTCGCTTGGCTGCTCTCCCTTGTTTCATCCTGAGCCAGGGTGGCTTTGTTTGTTTTAAGCATAGCAGAAGGTTCATAGTAGGAATATTAATGTCTTACATTTGCAAAATCTCTGTAAAAATTCACAGCTTCCCATTCACATGCTTGGACGCTACTCAAGTGCAAAATTGAATTCTTGCCCATTCACGTCTTCCGCTACAAGTGTCTGCACTAAGCTGAGCGCAGCCAGGCAGAAAAGACACATTATTGAAATATGTGACAACACAACCTCATGCAAAGAGCTGATAATTCTGTAAAATTCTCCCAGTCTGTTACCTCCCTCCCTCACTTTCTTTCTTTCTTTCTCTTCCTTCCTTCCTTCCTTCCTTCCTTCCTTTCTTTTTCTTTTTCCTGAGGTGTGATGACAACATTTCTCAGCAGCTTTTGGCCTTGACCCCAGTTGGAGTAGAGCCACTAAGAAGCAGTGAACGCCTCTCTACAGGAATATTGTTCATCCATTGTAATGCCTCATCACACAGAAAATGTGAAAATGGGGGCATTGAACTGGCAACACCACAGAAAGTAGCACCTCTTCTGAGAACAATGGCTTTAACAGCAGGGCCTGTGATCCAGTGCAAGAGTGATAGAGTCCAAGCGGAGCGAGACGAGAGAAAGGAACCGACAGATGAGAGGGGACAGGGACAGAAAGACAAACGCAGAGGCCTTCTACAATATGCATGAGAGTGCAAGAGGCAGAAAGAAGCGAGAGCCAGCAGAATGACTTAAAGAGCAGTTAAATGTGGAGCCAGATCCTATTAGTGCAACAGGAGCTGATGCTGCCCAAAGTTCACTAACACAATTCAGGAACTGGCAACAGAGGTGGCCAGCAGCTCACCCACAAGTATTACACACACACACACACACACACACACACACACACACACACACACACCTGCTCAACCACTGAGAAGGGAGCATTTTATCTACAGTCAGTCACAGAATGAAAATGAATCTGTGTGTTTTCTGATCTCTGTGGTGTTGCTCTGCATAGGCTGGGAAACAGAAGCTCCTGATCCATCAGCCAGCCTCTGTGCAGGCACTGGCTTGGCCCTGCACATTAAGGATCACACTGTGGATGATAAGGCCAAATACAGGATCACACGTGTGTGGGCCGACGGGGAGGTTGGGAGGGATAAAATATCAGAGAAAATGAGTGTGGGGTTAATTCTGCCAAAGACAGCTTGTAGAAACTGTAGGACTGTGCGTGTGTGCATGTGTGTGTTGCACCCATGTGTGTGTGTAAATACCAAACACATACATTGAGAGCAAGAAAGACAAAATAAGAGGCTAACAGAGAGCAAGAGCAAGAGAGGGAGAGAGACTAGTAACCATTTCACAAACTGCTGGGTTGAATCTCTGCTTAATTTCCCAGGGGGTCATGAGCAACTCCGCTCCTACTCTCGCTGCCATTCTCTATCTGACACACTGCCATACACTCCTAAAACGAAGAGAAACTGAAAAAAAAGCAAAGTCCAACTTTGTTTTCTTTTCCACCCTCAACAACATCCCTCACTGCTAGATAGCCCACTAAAGGCATGGTTGCGGTAGCCCAGCCATGCTCGGACCTCCACCACTTTGATCACTTCAAAGCCTAGAGGTGCTGCTCTGCGGCGGCAAAGTGTCCTCCAGCAGAAATAATTGAGAGACTCATTTGGCGGAGTGTAAGTGCCATCCAAGATAATGTCTCAGGCTTCCCTCTTTGGTTCACTGACAGCACTGACAGCCCTGGCTGCGCTGCCTATCGACTTTTGCCCAAGCCAACAGCTCCCTCTGTCCCTGTCTGCCTCACCTGGAGGCTTACAGCGGGAAGAAAGGGGGTTTTTACTACAAGAGGTGGAATGATGGTCATACAGATCCAAATCCTACACTGACCTTGTTGAAAATCTTTTTTAAGCGGCTCAACATTAGTAGCTTCCAAAGGGAACGATACTTTAGTCCGCTGCCTGTATACTTGTTAACAGATGCAGCATAATTGGACAGTCATGACATCATGCAAACAGGCAGAAAAAATGACAAAAGGTTTTATGTTTCTAATAGAAACCTTCATTTTTCTAAGTCAGGTGGTAGGATGAATTTGGTTACGAGAAAAAGGTAAACTGAATAAAAAATAGATATGTGAAAACAAACATATTTTATAAAATTAAAATTAATTTCCAACATGGCAAAACAGTTAATTTTATGAAAATCAGCCCAATGTAAGCATTAACCAGAGCAATGTAAAGTGATTTTAGGAGTGAATGAACCATACTCTTACAATAGCTACACACCTGTGTCTTACAGTGCACCTGTAATTCTGATCATGGCGATAGATCTTTGTCTTTGAACAGTATTGACAGGCTCATCTCCAATTCATTCACCGACTGTAGTGAACATAAGCTGTGAAACACCCTTTTCTCCTTGTGTATGTGGGAGTGCAGCAACATTAAATGGACTTTTCCTGCTAATTCTATAGTCAACATGCCAAAACAAAAAGCAGCTAAAACAACTCGCCTTCACCTTTCGGATGAAGGGAGGTCCCGTCCACAGGAATGTAGAGCGATGCTGTAGCCTTACAGGAGCCTCGGTCTGATGCGGTGCAGGTGGTAGCGCCACAGACAGGGAGCCGAAACCATCCAACGACGCGTAAAAGCCCTGCAAGTGCGGGTGAAAACGAAGCAGTTCTGGGTGTCGGGTACAGGGAGGCAGAGACCAGGATATCGTTTTTGCATGCAAGGGGTGACTGTCTCGAGCAGTGTCCGCGCTTTCTTTCGGAGACGAGCAGAGGCAGCAGCCGCGACGAGTGGATGAGCGCCAGAGTGGTGCTCACCTCTCCAGCAGCTGAGCGCTACTGAACAAAAGAGTGCTCCGCAGGCTCTCTATTCAAATAGCAGGAGAGGGATGGAGGGGGATGAGGAGGAGGAGGAGGAGGAGGAGGATGGACGCGGGGGGGGGGGGGGGCTTTGGTCCTGAGGTTGACGTAAAGACCTGAAGTCTGAAGTTCCTGCATCCAACGCCATCAAATACCAAAACTTAATTCAAAAACCGCCTCATATAACTGCATTTACGGGGACTGTCTGACTGATGACCCCCTGGTATGTTATTGTTTGTTCAGCGTGATAAATTATCTGATGTGGGACACAACACCCACACAGCTATTAGTCCTGATCCCCCGGTGTGATTCATGAGACAGGAAGGGAGGGAGAGGGTTTGGCTAGAAAGACGTGATTTGGCATCTCTGCTCCACTGTAGGGCCCCTAATCCCGTTTTGCCTTTTGTCTGAGCGCTGTAATTAATAACCTTAGGGATAGAATTACCTTGTTTGGCAGTGGAGCAACGACCTCGACCTGAGATTTACTTGCAACGGCCTAGCTTAGACTATCAAATTAGATTAGCCTAACGCTGAAATTTAGTTGGCAGACTTGAGCGGCAAACGTTGAATCGACATTTTTCACCTGATTGAGAATTTGACTTATAAAAGCATGCAGCGAGGCCCGCGTGCCTTCCAGGTATTAGTCTTTGCATGGCAGCTAACATAAAGATCATTGTTATGGTCCATGTAAAAAGTGCAGTTGGAGAGTGATGCCTACAGTCGTTTAAAAGAGCTTGCAAAGTGGCGCTGGTATACATTCACAGCCAGTGTGAGCGACCCACCACCGCTTTGTTGCATATAAAGAATAATGATCCCCCACGAGACGCCACGCAGCGTGCAGGGAGATTAACGCTTTGTTCAGCAGAGTTGTATAGCCTCATTTAAGCATAGCTCGCGCTGCTTGCATTATTTTTTGTTGGTTTAACAAAAACTGCTATTTTTCCTATAGGCAGACTGCATATTCACCATAAGCCAGCAGTATACTTTTTATAACTTGAAGGTCACTCAAGGGGGTAAAAAAAAAAAGCATCAATGCAGCTTCTCAAGACTCAAGGAGCTGTCCATGGTGAACCGGTATATAACAGTGCGTTCACATGAACGTGGAAAACATGTGTAAGCCGAAGATCTACCTCAAATAAATCATCACCACGTCACCAATAAAAGTTGCATGGTGAAATGTCATCCATCATCTTAGTTTCAAAAGTTTTTTTTTTGACCTTGTATAGACTGTAAAACGCCTCACAGACCCTGAAAAACATGACTATATCAAGGCACCAAGTCCTTTTGTCATTTACAAATGACATCTTTCCAAACTTTGCATCTGTTCCAGTCACCAAAACACCTGACTATTTTGCATATACTATAGTTACTGATGCACACACAGTACAAGTGCCCAGCCCACATGGTAAAACATTGCACTGGTAAAACATTAGTCTGACAACAACATCATTTCTCACACATAACATTACAAAAAAAGGTCAATTTCTAAAACACAACTCAAGTTTCTTTTTTTTAAATAATCATCTAACCAGAGGAACTCATCCAAAATGAAGGATATATTACTAAATTAAAATCATCACAAAATGAGCAATAAAACATGAAACTGACTGCATCTTCAATCTCACCTAGCTCACATAATAAACAAAGCCTTTTATTTTTTGGGTGAGTCAATTAAACCCGCCTGCTTCTAGATAATGGTAATGTGCCTGAACATGACACACAGCACACAGAAATCTTTGACTTGGTTTCTTATACTGACATATAACAAGGAACCAGGATTTCTGGTCCCCAGAAGATGATTCCTAATGATTACGGTGACCTCCTGTCTGGCATCACCATCAGGTCCAGATTTCTTCTTGATCTGGTCCATGGTACTGTAAGGTATCTCAAAAAAACAAACACCAGATTTTCACGACATAAATTAAGCAATTGGAAAGCATATTTATTTGTAAAAGAATAACAAGAAAAAAAGTGATCAAAGTAATCATGGATTGGAATTTAAATAATTAATGCTGACCTCATCTGATGTATGCCATTATGTAAATGCTATGCTGACAAAGAATACCTTCAAGTTGTGTTTGGGGATGTCAGCAGGTTCTGACACCCGCAGGTCCTCTGGCTGGCTGTTCTAGAGGTGAGGACCATGGCACTAAAGTGTGCTTCAACACAGGTATTAGTCTTGGCCCAGGGAACAACTAAAAGGCCAAATAATGAAGAGTTGTGGACGAGACTTATCCTATAAGCACAAGTGTTACATATTCAGGTGTTAGTCCCCTGAGTGATTTAAAAAATGAGCAGTATCTTAAAGTATATTATATAAATAACAGCAAATAAAGGGACTTTAAAACAGGTGTAATGTATTCTCTTCTTCTGACCATAGTCAGCACTTGTAATGCTGCATTTTGTATGGTCTGCAGTTTATTCAAAGGTTTGTTAGAGCAGAAAAGAGACCATTAGTCGAGCCTGGTAGAGTTAAAAGCATGCAAAAGTTATCCAGTAACTGACCGTGAGAGAAATGCATATAGTGCAGTTTAGACAGTTTAGAGATAGAAATTCAGATCAGGATCTGTGGCATTAAATACAAAAACTCATTGTACAAAGCAGTGTCTACAGCTCATAAGCCTGTTTTTGAGCATCAAAGGGAACTAACTCCCAATCTAACAAGCCTTTTTGTCTATTTTACTCAGTCAGCTTACACACACATACTGAGAATACTGTTAACTAACCACACTGTGACGTACATGGCATACAACAGATATATACAGTAGAGTGGTATTGGGAATATTATTTGATTTACAATGAGATGAAAAAAGATGAGACGCGACTTTCATGATCACTGTCGGGAGAAGACTTTTAAAGACGCAACTCATCGCTTATTACAAATCATCTGATGTTTTCACAGTTCATTGATGGCATAATTGCTGCGCTATGGGGACAGCTGAAGCCCTCATCCTGTTCAAAGCAGCACATGAGAGTTGCACTCAAAGTACTGTTGGCTGTGTGCTTGAGACTGTCTTCAGCATTAAAGAATAGTTGAAGCCAGACACACTCTCCAGTGGGTTTGACACCAGAAGGACTCCAGAGCCACAAACCCTAAGCTCATCAGATCTCTTCGCACACAGACTCCTCAAAAGGGCAAGACCTTTTGATGATGATGATGATGATGGTTGAGATGATGATGAAGACTACTGAGACAGTGCTTTCTTTCTCTCTGTTTCTCTTTCTTAGTCTTTACCCATCTGCTCTTTCTGCTTCTCCACTTCCCGGAATGACCAGAAGGCAATCAAACTACAAACAAGAGAGTAAACAAAGAAACAGCTTATATCGATCCCTGGGCTTTATAGCTCTGGGTAAATGTGTTTATTTTGTGTAGCCACTACATTATACTTAGATTAAATACATATTTGATGCGGTGGCTGGAGCTATAAGCAATGCGCTGCTTGGAAGCGTCCTCTGGCAAGAGTTTATTACATTTTGCTAATACCTTAATTAGGCAAACCATGAGAGAAATTAATCCCTACAGAATTGGCTTCTTAAAACACTGTCCAGTCACCCCTGAAACCCAACGGAATAATTAGGCGCAGCAGAGAAATGTGTTTGTCCCTGAGAGGATTTTGGAATAAAGTTTATTCCTTCCTCCTCATCTGAGACAAGGGCTGTGCTTTTGTTTGCACAAAGATTCAGTTCTGAAGGCGTAACAATCACGAAGCCCAAATCAGCTTTAATGACAACAATAGAGCATTTCACATCCCCACAAACACACTGAAAATATCTCAAGATACAGTATGTGGGTGGGCATCTTGAATGTACGTGAACAAAGTCATCAAGCCAACGTGCAAGCCATAGCTTTTATTTATAATGAACATGAGATATATTTGTTAGGTAAGGAAACAAATTGACTGCCACTTGTTTTATGCCTGTGAGTGAGAGGAAATGAATGAAAAGATCAGGAGACATACAGACGCCCAGACAGACTTGTGTTGTTCAAGCTTTTTTTTTCCAATCTCAAATGCTCTGTCTTCTCTGTAGCCTCAATCAAAAACAACAAACGCGTCTATAAACTCCGACCCCTATTACAAGATAACCCAATGAGTGAGCTTTATCTTTGAAACAATTACTTGATAGCTCCAATGTCTCAATTTGGCTATGAATCAAAGAGTTTAATGTGCCATTATATATCTCTTTTTGCATTTAGTGAACTTATATTAACAACTCTAAAAGTCTTGGTCAAGTCAAAAGTGCTCTGAGCAAAATGCTATAACCAGCATGCTAACATGCTGATGTTTGAACTGTTATAAGGTTTAATGTTGTAGTGTGTTAGCATGCTAACATTCGCACTAAACACAAAATACAGCTGAGGCTGATGGGAATGTTTTTGGTTTTGCAGGTGTTTGGTCATAAACCAAAGTAATAAGTAATAGACACATCACAATTTTGGCCTGATGATGGAGCAAGATGAAAAGTTAAGATATCATCAAAGTCATTACAGTTCATCCTGAGGGGAACATGAAATTTGCCATCAAATTTCATGGCAATCTATCCAATAGTTATCAAGACATTTCATTCAAAACCCCAAATATCAACCTCATGATGGAGCTAGAGGAAAGGTCAGGGGATCACCAAAGTCATTAGGATTCATCCTCTGGGGACGATGAATATCTGTTCCAAACTTCATGGTAATCAATTCAATAGGTGCAAGCATTTCAATAAGAACCAAAAATGTCAACCTTGTGGTGTCGTAGATGAAAAGTCAGGGGATTACCAAGGTAGGATTCATCCTCTAGGGACCATGAATGTCTGTACAAAAAATGTTTAATTGCAATCCATCCAATAGTTGTTGAGATATTTCAGTCTGGACCAAAGTGGTGGACCGACCAACAATGCCAGCCCTAGAGCCACGTCGCTAGAGTGGCTATACAAATCACATCATTACATTTATCTCTGAAAGGTTTGTTGCATCGAGTTTAAATTAGCTGTAGTCGACCTACGCACACCACTGCTTCTAATTAGCCTGAGAAACCTTGCATTTTCATTGTCATGGAGATGGAATTATTTATAAGTTATACAACCTCCTGAAGAATGGATGCTAATCTTTTGAAGGGTAGGATACACACCAGCTGCCTTCATTTAAAGAAAGCTGACATTGATGCACATCCAGCCTGTGTAAACAACCAAATAAATGTTGATGTAAAAGGTTGACGTGGGTTTTATTGTATCTGAATGCAGGTGTGTGTACATGTTGGAGACAGAGTGAAAAGACCTATCTGTGTGGATTCCACATACTTTTCACTCATTTTGCAAAAGTCTACAAAACTACACACGCACACACACACACACTGGCAACCTTGCACAGCTAATAATTTTGCACATGATAGTGAAGTGGCCTTAAGCTTATTCTGTGTTTGTACTTGTGATTTTTTTCTGGATGGTGCATCTGCTGAGTACCAAACGAGATCAATAAAAAAAGCAATAAACCAACTCACAGAAACAAAGGGAGAGCATATGGATGGGGATAAATTCAGTACTGCGAGCTTGGCAAAAAATTAAATCAATAATTATGCTTAATTATAGGTCAATTAGTTTGTTATTCTTATTGCAATGTTACACACCCAAGTGCAGGTTGAATAAGCTCTACCTCATTGTACATTTATATCAAGGCAGGAAAAAGATTCTGGGCTCCAGAGCCAATAATTGTAGGCATTTTTTTATTAAATTATTGGATTCCTTGGAGAGCCTTGTGGTTAGCGACATCGGTGAGCAACTCAACAGAGGGAGGGGGAAAGAGTGTGGGTTGAGGTTACAAACAGTGTATGTGCGTGTGACAAAGGGAGGGATATATGTGTGTGTGTCGTATGTGGGGGTCACTCATGGTGCCGATCCAGACTCCCCGGCTCACTGACCCAGAAACAACTGACACAAGCACTAAAAGGCAATCAACAAACTGCAGGCAGTCATTTGCCATCACTGGGACTGAGCGCCTGCATGAAGGGTTAAATTACCTAATGGTGAAAATGAGAAGGAAGGATGGGGGGTAGAGAGTGAAGGATAGATGGAGGGAGGGGAGGCAGACAAAGAGTGGGGAGACACTGGTGGGGTTTGAGACAGCGGCACCAGGAGAGCTGTGAAGCACTGTGGAAAAAAAGAAGAGTCAGCAGACCAGAGAAGCTGTAAATGAGGGAGTAATGAAGCCGTGCAGGTGGGGGCAGGTGATCTATAATGAATGAAGCTGAGAGGGGAGGAGACAAGAGGCTGTTAGCTGGGCTTTGCTTTGTCTATAATAAACAGATGCCCAATCACAGAATCTCTGACTGACCTGGTGGAGAGGCAGGGAGCAGAGAAGGTTTGGATGGATGTTTAACAACACTCCCAGGTATGAGCGTAATGCAAAGCAGGGGGTGCTGAAAGGTTTTAAAATAGTGGATATTAGTGAAAGCCAGAGCTAACATCCAGTATTTTCCTACCAAAACCAGCCTTATGTGGCTTACCCATTTTTGTGTAAGTTCCATTTTCTGCTTTTGTGTTTTAGCTTTTGGTTGCTACTGCCGGCTATAGTAAACTCATAGTAAACACAAGTCAGAAGTCTCGAGCCTGACCGGTTCACATAAAATACTATACATTTCTTGGGAACACACATGCACATTTATGAGGTTATTGGTGCAAAGTGTTCCTACCGCACGGCGCTGCAGTGGTTAGCACTGTCGCCTCACAGCAAGAGGGTTCTGGGTTCGCACCCGCCGGCCGGCTGGGACCCTTCTGTGTGGAGTTTGCATGTTCTCCCTGTGTCCGCGTGGGTTCTCTCCTCCCACCATCCAAAGACATGCAAGTTAGGTTAATTGGTGATTCTAAATTGTCCGTAGGTGTGACTGTGAGTGTGAATGTTTGTCTGTCTCTATGTGTCAGCCCTGTGATTGACTGGCGACCAGTCCTGGGTGTACCCCGCCTCTCGCCCAATGTCAGCTGGGATTGGCTCCAGCCCCCCGCGACCCTCTAAAAGGATAAGCGGTATAGAAAATGGAATGGAAAAAAAATATTTTAGGAGCACTGATGCTTAACTTATCAGTGCGATGGTACATGTTGTTAAGTAATAAACACTATTTGCACTCTTCACAAACAATCAGTAAACTAGCTGGAAGATAGTCTGCAAGCTGATTTATGAATTTTCACTTTTCACCCAACTATATAATATATAACATATCGTATATCTTCTTATTAATATGATTTGGAATAATAATCAGTTACATAATTATAAGTTCATGTCATGTAAGACTGGACTGATCTTGTTTATTTCTAAATCAGTGAACCTCCTGCAGACATTTGATGATACGAAAATGAGCCTTTATTCCCAACATGTGGAAAATGTTGAGAAAAAAAACCCCCTCTAACTCTAACTTAATTAACTTAATGAAGTCCACGTGAAAGTACAAATGCATTTTGACCATTTGTCATGTTTGTTAACATGTCTGTTATATTAGTCGTGAATAGCTTATCGCAAACATCAGCTAATGTTTGTAAGACTGCTGTGGAAGGTCTCTCATTTCCTTCCAGTTGTGGCAGTCCTTAACACTATATGTTATGTTGTGAAACTAGTCAAATATTCGCTAAAATGCAGCCACAATGTGATCACAAGCAGCAAATGTCAACTTAGTGTACATTCCCACTCATGGTGTAGACAGAAAGTTAAAACACAAAACTGAAAGGCTGAAAGCTCCAATTGACCTTGAGTTAAGATTCTCTTGGTTTTCAAGATTAAGAATGAACCTTCATGCTCAATATTTAACTATCTTAGAGGAACACATTTTGCTGACAAATCAAAGGCCAGCAATGTTGTAGATGATGGAAATTTAATGTTTTGGCATATTGAGTCAGAAATTCCACTTGCCAGATCTGTTGTCATGGCACTCAAACAGTAACACGTATCGTCTCCATTTCGAGGGCATTACTTTAGAACAACCTCTTGGCTGTCTTTCTACCGGCAGCCCTTATCCAAAACTAACGACAGTTCTCCCCCTCTTGTCTTGTCAGCTGACAGATGGAAAGTGTGATCAGAGAAAATCACACCCGGTGCATAAATAACTGCAATATATTCAGTTGTGATTCCCTGGAAACAGACTCTATGTGTCATTAGAAAAGAAACTCTGGGCTGAGAGCACAGCGTGCAAACTTGCTTTATATTTTGGCTTACTGTGGGCCAAGCCAATGTTGTCTTCTGCCCTTGTCAAACCAATTACATTAGCCCCACTGGAACAAAAAGATGAATAATTTCCATACAAAACATAATGTAAGGGATTCTCCAATCTATTGAAGAGTGTTGCTAAAATACTCAGTCCGCTCTGGCCAACACTGCGATTCCATAACTGACACAAAGCTGTTCATTGCTGCAGACAAAACTCAATTTCAAACAATAGCTGCGAGCAGAGAGACAATGTCATGATCAAAAGCTGCATCCTGAGGCCTGGTTGTATTACAAACTAAAGCAGGAGATTCTTAGCTCCTACAGTCAGCACTGACACCAGAGAGCCCTGTCTCTCCAGAGAGCAGAATATCCTCGATCTGTTTCATTTCCCTCCCCCTCTACAGACTATACTATCATCTTACTGTTTTAAAGGTGCCTTGTCACCCAAACAACTGCCCCGGTGAAGGGAGCGCGACTTCCTCATCCCCCAGCACCCTAAAGATAAACCTTAAAGAGGACAGTCCACACAGTGAGTGTGTCGGACACAGTCCAGAAGGCTAGGACCTTGATGCTAGCCAATATCTTGAGCTATGAATCCAGGAAGCTTGGTGATAAGACAGTGGCAAAATCAGACTCCAGCTTCACAGTTTTCTTACAGAATATCAACACCCTTGTCGAGTCTTATTTGCATAAGTGTAGCCTGCTGCCCAATATGAAATCCAAACTATTTTAGAATTTAATATATGTATGATCAGTAGGCATTTTCTGGCATTTGGTTGTGCAAATTGTTTCTCGGAGGGATTACAAAGTAGCAGCTGTTGTTGTTGAAGTAAAGTCATCTCACTAGTATTTTAGCCCACTGACTACAAAACTGAACGTTTCACATCACTGCTAACCAGTTTCCTGTATATTTCTAGACTGATTTCCTACATTTCAGGTGATTGGTTTCAATTTATTTCAATAAGCAGATTTTTCCTTAAGTAATGGAACAATAGAAGCCACCATTCCACCTCCATAATAGGATGATGAATGCATTGTGACATGAAATTTAACCATGCAATATACAACTACGTAAAAAAAACCCTCTTTTTTAAAGCTGGTCTATTCCACATTTTTACATTAACAATTGATCAAATTACTGTCTGATGTGAAAGGCGTCACTCAGCAGTCTTGCCTCAGCTCTATGGTGTGTTTTAGCATCTTTCAGCTCATTGTTTTGGTTTTTGATGGCCCGTAACTTTACTGTTTTGGTTGAGTCTCATCATTCTCATCAACCACTTTCAAGCCAGATACTTCTCTCAGGAGTTGGAGGAGAGCAAAACCAAGCTAAGTAGAGAGAAACACAACTCAAAATGAATACTAATGTTGCTCCATGTCTGCTGGATGTGTATGTTTGCCAACATGACCACCAAGTCATCTTTATAAGTGATAATATGTCAATGTTGTGTTGCCACTTGAGGACAGACTTTAATCCAAGTTTAAAGCCAATGTGTGCAGAACTCCGTAGACGTCTGCCCTCAGTGGTAGTGGCAAAAAAAAGACACTGTGGCAGACAGCAATGGACCTGCACAGTATTTTTAATGCAGGTAATTACCAAATTTACATAATTCTTTCAACAACTTTTACATTTCCTTATTTGCCAAGGTTTGACAACAGAGCTAATGAACGCAGTACCTTTTAGTAGCTGACTATCTAATCTTGAATGTCGGAGTATCCCTAAAAGCACCACCAAGAAAAGTATTTAAAATGTTCCAATCTCCCAAATGAATTACTACACAAAGACAATCAGAGTGTGACCAAAAACATATGTGGGTGACTACATGTTCACTGTGATGGGTCTCAGGCAAGTTTCAAGTCTCTAATTTACATAGTGTACTGGCTGACTGGAAAGTAGGAAGCCAAAGTTATAGTCTAGAAAATTGCCAGCAGTAATGTTAAGTATACATGACTTGCAGTTAATGGGCTAAAATGCAAAAGCCACCAGTACGGTAGTTTAGTGGTTCAGTTTCAGACTTTATTGATATAGATTTATCATCATAACCCAAAAGAAAATTCTTTTGACAATGAAACAAAGCTCCACTGAAAACAGCGAGGGAGAGTGAAGCTAACATCATGTCTTTTAATGGAGCCAACTCTTTTTTTCTACAGTCAGTCAACAGCACTCCTGTAGCCCTATTATAAATCAACATAATGAGGCATAAATCAGCATTAATTAGCATATGGGTTACGGGCACACAGTAAGATACATAATGGCACATGACATATATTCTCCATTATCGACTCTCACAGAGTAGCAGCAATCACCACCTCATCTCTCCCTCTGCCTCTCTCCGCCAGCTCATCATTATTGGCATCAGTGTACCGTGTGACTTCTACAAATCGCAAGCGCCAGCTTGGAGAGCCAGACGGACGATGCCTGCCTGCCACGGTTTGGTACTGCAGAAGACTCATCCACAAACACGCCAATGACTCTGATGAGGTAGAGGGCAGGAAAGTGATGACAGAAAAAATCTGATAAATGACACCAGGCAGTATTTAGCATTGTTCAGCGCACTGAAAAGGCTGGAAGTAGTACAGTTGGACTCCAGGAAAAAAACAGAAAGGAAAATGAAATGAAAACAAGTAAAGCAGGACCTGCTTTTGGTATTATAAAGGGTGCATTTCACTAAAATACTTCAACCATCTGTAGTATGTTCCTCTCTCCATCCCTTTCTTACATCTCTCTTTTTCCTATGTATCCTTTCCTCTCTTTCTTCTTCTATCCTTTGTTTCTCCCCAGTAATCTCTTCACCCATTTCCCTCATTATCTTCCTCTGCTCCCCACAGAGTGCTCAGTCAATCGGGGAGGGTTTGAGTGTCGCCAGACAACAAGGAAGCAGTTCTGTCGGTGACGCTCGGCTGCTGGACGGCAAACACACAAGCCGTAGAGGCCCAGCAGTGATCTGTCTGCTGAAGTGTCTCCAAATGCCTCTCTCAGTCTGCCACTCGGCATAATCAAGCCTCCAAACGCAGCACACCGTCCTGGCCCCCCTGGCTTGGCTTTATCTGAAAAGACAGCATGTGTATAAGGACCTGCGCAGGGAACAATTTGTACAATCGGGGACCAGAAAAGGAGTGGATATATTTCAGCCCAAAGGCCTGGTGTCCAGCTGTAGGGCCCCTCATTCATTTGGGATTGGGAGGCGGCTGGCTCTATTCATCTATTCACTTCAGACTCTATAATTACCTCGTGCATATCATTTCCCTCATGCCCTCTTTTTCCACTTCTCTTGCATCACACTTTTCTCTAACCTTCAGCAATTCCTGCTACTACATTCAGCATCTTAAGTTTCTTATAGCTCTACTGTACATATATTCACCTACAGGCCAAACACAAAATGTGTTATGTTAAAATATTTTGATGAATCGTTGTTGGTTCAAACATGATAAATAATGCAACAAATCTATGTACAATAACTTAAATAATAAGAATAGTATGTTATGAGATAGGAATATATCTGGTTCCCTAATAAAGAGATTTTCTTCTACAGTCAGTCATAGAAACACACTGATAACCATCATCCTAGGCTGCACTTTATGTAAAACCAAATAATCTTGCTCCATTAGTTTCCATAGAGAGAGGCAGGCATAATAATCACAGCTCCCTGTGCATATTTTAGCATGGCAAAGCATGCCTGAGGCCATATGAATTTGCTTCCTTTTCATGTTGATCTTTCTCTTGTCTTCTGGAGTCAAACGAAACAAAAGAGCAGCCAAGTTGCTGGTTTAGTGGCTCCATTATGGTGATGCCACTGTTAAAGAAAAGGTGATCATGCTGTTACAGTAATGTATAATGTCAGATGTCATATATGTCAGTACTTCATCTGTATTTGAATGTTAAAACATCTGCTCAAATGAGCTGTTTATATGCACGATTAAAGCATACTTCTGGGCTGACGACTCAAACAGAAACGGGATATTGTGAACACAGCAATTTCATGTCAGACAGCAGTTTCAGGGCAAATTTGCAACCTTTTTGCTTTCTTTCAGACAGTTACGTCTGTCTATTCATGACATTTTTAATAAAGGTGACTGCGCTCGCTTGCACCAGTATTGCATGTCATTGTTATTCAGCTCTTGTATCTTGCTCTGTGGTGTCATCTTTTTAACTGGAAAAATATTCAGTCCTGCAAGTCAATGTGACCCCCATTGGTGGAAAGAAAATGTCCTGCATTTCCTTTGTCTTCCATAAACCAAAATTATGGCAAAAAATAAATAATTTGGCAATGGGGATTTTCCTAATTTAACTGTGGCTTTGTTATATATGTCCATGAAGTCAATGTCATGCTCGTGCCAACACATGGAGAGAGCCTACTGGTGGTGTCTACCAGGATCTTTATCTAAATAATGGACTGAGCTGAGCAGCAGTCGTGTCCATATGGTCGCCTCAAGCTCTTCCTCCTCTAATGATCTCATTGGAGAATAAATATCAGGACTCAGACGCTCGCAGGGGGAGAGGCTCCCAGATAGAGCTGTGTACCCTCTGCTTTCTTAGGGAGGGATTTATGCCACCGTGGAGCTTTACTGGTTCAATAAACACCTTCAGGAAAGCAGGTGTAAACCACTTCACCAACGCAGGAGGGGATAATTTTAGAGAAGCCACTCACTTCTCAAGACATTTGTTCTTAACTAAAACGAAAACCCGGGCCAATAAACCCGTCAATTACAGTTTTTGGTAAGTCGTTGAAATGGCTCTATTTCACTCTCTCTCATCCCACGTCTTCAGGACTGACATTTTCTTAGAGACATGTTGTATTCCCTCTTCATACACCTTTTGTTAACCTGTCAGTTCCCCTTATACATAACCTTTGAAACTTCCCAAGCTTGAGTCAGATGTCTTGTACATGTGAAGATCTAAGTGTGTCGAGAATTACATTTCTGCGATTGACACTGCTGGTTGAAAGGGTTTTTTGAGAGGAAGACTGATGTATATTATGACTCTGTGTCTGGAGTATTAAATGCCATGTTGATAGCATTATGATATAGTTTCTAGGTGAATGAATGTCACTTACATTTTGACAACCACAGAAGAATTGCCTAGAAATCACTTTTCACATTATTGTTTCAGATAATAACAATGTTGGTGCAAATATTTGTGTTTCAAAAAAGCATCAAAGCCTTAACCCATTCAGTTCAGTCAGAGACTTTAGTGTCAGGGAATTTGCTATATATTGGTTATACAGCTAGATTAGGTGTAAACGACACTGTTCCTTGTGGAAGGATTTGGCTGGAAGAACTCTTCCCCCAGAATAACAAATACGTGTACAAAATCCAGAGATAGCTGTAAACATACATGAACATTAGATCTTAATCAAGATCTATCAATCAAGATTTCTTCAGATACTTAAAATTAAGGTACTGTTCTCAAACCTCAATTTGTGGTTTGGGTGATGCTGGCCCTGAGAATTGCCTCAAAGTAAAAAACTACTCAACATGGGCCACCCCAGTCAAAAAAGTCTGGACACGCCACTAGGGCTGGGTGATAAAATGATAACGTTACTTATCGCGATATAATTTTCCTCAAAATAAATACAACAAATGTTCGATCAATGTTATAATTATATGTCATCCATAATAATTAACCCACCCATGCACCAGGAGAGAAAAGGCCAAAAGAAAAAAAAAAAGCCAGGAATAAAAGAGCCAATAAGAATTCAACATAAAAGAGCAAATCATGTTGCAGAAATAGAGGTTATGCTTACAGACACAGTGGTTAACAGGCTTGTAGTTGGAGCGGAATAAGCAAAATACTGGTAAACGAAATGAGCGACACAGAGGAAAACGCAGTGCCCATGACCAGCTCGAAGCAGGACGAAGCCATAATCGACAAGAAAGGTCACTCAGCTTCAGTAGTTTGGAGATAGTTTCGCTATTTACAATCTGACAAAGAACAGAGCAAACTGTGCCAAAGACACGTGCCAGCTAAGACGGGCATCACCACAAACCTCACCCATTAGAACACGCAGAAAGTAAGAAATTACAGTACGTCAGATTTCTGAAATGTTCCACTGTGTTTGTCATGTTCTGACAATAAAAAATTGTTTAAAACCACAATTAACCACCTGGTTTCTTCTTTCACAGCAAAAATCAGCTTGAAAAAAATAATGATTTGACATTTATCGTGATAATTATTGATATCAACTGATGTGAAAAAAAAACATTTTTGGCCAAATCACGCAGCCCTACACGCCACTGGTGTTTAGACATAAAATATCAGATGGGAACGGGTCTGTTTTGGGAAGATTCAAAAACCTGGCAAATCAATTCATCATATTGAGGCAAAATATATAAGTACTAAAGGCGTGGTTACTTCAGTATAAACTGTATAGAAAAATCTCTGACGGTTGACAAACTTCTATTGTCTCACAGGATTATTCATCATATTGACCAACCACAATCATCTAAATGTAGACGTTATTTGAGGAGTGTGAGAGCTAAGAGAATCAAAAGGCAAGATGGACAGAGAGGGGTAAGAAGGAGAGACGAGGCTCGAGGGGAGCTGAGAGGGGAAAAAAACAAAACAACAAAACAAACGCTACTGGCTGAGAAAAGAAGGCAGAGGGAAAAGAAACGTCATGAAGCAAGCAGACAGAAGATGAGTAAGAGGGTAGGTGGCAGGGGATTTGGTTTGGGGAAGTAGAGGGAGAGGGGGAGGTAAAAGGCAAAGAGTTAGTGAGACAGAAGTGGCAGAAGGGAATCCACAATTCGGGTCCACTGGGACCAGGCCAGCATTATTCTTTGTAGTCCTGTCCTGAAACAGCCCCAGTGATGTGTGTGTATGTGTGTCTGACTTGTTAAACTCCAGACAACCTCCTCTTTCTGTTAAATCAACATAGCTTTAATCTTGCATGCAGAGCCCTCTCCTCACACTGTGTTTCACCTCATTTTGGCATTGTGTAAAAATCAGGAGAGCAGGCTGGCGTGAGGTGTTTGTCAGGGCGAATTAAAATGAGGGAAAGAATATGTTGCGTTTACATCACAGTTTCAGTCCTGATGCTTTTATCTGCCCTGGCTAATGCAAATACTTATTGAAGCCTCACGCTGGGTTCAGACATGGGGCGGAAGCGCAGCAATATGCCAGTTCTCCCGCACACAGTAGCCTGGCTGTTCACACCAGAGGCGCATTACTCCACGCTGGTCATCAACCGATTCTGCTCCTCTGCTCTTTTACTAATCACAGAAATATGTGGAATAAGTACGTAATTTAAAAAACACAATCACAAACAGCAGTGATACTATTTATAATAAATATAATAGATGAGCAAATTTTGAAAATTCATCATGTGGGGGGGCGGAGAAATTGAGAGGACAGACTCCCAGACAGTGGATAAATACTACACTGTGGATGCGCTAGTCATCAATGGGTCTTTTTTCAAATGTAACCTGCAACCCCACAAAATGTAATTAGCTAATGAAAACCTCCTTGGCCTTGGAAGTAAGTCTGGGTTGGGTTACTACTGTAGGCAGTAAATTAGTTAGGGGGCGTTCTAACTTTTACAGCTTAGAACAGACAAACACACTGTATGATCCATTCCTTACGATTCTGTTCTTTTGTTTTTCAATATACAGCCTTATGCACACTGCACTGGCACGTGGAGAAATACAAAGCATGACAGTGCCTAGTTACGGATGCTAAGGTATGATTGGACAACAACTGTTCGGGGGAGGGGTTTAGCGAAAGGGCAATTAACCCAAGTACCTCAGCTGTGTTCCACAAAACGCTCTTGGCCAGATAACTAAAAATGCTGCAATTGTCTATTTCTGTTAGGAAAGGGCAACAAGAAACTCTGCTGGCTGTACAGTCCGACGAGGTGAGCAGATGTTTTTTTTTTTAAAGAGCAGGGTGTATTTTGACTCTTCATTATGCCCAAACATGGAGGCATGATGCACGAAAAGAGAATGGAGAACAGAAACCTTTTTAGGGCTAGAGGTCATTCACTTAAACAAAATATATTGCTATTAACAGTCAAATTGGCTGCTACTGTAGGTGCTTATTTATCCACTCCAGTTGCTTAAAGGTTGTACACAAAGCAAAAAATGCTCATTAGAGTAGTTCTGCTCACTAACATTATTATGCATATACACACTCTGGCAGTAACTCTACAGACAAGTTGCCAGAAGTCCATTAGTCGTGCACAACGAGAGTAACAGTTTTTCATTTATTGGCAAGGAAAACTTGTCTGTAGCTGCAGCCATATACAAGCATAACTTTGTGCCTCATTTATTATTGAAAGAGTTTATAAAGTAGCTGATTGGTACCACCGGAAATCAGCTGCTTGAAACTGCTATAAGACAGCTGCAATGCGATGTAGCTCTTGGCAGACTGAATGAAGAATCAGCCTGTTGGTGCAGCTACACTGAGTGGAATCAGACACTGTGGGTTCAGAGGGGACGATTCCAGAGAGGAACTGTAACAGTGACGTGAAAGTTAGGGCTCACACAAAAATAGATATATATGTCTACTCAAGGCAGTGCTGTCAAAAATACTGTGATTGTTTCTTGAAGTATACTCAACCTACTACTACTCTACCTATAACCTAAAAAAATACAGTCTGGTTGAAGCTGAAAAAATGATTTGAGTGGTTTCCTCTGACTGTATTTTGTTTGTGGTGGAAAAAGCCACAGAGAGTAATTAAACGCGTAGGCAATCCTCCATATGAATGACTGTATTCACCACAGGGGCTCCTGTCTGGGCCACATTCGAGTGAAAAAGTCACACTTAAGACTTAATTGAGTTTACACTGTTAATTGGCTCCACGGCTGGGGGTAATTAAACAAATTGTTTGTTTGAACAAAGAGTTTCCATTGGGCGAGAGAGAAAGGAAGCATAGTGTTACAAGAAAGATCATACAAGGCGATGCAGAAGGTTCCTTATCTGAGCTTTGGAGTACAGTGAGAGATCAGAGTATAATATTGATTGCTTCCATCCATCATTAGTTTATCTCTTGGTGGTGACTTGTTTAACTCCATTAATTGTGAGCAGTGACGCCACCCTTTGAGCAGACTGAATCCCCCTCTACCTTTCTTTCTCTGTCCTTTTATCATGTTACCTCTGCCTGATTTATCTTTTTTTTAATTTATTTATTCAACTGTCCATGGCATATTGTTGAGCTGCATTTGAAATTATGGATGAAGTCTCTTTCAAGATGCCATCTCATACGCCATGTAGTGCTCTATTTGATGTTGGCAGAGGAAGACAATTAAGGATGTATGAAGCTTTTTTCTTGTCTTTTCTCTCACTCTATATCTGTTGCTCATTATCCTCTCTCTAGCACACACACACAAACTGTACAAACACCAACACTGCAGCATTCAGATAAATTGAGAACAACTGATAAAATAGTGTCTGGCATCATAATATGGTAGTTCTGATATGTGTTTTTAGCTGTCTACACGCATCTGGCCCCTGTCAAAATATATACGCATTTCTGAATGAGTCAGCAGGCTGACGCAGAGTAACAGGGGCCGTGTCACAACTGGTGTTTGCTTGGAAACACCACCACTGATCTCAGCAGCTTGACACGCATGCAGCTGAGCTAAAGAAGATGCACTGCAGCACATACACATAGCCACATCAAACTGCATACATACATCCGTGATCAAACTCCTGTAACCAACGCGCTTTAATACGTCACACTTCTAACACACATCTAAAGCAGTGCCTTGCCCCCATGCGCATAACGAGTAAAAGAAAAGCACAGCTAGGATTGGGATTTCTGGGTATCTCATGACTGCTACGATTCGATTACAAAAACGATTCTCGATACATTTTGATGGATGACATTTTCCATTCCTTTTCTTACTGTATGACCACATTCACAATAGCATAATCATTACTACTGATCAGGTAAAAAGTGAAATGATCCATTTATTATCATTAATTAACTCAACAGAAGCTTGCCAACTGGCAGGTTAAGGTTATCGTATATTCGTGAGTTTGTTAAAAACATGTTATATTGCCTTCCTGGTAACTTGGGTATGTTAGCTTAAAGTTACCATATGTTGAAGTTTCATGTGATTGTAGCATCTTTCAACATATTCTGATGGATTTAGAAACATGAAACAATCCTGATGGACATTGGGCGCCATGTAGCGGCGTGCGTTGCTAACTACTAGAGTCTTGTTCTACTACCACTGGATGGCGCCAAAAAGGAGGGATTTTCACATCCTACACACAGCTGCTTTAAAAAAATGGCAGTTACTACTGTCAACATCTTTATTTCCAATTGTATTAATGTTAAAAAATCCTCAATTCAGATATTTCCCTGACATGATTTGTTCTCTGTACCTTAAATATTGTAGCTACTCCTTTGCACTGTGCATACTTTTCAACTAAAAAAAAGTTTTATCCATAAAGCACAATTTCAAAATTCCCAATAAGGAGTTTTGTGCATGCTGAATGGTTCAAGATACAAGCACAATGCATCTATGAATCTGTTATTTTTCCCTCCGCAACTCACAGCTGCACTATGTGAATGTGTGTATGGACTCTATATAATAAATAGAGAAATGAGCAACAAAGAAAGCCAAGAACTGGCTTTCCTGTGCTCTCCTTAAACCCTGCTGCTATAGAAATGGCCCTGCAGCCCGGCGTACTTCCTAACTGTTGGAAGAATCAATAACAATGTGACTGGACAGACAATGTACAGTACTGTGAAGGATTGTTTCTATGAATGACATCGGGGGTAATGAACTTTATAGATGAATTGCTCCTCCTGGTCTAGTGCTAAAAATAATAGTTGATTAATTGATTGGTTGATTTTTTGGTTGAATTTTGATAACCATTTATCAAGGAAAAATGATAAACATTCTCTGGTTACAGCTTCTCAAATGTGAGAATTTGCTACTTCACTTTGTTTGATATTATTGCAAGCTGAATATCTTTGGATTTGGCTAATTTGGCCTTAGAAAACAAGACATCTGAAGACTATACCTTGGGCTAAGATGGGTATTTTTCGCTATTTTTTGACATTTTATAGGCTAAATGATTAAAAATAAATAAACAGGCTAATCAAAAATGATAGCCATCAATCAATAAAATAATCATCAGTTGTAGCCCAATTCTGGACTACACAAGAAACAAAACAAGAACAGAATAGACTACGCTGGACCAGGGCTGGACTCACTCGGACTAAACAGAAATGCACAAAGTTAAGCTGAGCTAAATTAAACTGAATACAAATGAGGATATACAGATATATACAGCATTAAATTATGTTTAAAGTAGGGGTACCACAGGCTTTGAGCCAAGCCAGGGATCCTCTTCTGTCACAAATAAAGGCAAAATACTTTTAAAAGTAGATGTGATAATAAAAGCCCACCAATCTGCACGTCAGTGCTTTTGCATCAAAATTCAATTACCTTCCTGCCTCACATGATGCCATTGTTATTGTTGACGCCTCAGTCTGTTACAGAGAATAAAGCTATTCTTGGAAATAATGCAGACTACTAATGTAGACAGGTGACATATGAAATGAACCCACACATGAGAAGGAGTACACACTGGAATGGATAGCTCTTAAGTGTGATTTGCACTATGTCTCAGTTAAGTGAGCTCCATTCAGGTTACTGGCCCTCGTAAGGTTTTTACAGGTTGTACATGAGCGAAGGGAAATGGCCTGTGGTTGAGGTGATGTGGGGAAGAGATAAGGGACATCCGGAAAAGAAAAGCCATTACTTTCCTCTGAGCTCCAATTATTTGACAATGTTCATTGAACATCAACATAATAAAATGTCTGCAGTTAGGTAGTTACTGTTTTTATGGCATTTTGGTGCAATCTGATAGCACAGAGTGAGAGACAGCAAAGACAGAGAGAGAGAGAGAGAGAGAGAGAGAGAATGACAGGAAGCTGGTATTGTGCTCTTTACAACAGATGTACATGTGATGCTCTTTAGCTTTTTTCTGCACTACAGGAGTTTAACAAAATGTTATTACTATCATCATTGCTGTTTAAAACCTTTTTCTGTGTTGCAGCAAGTTAGCAAGCTGGTTTTAATATTAAAACACATTCACAAACTTGCTTTTCTCTGAGCTATAGAATGAAGCTCAGTCACTGGAGAGATGAAACTGCAAATCCAATTTCTCTTTGTAATCGTATTCACTCGTAAAGAACATGGAGTCCTGGAGTTCCAGATCCATCTGTAATGTCTTTGCCTTACTGTGGACCAAGCATATTCTTCACTACTTCCTGTAGATGTGAGGTACATCAAGTTATTTTTTTATCAATTTACCCACCATCCACATCCACCATCTGGTAAATGGGCCGTGGCTGGCAAATATAGCAGTTTATTTTCATTTTATGGAGTTGGGAACTTATTTCTACAGATAGAGAGAAAATCATATTTCACCAGCAGATCTCAGTCCTGCTTGACATTGATGTATTACTTTGGTCTAGAGCATTCCCATTCACTTCTCAAGTAATTGCATTTAGATTCCAGCACCTGCATACTGGAAGAAAAATCTGAAATGTAAACAAACCAGAAAAATACAATTATCCAGTTTTGAAAAAGTGCCCGGGGGAACTCACATGAGATAATACTGTCTGAGACAATAACATGTTTGATTGGTGGAGAATGACACTGATAGAGCTCCCGTCGACACAGATCATTCATGGTGAGCTGTGCTGAAGGAGAACATTCACGAAAATCCCGTCTTAACCGTCATACACGAAGGAATATACTATAGATGTGTTCCTTCAAACTATGCCAAGTTAATCTAATATATAATATCATACTTTTAGTGATAACAAGCCTATAATTATCTGTAGGGGTACAACTAACAATTATTTCCATAATTGACTTTCTTTCTTTGAAAAATATTTCGTCAGCATTTTTGCCTTTATCTGATAGCAAACAGTACAGAGGCAGACGGGAAACGTTACAGGCCAGAATCGAACCAGGGACCTTGCGGTTATGTGGTACGCCCCTTGATACATTGTTTAGTCTATCAAATGTTTGAAAAATAATTCCCACCACAATATCTAAAAATGCAAGGTAATGTCTTCACATTGTATGTTTTATCTGATAAACAGTCCAAAACTGAAGATATTCAGTTTACAATAATTTAAAGCACCAAAAAAGCAGATAATATTCATATTTGAGAAGCTGGAAACAAACAAATGTTCAGCTTTTTTGCTTCATAAATTACTTAAATGATCAATCAATTATCAAAATTGTTGTGAATTAATTCTGATCACTGATTCAGTGATAATGATTGATCCATCGTCTAATCATTTCAGCGCTAATAATCTAACAATAATAATCATGCATCAAGAGTGACTCCAATCTGCATACACAATATAAATCCAGTTAAACTTGTATCTGTTAAATAAGTCCAAAGACCTAATGAGGTTAATATTTATGTCTGTGCAAAATAACTTTTATTCTCCGTTTATGGAGTGCATATGTAATGTTTGTCCTTCGCTCGGTCCACCACTGAAATGTCTTAACAACTACTGGATTGATTGCCATGACATTGTGTACATTCATGGTCCCCAGAGGATCAACTGTAACAACTTCGGTGACCTACTTTGGTTTATGACCAAATAACTGCAAACCTAATGACGTGCCCATCAGCCTCTGTTGCAATTTGTGTTTGAGCTAATTAACAAATGTTTGCATACTACCATGCTGTGCTGAGATGGTGAACAATGACAATGACATGCTGATGTCATTGTGAGCATGTTGGCATGCTGACGCTAGCATTTAGCTCAAAGCACCACTGTGCCCAAGTACAGCCTCACAGCCTCACTGTAGACTCTTAGTCTTGTGTTAAAGAGGAATACTCTGGGGCGTCCCAGTGTCCTAGGGGTTGAGATGAACTGCAATGCCGTCCGAGGTCATTCCCCATCTCTCTCCCCTCATTTCCTGTCATCTCTCTACTGTCAAATCTCTAATAAATGCATATAAACTATAAATAAATGGGATACTTGGTTTGCTATTACAGCAGAGTTAGTGCATTAAGATACACTGCTCGGTTATGTAAGGAGGAGGAGCACACAGACACAGTATGACGGAGATCCAAACCACCACAATGATATTTTGGCTGCAAAATTTGAAACGCGCAGCAAACTGGATTCAACACAAGGCAAAGAGACTCTACACGTGAGCACCAACACACATAAGGCTGAAAGTAGAATACAAGTAATTAGCTGCTCTCTCAGAGCTCATTTCCACTCACATGCTAGATGACAGTTTTCCAGTCCAGACCCTTTTGTTGTAAGCACTTACAAATCCTCTTCCAACCTCATTTAGAGAGCTGACTTTTAAAAAAAAAAAAACTCAAAACACAGGCTACCCTTTAGTGAGCGGAGCAGAATCACATCAAATAAAACAATCGAGAATCATGCAAGACCAGTGAATGTTGGAGAGCTGAAGTGTAATTAGTAAATGTGTGTACATGTGTGCTTTCAGATGACTGATTTGGAACTTGATTAGAGCTGACTTCAATTGACTTGACGCAAATTTACAATCACTGTGTTACAAAAACAAAACAAAAAAACTTGAGTTTCACTACATATTGGTATGAAGAAGACGTCGCACACAGAGGAATAACACTCTAAAAATGGCATCTGCCTTGAAGACATACATTTATCATCAGTGAGCATAACGACGCCAAAGATCCATGACTCTAACTGCATTTAACTGTGTATCATGGAAATAGGACAACATTTTTAATCTCTAGTGGCTGTGGTAAACAAATAAACGCATACATGCACATTTATGAATACTGGACTGAGCTGATGCTACAAAATGTGTCCACTGATGAAGAGTGGGCGACTGACTGTGCACATAAAGATGACTGTACATTTTCTAAACTAGAAAATTCACTATTATTCCCTCAAGAGTATACTTCTTGTTATTATCACAAAGGCCATTTGTATCTTCATATTCTGTAAATGAGGTACTGCATTAGTGTGATCAAAGATTAAACAGCAGAATAAACTCTCTGTTCTGCCTTGTAATAAGTGACAGCAGCAAAATCCAGTTAAACAACCTGACCTGTCTTTACAAATAGAGATACAAAGCCTTTAATGTGACATCTAATAGCCATATTCATTTTATGCTGTGTGCTTTCCTGTCACTGTTTGGTAATCAGACCCACAGCAAGTGTTTTACAAGAAACCTTATCTGATGAAAAAGCCCCAAGTGGTTGCAAATAAGTTCTACTTGGCCAAGCAATTAACTGAATGGAGCGGCCCATTGAATTCCTGCTTCTGCCTTCCTGCCATTATTGCACTACTGTAAGCCTCACTGCGTCAGTAACTAGGTTAGCTGTGCTACCTGTGCAATATAGGAAATCTCTGGCCATATATTCTGCAGGATGACCTGAGATGGATGGATCTCTCAGCCGCTTCTCCTGATGGATAACTCATTTGTTTTTTGACGCAGTAGTTAATTAGGCTTGACCAAGGACCCTGTCTCTGTTGGCCAACTAGCAGATCTCTGCATACTGCCTGACCTGATCATAAATAATGTCTCAAGAGTTGCTGTTAGCCAGCTCTGTGGGAGATATATGGACTAGGTGGTTGTTCCAGGAGACTATGGGATACCCTTTTAGTTTCAGAGCAGTGCTTGGGCTTCATTATTTTAAAAATGGTGTCATTTCTTCTTTTATTGCAAAACGATGGCTGTGGGTTTTTTTTCCAGCCCTACCTGTCTATTTGGTATCACATAAAAATATGCAATCAGACTGCACTGATACCATTTGTGCACATGAAAATGAACACTGCTGCCGGCTCACTTGCATATGGTCCAGTCTTTTTATTACAACCTTTATGACAGACATCTCCCTAACAGTTGCATAATATGCAATGCTCTTCCAATTTAAAATATGCTTCTATTGTGAACACTTTCAAATGGAAGCACTCTCCTCCGCTAGCTTTAACATTAAAGGACCTGACAGAGACAGAGAGAGAGAGGGAGACGGGGAGGTGGGAGGAGGGGACAGGAGGGAGTTGTTGAGTGTCTGCTGATGGCCTAACTCAATTTCAGGGAACACAATGGAGCCAGAGGCTGATTTCCAAAAGGCAAATTGTCATTCTGAGCAGTATGGCACCTGTCTGGTGAGTTCATCTCCGGTGCCGTGGGTGTACTCGGGGGAGGAGGCCGGGACCAGAGGAGAGGACCACATTATGGTGGACCCCGCGATGGGAGGGAATTGAAAGTGAAACTGTTTGAAATGCGTTTGAAATGCATTGAAATGAAAATGGGGCAGGCTCTTACGGCTGCCATTGGAATCTATTCAGAAAGGCACTCAATTGGTTTTGACCAGATTGAGTGGGTGAACAGGCGGGGATCGAGTGAATCGACCCAGACAATGATGCTGTTGCCTCGGTGACGGACCGAGGACCCCGATCCCCGGGACTTCTGCCGCCAGCCCTTGTACTCTCAACCCCAACCACTCCCCCCCATCCCCACAGAAAAACACACACCCCCACAAATACACCCATCCTCCACCTCTATTATTTCTCCATCTTTCAGACTGTGGGTGTACTATCAACTGCAGGCCCCCTGCCCCCCCTTCATGCAGGGCTCCAATTACAAAGCTGTCTGCACAGATTAAAGAAGCAGGCCATTTGACAGCAGCTAAACACTTCAACATACACACACACCAAGTGTGCTGTGCAAGCAAACAGGACATCTAACCCCATCAACGTACAGACATCTGCACATCTGTACATCCCCAGACTGCTCTGCTCTATAGCATAACAACTTACCTGACACTCTCAACGACACATACGTATGCACTCATCTGTCAGCCCAACACACTTGACCCTATCGACTGTATACACACACCTACACACAAACACCTCCCACCCCCTCCCAGCATCCAGCAGGTGCTTGCCGCTGCTGCCTGTCACATCCAGGAAGAAACAACAAGCCATAATGAGAATGAGAGCTCCTAATTGAAGGTGCCATCTTTTTTAATTGTTGTGGAAACAATTTGCCACAGTTAAACTAAGGCAGCCCTGCATGTTCAGGTGTCTACGCGATCACGGCAGTCTGAAAGGTTCTCCAGCTCATGTCCCCGACCTCGCCCTGTGGCAGGTACTCTAATGCTAAGAAAGAAAGCAGGCTAATTTTCTCTCTGTTATAGTGATTTTATGTTCCATCATTCACTCACCTGTCTCTTACATCATTACCTGCTTTATGTGTGAATAACTGCCTTGTGTTTGAAATTTTTTTTACCTCATTTGCCCCTCAATCATTTTAACTCTATGCTACTATGTTAAATAAAACATAGTGAAATGAGAAATATAGGTAAATGTAGGAAACCCTTAATGCTTCTGCTATTCAGAACGGTATGAGATGAAATCTTTCATTCCTTTTTAATTTTTCCAAATTTAAAGGACTATTGCGGTATGATTATTGCGAAAGGTATAGCTATGTACAATATATATTATATACAGAGTACAGACATTTAAAATCCACTCTGAGAGGCTGAGATGATGGAACTTCCTCTTTCTAACATGGCTTAAAAATATGGCCAGCACAACTTGAATATGACTTGTTTACCTGAATGGCTATATGGGTGTTTTCTCAAGGTGTTTCATTTAACTACTGACCTACTTTTTGTATGATGTGTAGTGATGCTTATTCATTAAATTGTCCAAATAGTCGTATTAAACCTGTATTAATTGATTTTTTTGGCCACTTGGGGGCAGCACAACATCCTGCAAACACAACAATGATAGTAATAAGGAACTGACCTTAGTAATTTGTTATGGCTAACATGTTAGTTTGCTAACATGTTGCCTATTTACACATTCAGCAGACACATATATTAGGATTCATTTGTCATGTTTCATTTCATTTGTCATGCTTTCCTTTTAGCTTTGTTTTGATCTCCACTAACTCCTGGGGTAAATATCTTGCCCTTTAGCTGCTAGATGCTTCACTAACTAGTTGCTAATTTTAGACGGTCTGCTGTTTGATGCAAGGGTGCTGAGATTAAACCAAATCAGAAACGTTGCGGGCCGTAAAATCAAAACAAAGAGCTGAAAGACGCTAAAACGCTTCGTAGTGCTGAGAGGAACAGCAGAGTGAGTCTCTGTGAGTCCAGAACTACGAGCACCGCCTTTTCAAAGTACAAGTAATTTTTTCCCATTGTTAATATAAACATATATTGATTATTGCAGCTTTAAAAAAAAAACACCAGCAGTAGGGAAGAAAGTGTGTCTTTTTAACATGACAAAATTAATTTCTATCTGCTCTATGGAGCTTTATTACATAGCGAATAGGCCTATTTAAACTCAAAGTGTGTGTGTGTGGCCAGCATTCATTCTCCCTGTTATGAAGTGAGCTACTGCAGCTAAAGACACTCAACCTCAGGGGTTTTGCAGTAGCTGGCAACAGCCTTCCTTTTTTTGTGAGTTTGAGTCCGTTTCTTTCTTTTTATCACTCAGTCTCTCTCTCTCACACACACAAACAGTTTTCATGTACATGTACGTCAGGTTGTTGCTAAGACAAGTGCATCATTGTACATTATCACTAGTGGTACAAGTAGAGATTCAGCTCACTGAGATGCAGCAGGTAAATAAAGTTAAAGGGATCTGCACTTACACGTTTTCTGCTGCATCTGACACCAAGTATTTAGGAAATCAGATACTATTACCCCAAAACCAGCCTTCAGTGATCCAGTCTGACATGGAAAACAACAACTGACAAATGGGGTTGAGTGATTCAATTCAATTCAATTCAGTTTTATTTATATAGCGCCATATCATAACAAAGTTATCTCAGGGCACTTTTTCGAATAGAGCAGGTCTACATCTCTGACAATGTAGTGCATTGCCTCTCCTTACCTTGAGAGAACAGGGAAGAGGAGGGTCTGTGAAGTGCTGCTCTGATGCTTGGCTGCTCGTGTTCACAAGGTGTGTTGCTGTGAATAAAGTGAGACAAAGAGATTAAGGGGGTGGGAGGTGGGGTCAGGCATGCAGCTGGGCTGGCCCGCTGGAATACAGAGTATGAGGATTAGTTCTCCTCCTCGTCTAGACAGCTAGAGCTGATGAGAGGTGAAAGCAACGCTGTGTAAGACTTCAAAGAACAAAGAATATGTCTATCTTGCACCACTATATTAGCTATTTCATAGCTATGTAACTGGTGTGTAATTGCAAAATCCAACAACACCTTCTAAAAACAACAGATTTCTCTTCTATTGTTCTAGTCTCAAGCTATAACCTGAACCTGAACATTCAAGGGAAATTCCCTCAACCGTGAGATCCCCTGCTACTCTTCATGACAAATCCCCGTGACCTCACCATCAAATGATACGCTCTAGCTTCTCTTTACACTGTGGTCTCCAACGAGCGCCTGCTAGTGCTCCAGTCATTACTACGGGCCTATTTCCTTGCTCAGATATCAGAGGCCGGGCATGCGGTGGTGGTAGTGAGGCTGCAGGCTGAGAGGGGTGAGCGAGCCATGTCCTGTGGGCCTCCAACCACATCATGAGCAAGCAGGGATTCTGACTGCTGGAGCATGAAGCAGAAGCCGCCACACTTCATAAATCCTGCCCATCGCGACGCTGCACATAGTCGGGGATGCAAAGCCTGGGGGAACAAAAGAAGTGCAGTTCTTACATGCTGTGTTCAGCTATACAATATAGTAGTGGGCATACACCTGCATTATTGCCTACTGTCTTCAGGCAGCAGAAGAACTGTGTTGCCATATCTTGCCTTAGTACTTGACAAGTTCTGAATAATTTAAACCAATATTTGAAACCCATGGCCTATATTTGCTTGTCACCTTGCTCATGTCAAAATACACAGATTTGCATTGTATTCTCCCTATAATTCTACCTGCAAAATGTGCCAACCTCTTGGACACAACACTAAGTTATCCCAGAGTTCCATTATGCTCCAGTCATCCATCAATCTTTCACTAATTCAAAGCTGTGAAAGCATGCGTGTCCACCTTTACACCCCATGGAAGAATAACACAAAACGAAGGAGAAAGTGAACACAAACAGAGCTACAGACAACCAGTCAAATCTGCCACTCCCTCACTGTGAATGAATACATTACAAGTGATTGTGCTTTGTAATTAAGGCAGCGGAGCATATTGTGCAAATGCTCTGCTTTTTAATGATTTAATTAGAGAACCTCACTCAAACTGGAGCAGAAAATTTCAACATGGAGATGAGCGAGGAGCTCTGCCAGCTAACGGCACCGCAGCTCAAGATCCTGTGTTAATTGCTGCAGCAGTCGACAGATGTGCCTCACATTTCCTGCTTTATTAAAATTAGCTGGACCCCAAAGAACGCCAAATGTTGTCTTCCTAAACTAAATGATTTACGACCACTAAACGGCATCGTGTCATTCTAATTTCCGACATACTCTACCCACCTCACAATGGATGCTGTCTGTGGCTTCAGGCAGCTGAGTCTGTGTTAAATCATTAACTACAGCTATCATCGACTACTGATTTGTCCCAAAATGACAAATGTAATAGGTACGACTTCCAACAACCAAACTTCTGAAATTTCAGATCTATTTTGTTCAGCCTCAACGTACACCACCAGTAACTAGATCTTCTATTTTCACACCAACTGACTCCCCCTTTGCCCCAGAAAGTCTCAACTTTCCAGACGGACTTCTCCTTAATCAAACTAAACTACAAAAAGTTCAGTAAAGTCACAAGAGTCCATGCAGTCAGTTTGTTATGTGGACCAAAAGGGGACAGCTCGATGTGTTGTACTGCTGCCCCAGCCCGAACGCTGTGTCCCTCCGCTGACAGCAGCACAGGCATTAATCACCCAACTCATTAAGACAATCTGCACAAGTGCCCACAGCTCATAAACTCTGGAACAGACCATAGTGACTGGTTTACCTCCTGAAGCATCTGCTTATTTACCTCTCAATAGTCAACCCATACACCCATTTCAGATGACACAGGGCTATGGCTGTTTATCTCCATCATCTCTATTCATAGTATAAGACCAGAAATCCTTCACAATCAGGTCTATTCGCTGTGTCAATCAATAGACCACTTAATGAACTGTAAATAGCTTACCTCAGCTGTTGAATCACCCAAGTGATAGACATTGTTTTTCTTCAGGTATCTGTGAACAATAAAGGAAAATCTTATTTTTGAATAACATTGGTGACCAAGGAATTGCACTGAAATTGCAAACAAGGGAAATACGGGAAAGAAATGGATTTTTAACATTGATGCACTTCTCTCAAGAAGAACAAACTATCATAATGAATAATAAATGAGCAATGTATCTCAAGAGTGACCCTGATTTTGTTGCCAAGGCTAGAGAGGTAAACTAGAGGTAAACTACAGATAGCCTAAATGCTTATCATTTCCATTAGGTAAAAGGGAAATATGCACAAGACTTTGTTGGTGCTGAGCAGAGAAAGCTCACACAGTAGCACACTCCAAGGTTCCAACTTGAATAGACAGACCTTTCTAATGCTTCTCACTGCTCCATCATCCAGGCACAGTGGGCGTACTTTTCATTGAAACAATATTTAATGGTCACATTGAGGCTATAAAAAGATTTTCTGCTCACACAGACAGCCTCGTGTTCTCCCATGGCTGCATTAATAAAGGGAACACTACGGGTGCAATCTATTGCCGTGATCACTTGTGGGAAAGGTGCGAAAAAAAATTCAACAACAGAATAACATAGCGTGATACTATTTTTGATGCTAATTAATAAATACCTTCTATCACTTGGTAGAGGCTCTTTGTAATACGTCAGAGTGAGAAAATGCACTCCAGAAACCGCTACAAAGACTTTTAGTATCATCGCGGAAAGTAAAGAGGTTTTTAGATTTTTTAAATCTGTGTCGAAGTTCACGGAAACCTTTAAATAATAGTAATGCCATTCTCTCAGAGTGTTGCTTGGTAAGGAGTCAGGACTTACATACTTGGATGCGATAGCCCGCAGGTTACGTGTGAAACCGCAAGTTACCGTGGTGATATGCACAGCGTGAAAAGTGAATCACTGCAGTGAGACCAAAAAGCCAGCTGGGGTTAAGCCCAAAGTTAGTTTGCTAACCACTAATCCTGCCTCATGGGACATAACCCAGAAACAGAGGTGACAAAAACTTAGAGAGCAACTGCAACCACTGTGGTGAAAGAGTCACAGAGACGGCTGAGGGAACATGAGGATTTAAGCCGTATCAGTGACAGAGGTGAAGATAATCCTCTAACAAGCTCAGCGGGCAAGAAAGGCCGGAAATGGTTCATTGTGACAAAGCTGACCGTGAGATGTTAGAACGGAGATGTAAACAAAAGCTGCTCCACAAGACAACAAAACTAAGCATTATTGGATATTTCTGAGACAAGTAATCGAAACAGTAGTGACAACAAAAAAGCCCCCTCCTTTTGGCCCACCTTGACGCACGTTAAAGGAACAGTTTGACATTTTGTAAAATACGTTCATTCACTTTCTTTCCAAAAGTTAAGACGAGAAGATCACTACCACTCTCATGTCCGTCTGTTAAATATAAGGCTACAGCCAGGAGCCAGTTAGCTTAGCTTAGCATAAAGACTGGAAATAGGGGGAAGCGGCTAGCCTGGCTCTGCCCACCAGCACCTCTAAACCTCACTAACACATTATATTTGTTTAATCTGAACAAAAACCAGAGTGTAAAAACGTCAAGATGTGGTTTAACTTCCTGTGGTTGCCTGGCAGCCTGACAGTGTCAAACTATTCCTTTAATGGACACAGAAAGAGCCCATGTGGGGTTCTTAGCATGACTGCACATGTGGGCCACACTTGCAGCTCACCTTGGCATTACTAGGAGCCCACGTGGGTAAAACAGACATGAGACCTTTTTGGAGCCAGCAGACAAGATTTTATGGGCCCCCATGCCAGCTCATCATTCACCCATGTGAGGCCCACATGGGTATGTTGGCCAGGTGGGGGTCCAAAATGGCTACAGGCCAGAATCTGAGCACCTGGCAAATTAATTGTTGAGCCAGCGTTTCTGATTAACAACTCTACAAAACCCCCAGTGACATACATCACGGTCATTCACAGACATGGGACAGACAGTATAAATATTACAGCAGCTTCAAATCACAATTTACACTCAATCTCAAAATACTGTAAAACCTGCAGTATGAACCAACAGTGTGAGTGTGTGTGTATGTGGTGCCGATTGTGGAAAGGGTGTAGGGGGTAAGGGGGGGGGGGGGCAAACCTTACAACCTAGTCACTCTCCCCAGCCCCCTGTGCAATTTTCACAGCGGCTGAGTTTCATCAGGTTTTGTATTTCAGACCTATTGATTATCTGCAGTGAAGGGGCACTGTGACAAAACCTCAGCAGGAGTTCTCCATCTGCAATGAGCCATGTGCCAAACACAGGCTCTCTCTCTCTCACACACACTTGCTCTGCTGTGTTACTGCTCCCCTGGCTATGAGAGAGCGATGCAGGAATATGCTCACCGACAAAAGCAGTAGAGCTCATGATGGTGATTTATCGGCTCTTTTGTGGGATCGTCCAATCTGCTGTGAATCAACAAAAACTGTCACAGCGCGGCTTTACTTTAACACGCATACAACATGTAAAGCTGTCCTTCCTCTGTTGTTCTGTATGTTTCATTTGAAGGTTGCAATCGGGTTAGCTGATCGACGTTCACCTTTAGCGAGGCCCAGAGTCTGCGGTCCTCTCGCCCTAATCGATTCCCATCTCCCTGACCTTTGCGTCTCCTGCAGACAACAGCGAGACACGCGGGTAACGTTACAAAACACGACGGAGAGCAGCACGCAGCGCTTTACTGGGAACCAAGTTTAATGCTTTATGCTCTCAATTATTAACGTCGAGCCTTCGGGACCTCAGATGAAGGCGAAGACTTTGCCTCCTGTTGGGGGGACCCGCAAATCCACTCAGCGCCGTGACGGAACGTGACCGCCATCTGGTGGCGGCGAGAGAAACAGCCGCCCATGGGCGTCACGCTGTCGTAAGACGTCACCGCGTCGCTCGACGGAAATTCGCAAATTAAATGATTCGACATGGCGTCCTCGTTGGTTTGCGGCGGAACTCGGAGCAGGTAAAGAGCAGCTTTGAGTTTGTTCACGAAGACGTGGCCGGTGGACCGGACTGTTACGTTCAACACTTTGTCTCGCAGGTCCGATACGAAATGACTCGTGACTTTGCACGCGCCGTGCTGTCGGGCAGCCTCCTGTTAGCTTGGCAGACGTGTAAACTAACGCCTGGGATTTTGTTACTCGCCTTTCAGGGTGAGTTCGGTGCTCAACAGAGACGTGAAGCAGCATGGAAAGAAGTACATGTTTGACTGCAACGAAGAGACATGCTGGAACTCAGACCAGGTACAACTACATATTCATTATAGTATGTACTGTGTAGTAATTGTCACAGTATTCTGGTTTTGCAGAAATAAACGCACTTCATCGTTTTTACACTACCAGGGAATGATAATACTCAAACTGCAACTTCGTAATTACATCGTACGGTCTCTACTTAAACGTCAAAACTTCAGTCATAGTTATGTTTATCTGTCAGAGATGTTCCTGAATCTGTTTCACCACCATCCACAATTTGTTTTAATGTTTAGCAACTGTGAGCAGCTCCTTTTTTTTTTTTTTGTGCATTACATTGTGGGAGACTAGTGTACATCAAAAGCACATTTTAAAATTAAGCGTTTTGTAGTATGCATGCATGCATACATACATGCTGTTTTGGGTAACACTTATTTTGTCAGTTTTCCTGCTAGATACTTAAACCTACTTGCAATTCCTATGTAGTTTGGAGTAGAGATAAACAAATATACTCAACATACTCAACAACTTCCCACATGCACCTGGGTGCTCCGCTGTGAGTCATCATTGATATTTCACAGGGCGAATGTCAGTGGGTGTCCCTGGAGTTCCCCCAGTCTGTCAGGGTGTCAGAGTTAAAGGTCCAGTTCCAGGGAGGCTTCTCAGCAAAAACATGCAGACTAGAAGGTAAAACCCAGAGATTACATTGTTCAATATATCAAGCCTCATCACAGATGGTTTCCTGATGTGATTATCCACCACCTTCACATTTTAGTTTTTTCCTGTTGCAGACAAGACGTTAGGTGTGATGAGTTAAATGATTTTCCACTTGTGCTTTCTGCAGGTTGCCCAAAAGATGGAGACTTTACAGTGATGAGCCATTTTTATCCAGAGGACAACAACTCTCTTCAGATATCCTTCAGTCTTTAAACGGATAGTTAACGTAATACTAAACGCTAATCTGCTTTAATACATAAATCTACACAGCAGCTGAAGCTGTACCTGTCACTCTAGGAACACAGTGTGTTTGCTGTTATCGTTCTACAGGGTTCATATAAAGTATCAGACAATATTTTCCTGGACATGCTTTTCATCATTACTATGCTTATCTTGTTCTTAACTCCACACCCACAGCTTTCCCATACAGGAGGCCCCTGCAGTGGACAAAGTAAAAATAATGTTTGAGAATAGTGCTGACTTTTTTGGGAGAATTATTGTTTATTCCTTGGACGTCCTGGGGGGAAAAACCTCATGACCATTTTTTTTTTATCCTCTCATGAGAGAGGAAATGACCCCTGAGTAAAGTACAGGATGGTGCGGTGCCACATGGGAAACATGTCATCTGGACCTCACTGCCACCTCATGAACTGATGTGAATGTAGCCTTTTTTGGTATGGACGCTTTCAGGGATCTGTCAAGCCGTCTCACTCTTGATTACTCAAACACTTAAAGGCTTAGCATGGAGTCTGAACCTGCGTTTTAATTGCAGATATAATGGGTTTCTTGTGATTATGTCATTTGTTATCACGCTCTCTATATTGTGCCTTTTGAGTTGAAGTGCCATTCCAGTGGAACACAGTATAAAAATACATTTTTATTAAAACTTGTTGACAGTCCTTTTTTTCTGTCCTTCAGGCAAACAAAAGTGTGCTGCACAACTGTCGCATTTTAGTCCTTGTTCGTACAATTTTTTTGTACATTGTAATGCATACAAATGGAATAAACAGTTTTTAAAATAAATGCAGTTTACTTGGTGTAAATGTCTGCATATGTACTGGTCTATTACAATGACTTGTTATTGTGACAGGTCTTGGTCAAGTGTGGCGGACTGTCCTTTCCATTTATTCACTTTAACAAGTGTCATGTCGGTGGCTTGTAGAGCTTCAGAATATGGTCCTCCAACACTTTCTGAACTAGGAAACAAAAGAGATGAAAACGTTTATTCAGCAAAATCTTTTTTACAGCAGCTTCTTATTAAAGAAAATGTATTTGTCAGGTATAAGAAGACAATACATACTCTTTTTGTGTCCAAGGGCAACAGCTAAGGCCATTGGACTGTACCCAGAATCAGACTCAATGGTCATGTCTGCCCCTTTGGCTGCAAGAGAGTAGAGTAATGGCAATTGATTAAGCATTCAAACTGAATTTGCTAGAATGTATCATGATATGCAATGTACCTAAGAGCGCCTCTACACATTTGATGTGGTTCCCTCGTACAGCATAAAGAAGAGGAGTCCCACCATTCTGAAATTAAAATACGAGTGTTCATTAAAAACAATCATATTTATATTTCAATGTTTAATACACTTTTCTGGCCAAGTGATGATGACATGTCTGACATAAAGAAAGTCATTCTGTACCCAGTCGTAAGTGTCGATGTCTACTCCATGTCTGAGAAGAGACTCAACAATGTCCACGAAACCTCCAGAGCTCGCCAGTGTCAGGGCACTCTCTCGCTCCCTGGCAATTGTTTTGGGGTCTGCGCCCTAAAACAAAAATCCCACAAACATCGGTGAGATGGTGCATTTTGCCTTAATAACACGTGCATGTATTTCTGGACAGCAGTCGCTTATTTCTAACCTTTTCCAAGAGAAAATCCACCACTGCTTTCTCTCCAAACGCTGCTGCCCACATGAGAGGCGTAAAGCCCCGTTCGTCCTGTCTGCTGAGCAGTGAACCGTCTGCAGAATAAAACGGGTCACAAGCCCATCAGTAGGTATTTTGTACAATTTAATGCCGGACGAAATCTGCATTGTGTTACACTGCTTGGTGTCTGACAGTGACTTTCAGATTCCTCACCTTTACTCAGGTGAGCAGCCACTTGTGAAACCTCACCTTGAGCTGCCAACTGGTGTATGGACAGGGCTGATGGAGATAAAGCCTTTATAACTTCATATGCTCAAGACAATGAAAATACCATGATTGCTTGTCTAACACACAATTTTGTTAGCACGTTGTCACCAGAGTATCTATGCCAGTACTTACAGTCTAATGTTGCTGGGCGTACTGTAACCTCATTCCCACGCTGCTTGTTGGTCAGAGTGGTGGAGTGTTTGAACAAACCCTCTTCATCCACATCCATGTTCTCTGGAGACACTGGCCCAATCAGATGAACCACAGCCATGTCAGTGGATATTCACGGTTTAATTGACTATTTTAACACGGCAAACATCGTGTGACTGCAGGTGTTACACAGAAAAAGACAACATATGTCAAGAAAGTGATCACAGACAGGAAACTTATATTAGAAGATAAAATAAAATAAAAAAGGCACAGGTACCATTGGACCTTTCATCTCTGGACTCGGAAGGAGAAGCATTAGCGTTAGATGACTGACTATTTTGGCCATCTGCAACCTCTTCGTCACCTCCGGACTCCATGATCACTGCAATAAAAACCAACACACGGACTACTGAACGATGTGGTGCTGCCATCGGGAAAAAGTAGCCAAAATTAGTTGATACAGCAAATTGCATGGTCAACTCACCACATCCAGCCTAATTCGCGCTAACTTCCTTTTGGGAAAACTGAAAGTAAATTATTTCAAATCACACGCTGGATCTCGCTGGCCACCGCAGTGTCCCGAGGCACCGTGCTCATCGCTCAGCTGATTAGCTATTCAACTAATGAATTACTCTAACAAAAGAAATGAAAACACGTTTGATTCAACCCGCGCAACGCACCGCAGCATTTGGACCTGTTCAAAGGAAGAACTACTGTTTCCGTGTGATCGATATTTCTGCCCGGAATAGTTTTCGCGTGACACACGGCAACAACAACACGGAAGAAGCCAGAATCAGCTGACACAACCCGCGTGCGGCTGCCTTGTGTTGTTTGTGTCTGCGATAGCCGGCTTGCATTATGGAGGACCAGGAGATGCAGCTGAAAGTTAGACGAGGTATCTGAACATTGGCTAAATAAACGAGCACACAGCTCGCCCCGTTGTTACCTCGCAACGCTGCGGCTAAGCTAGTAGCTGGTAGCCGCTCAGCTAATGCTACGTCAGTATTGTGTTACATCGTCACCTGTCCATGTCCCAAGCTGTTTGGATGTTTCCCTCCGTTTTTTTGTTGGCTTTTCTAACACGGGTTGTGTGTTCTCTGCATTTGTCTGTGCTTGTCTGATTGTACAGTGAGCGACAAGTTCACGGAGAGCATGTACGTCCTGGCTAACGAGCCGTCGGTGGCTCTGTACAGGCTGCAGGAGCACGTCAGGAGGTCCCTGCCTGAGCTGGTGCAGCACAAGGTAACCCGCTCTGCACTCGGAGCTAAAACTGCTTGGACATTTAAAGGGGGGATCAACCCCGTGCTATCCCAATAATAATGGGAAAACGGTAAACGCCACAGCCCTCACAAGGTTGCGAAGCTGCTCCTCATTTTACCTTTAGATGGATCATCGGTGTGACCCTGCTGTTCTGTCAAAAGGCAGAGTTACCTTAATTAAGAAGTTAAAACCGAGGCACACGGTAGTAAAGAAATAACATGTTCTAGCCTGCATTTTCCCTAATTGGATTTGGTTGCTGTTCCTACTCTCTGACTTCTTTTCAAGCCTCAAAAGCCTTTGTTTTTTTTGTTGAAGTTGTCATCTGCTTTCGAATCAGAGGGCATAGCAGTCATGGAGATTGTGTGCGTATTTGGTGGTAAAACCTATGTATTGCTGGCAAATGCTCTGGACAGCCACTTGATTATGCAAACTGTGTGCTATAATTAAACACAATGTCGTTACGCTCTTTCTGCTGAATATTTAAAGGTTGTATTTTCTGTCATTCCTCGCACAGACAGACATGCAGAGCTGGGAGGAGCAGAGTCAAGGAGCCATCTACACTGTAGAGTATGCGTGCAGGTGAGAAGAAGCATAGGCCTACATATTTGCAGAATCCCACTGTCATGACTTTCAACACTTTCATCGATCCGTTGGCTTTTGCAGTGCCGTGAAGAGCATGACGAACAGCAGCTTGTATTTCAAAAACATTGACGGCCTCCTGCGTCAAGCCATCACCATGAAGGAACAGATTAGCAACTCTCAAGGACGCAGGTAGGAGGCAGCAGTGGACATGGTGATGTCCAAAGTGTAGGGGTGGGAAATATGGCATTGTTTATGATTGTAATTTTACACTAACATATCCTTTATAATGCCATCATGCATTAATTTATCTGTGGGGGGGTTTTATCCTCGTGTTAATGCTGTTATCATTCATGTATTTAGGAGCAGCACTGTTCTCTGGTCCTTGTCCCTTTGCTGTACTTTATTTCTTTCAATTTTTCAAAAAAGGTCTTCTGATTAAAAAATGCACCTCTTTTTAAAAAAAAAAAAGCAACAAAATGTGCAAATTTAAATGTACACCGACATTTGTCGAGCGGCAAAGTTAGTTCTTGGTAGATGTTAGCTAACTCAACTCTTACATATAGAACACAGCTGCTTCAAAGTATAAGCCTTCCAGCACTGCTAATAGTGACTGTCACTTGTAACTCCATTTTAAATTTGGAAACGTGTATGCAAATGCAGTGTCTGTTGGTATAATAATTTTAAAAGGTTAATTTTGAATGATGACAGTATTAAAACATATCTCTACAAAACTCAATGCCTTTATATCTCAAGTGTCAGGATAATGTCAGGGTGTTTCTCACTTTTTCTCAGGTATTCATACACAATTATCTTTCCAAACCAAAAATAGCCATTGACATAATTATTGTCAATATTTGAACAAGCCAGACAATTATATGATTTTACACTCTTGGCCATATCACCCACCTCTACAAAAGTGTCAAAGATCCACTCGTGGGTCCTTGTACTTTCACATCTTCTTAAATCTCTGTCTGGAGTTTTATCCTGTTTGCATTCATTCTTTGCTCCACATTTGCTCATACCTTTGTTTCTGTTTGTTTCATTTAATCCTTCATTTATAATAATTTGTATCGGTTCATATTTTGGGACATCAGCTAATACAATTTTTTTCCTTTCTGTTTCTGCCAATTTATTCCCCCAGTAACTCCAAGATATATCAGGCCTGTTCTGAACTCTTTGTAGTTAATGGGAGCTTCATGTTTTCTGTTTTATTTGTCTGTGCTGTTTTTTTGTTTCCCCCTGACACCTGCATGAAGTTTAAGTGATGTGAACCCCTCTCCCAGTCCCCTTGTCTCTGCTCCACATGCCCCACCCACTTCCTCATGACCTCTGGACAGAGGTGTCCAAGGTTAGTAGTTCCTCCAGACATGATGTAATCACATTCAGGCCTGTATTTTGACAGAACATCTTTTTTTTTTTTTTCAGAAATTATTGAAATGTGCATTTAAATGACATTTAAAGTTAACAGGTTTTTGTCAACATTATTTATTTTAATATCTTATTTAGGTGTCAAAAAACATCCTACTTTTAAAATGCATTATGTTTTCTAAAATTAATTCATTTAAAGTTGAAAGTTGAAATCATTTTGAACATCACATAACAAAACACATCTGCACATTGTGCACAAATATTTGGAAAAAGGCCACCATACACAGCGAAATAAAGTATTTACATTATTACAATGAAAGCTATAAATTTGCCAGATTGATACTTGGGCAACATTGGTGTGTGTAATGAGATTTAAATCAAGTTCATTCATACAAACCACTACACATTATACAAAAGTTGTGCTCAGCATGTTCAAATCAAATTAAAAATGCTTTATAATCTGAACAGGAGAAATCAGTTGATAAAGATAAACTCTGGTATGCATTTCAGTCCCTGTTCCATGTTGTCTGCAATCAGTGAGGATAAACATGCTGTAAGATGACACTTGTGTTAGCAGTCCTCTTGTGACATACTTAAAGGTCACCAGTGTCTTCAACCACGAGCTCAGCTTCCTTTATGTCACACAAGAGTAGAGTCTTTTGCAGAAATCCCTGACTTGCGCGCAAGGACACTCCTCATCTCATTGTTGACCCCGTTCCAGGGTTTCGCCTGGGCCTGCAGTAAACCGGATTCAGTAGACAGGGTCCTGTGCATTCGGGGACAACTGCCGCCACTGCTGTAGCCGTCTTTATCGCTAGCGTGGCCCTGGGAACCTCCAGCAGGGGAATACTGCTGTTGCTGGTATTGTTCTCGCTGTCTCGTGTTGCCACATTGAGGGTAGGAGATCGGATGCTGGAGCTGAGACTGGCTGCGGTGCATCCGCGGTTTGTCCACGCCAATTTTGAGCTCGCAGAGCCGGGAGACAGGTGTGCTGCTTCCGTGGTCGTTCTGGTAGAGGGTGTCGAGGTGGTCGCTGTGATAGTGCTTGGCACTGTGGGAAGCTTTGACCATAGAGTGGATCACAACGACCAGTAGGATTAAGATCCCAGAGGAGAGCACGCAAGCACTTGCGATGCCCGTCTCCACCTCAAATATCAGGAGCATAAAGATGGACATAGCTGCCGAGGAAGAGAAGTGGTAGAAAAACAAAGAAGTTATATACGCAGAAACACTAACTGACCAGCAAACAATGTTCATTGGTTATTTGGTTCATCTGTAATGGGCCAAATAACTTTAAACAAAAGTTATTTTTACTTGTGTCTCGGTTTGCTGCTAATTTCAGGGTTTTTTTTTTCACATTACTTTCCACATCACAGCAATTGAATGCTTTACAAGAATGTATGTAATTTTGTTGAAATGTCGTGTAAAGGCTAGCTGCTCTTAGCTGAGTTGTGCTATGTTTATCTCCAGGAAAAGGACTATGGACTCAGGTATGCTAAAGGAAGGGGGAGAGAAGCACAGCTCTGGGATGTGACGTGACTTCCTGAGTTGGTGGTGTTGCTTCTACAGTCCCTTGCTCTACTACCTCTTGATTGAGGCTGAAGTGAGGTCATAAGGGCGACACCTCCTCATCACAATGGAGTGACTACCTCCAGTGACCCCCCTCCCAGTACAAGCCGCTCCGTGGAACAGAGCACCCCAGCGCTGCCAGGTTCAGCATTAAAAACACTTAAGTCATGGACGCTGCTCAAAGAATGCATTGTTCTCTTGGACTCGCTGGACGGACCAGAGAGAGAGCAGCCGTGCCGGTTTTTCCTCTGCTGTTGAAACTCCACTGCACAGCCAATGTTTTGGACACTAGTTTTCAGGTTTTTGTGAGTTTGTTGTTAAACAACTAAAAAGCACCCTGCATTCAAATTCTAAAAGCTTACAACAAATATACAATGAAAACATACAAATGTGTGCCAGGAGGTAATAACAGGTGCCCAGTTCTAACCTGTATTTCAGGATTAAATATAAGTACTTGCCAAATTGGGCAACATGTTCTTAAAGAGAAAATCCACAATCTTAAAAAATAAGAAAATCTTATTTTTCCTACCTGCCAAATAGACAGAGACCCCCAGGCAGAACAGTCCCATAGCCACATGTCGTACAGCTCTGCTATCCAAAAGGAACCAGTCTGCTCTGTGGAAACAAGTGTCATATGTTCGATGTCGTAGCTCAGACATGTTTACACTTTAACACTGTATACTTTAGTTTTCTCATCAGTGCATAAATGAAGCGTGCAACATCATTCCCGTGTTTGCAAGTTTCTTTTCTTTCAGTTCATTGCAAATGTTTTGCTATACAATCAAACTTTTCTTGGTCCTTTTCTGTTTCTCTCCCCCTGATAAGTTTGTACATAAGGAACTGCAAGTCCTAAAACATTTGTGTATTGATTATTTGGCTATGCTTAAATGCTAGATATTTTTTAAAGCTCATTATTATTCACATTTTCTTGGAATGTCCCCTCTGTCAGTGGGGAGGTCCTGGGGTATGCTGTTGGATTTGTAAACCGACGTGGGAAAGGGCCAGCTAGAGGCCGTGTGCTGGGTGCATAATGAGAGGAAGGCCATTGTTTAGATGGGATTCATAGGGGTTGAGAGGTGGGGGTTGACCAACAACACTGCAGAGCGGGCCTCTGCACTCTGACACATAAGGAAGGCCCTTTTATGCTTCTGAAACTTAAGTTTCATTAAAAGAAAACTTAACGCAGACAACCAGGATCCGCTGTGGTTTACAGAGGACAATTAAAAAAGATTATGTGGGCACAGGCAGAAACACATACTGAACAGATTAAATGTTATTTTCCACTACACTGACTGTGTGACCTGAAAATAGGCGAGGGTGTAATGCAATGCGGTGTTGGTGATTATTATTACCTTTCTTAAAACGTTGTGTTTTTGGGAGGCATTCATTAAATTCAGGGGTATTATTTGGGACTGTACTTTGTGGTGGTGGTGTTTTGCTCTGCCTTATATTGAAAGTGGTTACATTTTATTGTGCTTTTGTCATTTACATATATGGACAAACATACACCACAAACTACAGCCTCAAAAATTTGAATAAAGTTGAATTAACATCTCTTAAGCAGAGTGTCAGCAACAGTTCAAAATAAAGTTGGAAGTAGGATTTATTACAAGGTTGTTGTATTGGATTGAATTATGTAGCACAGGGGTTTCTACTTTCCTGGTCATTCCTTGCACTTAAACAACTAGTGCTTAAGCAACCTTTGCTTAACAGTAGCCACTGTGGTCACACGTAACAATTCGGCTACAGGATAATAGGCTAGTAAATGCTAAAATATAGTGTAACAGTCACACACACGTAAGCTGAAGGGTGAGCGTTTTACAACAATATCCAATGTTTGATAACATTAGCTAAGATTAGCCACTAAAGCTACTGGTTATACCAGTGTACAGGGTGGGTTTTATTCCTTATAAATTCAACTTTTTATTTGTTAGAGAAATATTATGTTATTTCGTATTTTTAAGACGTACATAGGCTTGCTTTAAATGTGGCTTTTCCTGCAGAAGTAGTGCGTTTCAGGTGCGTACTAATATTGGAGCCTAATTAGGTGCACTGAGATCACAGGTGCGTTTAAACCTTCAAACGTGACCCAGCCTCCATCAGAACTGACCGGAACTATCTGTTCAATTTGGATCAACAGCAGCATAATACAAGTGAGTGAAGCGGCTGACGGGGCGCAGTTTCAGGTGGTGGTGTTTTTTTGTTTGTTTTTTTAAACTGCGTTGCATGCAGGCTAAATACCTTTCAGTATCCTGCTCCCCTCTGCAGACCTCTGTTGAAAAATAGCTGTGGAGGAGACACACCACCACAGAGCTTAAGTTAAGGGTGAGGGACAGAGCGGAGAGCACCGTGGAGACTGGCAGCAGCACGGCCCAGACATGAGCGGGAATGACCGCGGCGGTGGAAGGTGGAGACTCCTTCACTGCCGCCTGTTGAGACTGAAGCTGGAAAATCAAAATGACCGATAAAACAGACATGATGGCCGATAAAATCCCCAGTAAAGACAGAACCATTAGAGACCGCTGGCTGTACTTGAGCGTCATCTTCTATCCTAAATCTCCGGCGGTCAGATCTCTCCAGAGAATAAAAAGTTTCCCTTTCCCGGATGGATTTTTTAAACACACTTCTCCGGCGATCCTGAACTCCTCAAAAGTGCGCTGGCATTGCAGTGTGTATAAAACGTTTTCGTCGGTCCTTTCGGGATGAATAGTTTCCTCCCCAACATGGATTTTTGCAGTAGTTTGCCTGTTGTGGTAGAGCGCCCCGCTGCCCACTCTGAGCATGTGATGTGCTTTAAATCCCCAGATTAAAAACTTCTCAACAATGGACTTTTTCTCTTGGATCCTCGGAAACAATGCGTTGACGTGCTCCTGGGAGACGCAGAGCTCACTGACTAAACACAAAACACCGTGACAGAACAAAGGGTATTATTATGTCATCCCGTCCCACCACTAAATTAATATAACTTACACCTAATTTAACTATTAACGAAACTGCCTTTTTATAGCATAATGTGTGAATTGCACAAAAAGTATATTGGAAGCATTATCTTCTATAGGGCCTACCCCAAAGTAAAACCAGACCTAAAATTATTAAAATATTATGGATTGGAACCCACATTTTATTTACTGGTATGGCAGTGGGCTAATAGATTAGCCTACTTGCTATGTTGCCTGGTATCCTCATAAAGTGATTAAAGGATTAGAGCTATTTTCAACAGGCTATTTGATTGTCTACTGTCTTACACTAAAAGAAAGAAGCAAAAACTGACATGCGCTTCAAAAAGTAAAGCAAAATCAAACGTGACTCCCAAGTCCAAAAAGCCCTAAAGTTTTTCTTGTGCAAAATGAGACCATGGCAGGTGTACATTACAGCTAACTTTTGAGGAATTTGCAGCAGCAGAAGCAGCAGCAGCCACCTTAGCTAACCCCTCTTCATTGTAGAATACCCCTTTTATTCTTAGTCCAGCTCCTCAGATTCTCCGAATCTAATTAACTTTTCACTAGTTGCCGTGGAAACATGCACAGCTTACCAGGGATGCACTTTCATGGCATCTCCTTACTTTAGAATCATTGAAACTGTCACCTGTACCTTTTACTTTTATGCATATTGCAGCCATGTAATAAAATAAGTACCTTGTCCAGTATCTGCCTGATTTAATATAATTAATATTTAATATTCATTATATATGCTTCGCATTTACCACCGCTGGACCACAAACACCTTGACATACTTAAAGTCTGTGACTTGTGTTACAAACGCCTCGTTGTTCTGTTAGAGTTTGGGGTTTGGTGTGTGTGGGGGGTAAAGGTGTAACCCTTATTCTGTTGAGATGTAGATAAGACTGCAGCTATAAAGGTACACAATGTGAACAATTGCTCTCACACATGTACACTGACCAGGGAGGCTATTTCTGAATTCGACAGCCTCACCACATGCTCTAAAAGGGTCGAGGCTGATCTTGTCGAAAGCAGAAGTGAGAAGTTTCAGGAAAATGAAAAAAAAAAAGAAATGGACTTGATACGGAAAGTTCTCAAAGGCACCTTTATCTCTCTATACTTTCTGCTTCATGGATCTTGCCTTACGTGATTATTAGTAGTATTTAATAATTGTAGTTGCAATTCAGCCCCGCAGTCTCTGGCTTGATGGAGCTCTCACAGCGTTTAGAATAAATGTATGCAGAATACACTTGCATAAACACCACACTGAGGAAAGATATAATTTCCCCTTAGCTGCAGGTGATTAGCTTGTTGTATTTACAGACGAGGGTTTGCACTATTCTCTGTTGGATTGATGGGTCCCACGCAGGTGAATCCTGGAGGTATAAGCTGTGGTAGTCTGCAGGGATGTTGCTAACTATTGCATCAGATGCACAGTTTGAGTTACCTCTTGGGAATCTCAAACTGTGTGTGTGTGTGTGTGTTTGTGCGTACGTAGCTCTATGTGTCTGTCTGTGTGTGTGTGTGTGTGCGAGAGAAAGAGAGAAACAGAGTTGTTGTCCACCCTTCTACAGATGATCTGTGCTAATAAATTCTCACTATATTATTTTTAGGAGTACATTGTGTCACATCCCAAAAATAGTCAATAATGCAGCTCATGCAGTGATTCAGTTATTACGTCTAAATATATCTATTAAGCTGACAGCACGTCTGTTTTCCATTAGTGTCTCAGCTTTGCTTTTCTGAGCATTTTATTTCTCCGTCTTTTTTTCCTTTTCCTCTGTCACCCCATTCACTTTCATTAGTGATACCCAGGGATAGCTAATACACAGCATAATAACAGCAAATCTACTGTGCACTGTGCAGCAGGTTGGACACACGGCACTCACTCAGAAAGATTGGTTATAATAGTTTTATTCCTGGATATGCACAGTGGGGGAACACAACAACAGTAATAACTGTACACTATAATGCAATCTAGTCTCCTTCTGAAGCTTGTGTTAAATATTTGTTGAGACTTGTCAGAGAGCTGTTGATTGTAATTTCTGGGGCTAACTTGTGGTGGTTAATACATTATAGCCTACTGTTAGGTGTTCCTGTAATTTTGTCCAATCCAATAGGCCTGTATGTGCAGAGGTGGACAAAATTACAATTACAGTTTCAGTTCACAGCCATAGTTAAGGTTCAGTTTAATAACCAGATTAAACTGGAAGGCATTTTGACTGATCTATAATCAAAACAACAGCAGAATTTAGCCGTGATGTAGGAGGAGAGGCAACGGAGACCTGATCACATACTGATGATGCTGAGACACTAAACATATATATATATATATATATATATATATATATGACACTTAATTAATCTGTAGGGATTCAGTGAATTGCCAAATGACACTTCAGCACAGTGATTGTCTGCCAATATACTTGAACCTGCTGAGCCTGCTTCCTTTGGTTGAAGGACGGTCTGTTGAACTGGAAGGCCGCCCTGATGTGCAGACGCCTTTAATGAACCACACTGCTTTTTAAAAATGTATTATATTAAGTTAAATGATACTTAGTGCAACAAGAAATGATTGATTCAGTGATCCATTATTAAAAAGCATACAATGTGCACCAAGATTAAAATGACTTTTGCTTTCAGAACATGGTTGATGTTTTGAGAAATCAGATGCAAACATTAGTTTTGTAACTATTCTGCAATTAACTGCTTTAAAATCCCAGTAGAATTCCCTGTGTGATTCCTCTAAGTTCACTGTATACACAAGTGTATACAGAGTGCAGCTTTATAAAACCCTGAATTTTTGAGATCGTGAAAAATCTCATATCAATGCAAAATTCCATTAAGATCATGCTGCACCCCTGTCATTAAAGGTACATAATTTACACAGAGAACAGGTCTTTTGTGCAAGGGTTCCCAACCTAGGGAGTGAGACACCCATATGGGGTCGTGATATGAATCTAAGGGGTCATGAGATTATTATCAGGGTAGGAAACAAGAAAAAGCAAAGTTCTTTTGCACAAAATGACATTGATTTTTTAGCCTTTCCTCTAATCATTGCTTTTTTTTCTTACTCTATGGTTTAATATAGTTTTACCTCTTCCGGCCTCTAAAAATATTCAAGTCAAATGGTCTAAAAGGGATAATCCCTCTGAACTACTCACAACTCATGCAACCTGTGACAAGGGGTCGCAAGTCAACATTTGCTTTTCTGTGGCTACACAGGTTCATTCACATACAGTGAGCATAATAGCCAGTGATCATACCCCGAGTTCATAGTCTCTTTCGTCTACAGAAACTAAAGACTAAACCAAATGTCATAAGAGTCTCATTTTATACATCATTCAATCATTATCGCCTTTTAACTGAAGACACACAACCGCCCATTTTGAGTGTTAAAGAACACTTACGAGCTGCATTAACAAGTGGTAATACTCTGAAAGAAGAAATTGTGACACAAGATTATTTTAGTCTCACCACAACCCTGAATTATTCCTGTTGAAACGTCATTGACGTTTCAATAAGATCAGAAGTGGTGGTTTCCAAAACGTGGTCCTAGAAGTTCCAAGGGTCCAAAAGAGGGCTGTAGGTGGTCATATTTTCTTTGCACGTTTACACTTTTCCATATAATGTCACATAACTGTGATGATTTGGATGTTATTTTGCAGACTTTGCCACACCTTTTCTAGAATAAGTGTCACATATAGATTTTCTTTCTTCTTTTTTTTCTCTCTCAACAAAAAATATGCAAATTGCACATCACAAGACAGCATTTCCCTCTGCCCACTGTCACCTCCCCTCCCCTCCAGTGATGATATTCTACACAAAATCAAAACTACTTTAAAAAAAAAAAGGCTCCTTGGGACACAGTCTTACCAAATGATTGGCGTCTGCTCTGTAATGCGAATCTTTTTTAGTAGCCCTAGACGAATAAAAAACAACACAAAGTGTATGTAGTGTGTTAACTTCTGCTGCGATCTTGCTGACAACCTTGAGTGACTGGTGCGTCTGAAGGCGGATGGGAGGCGGAGGAGTGTGTCCAATGGCGCGGCTGAGGAGGCGGTGTGTGGTGACAGAGAGAGGCGGGCTGCAGCAGCCAGCTGTTGGAAAGCAGCGCTCCTGAACCATCCGCTACTACTGCCTCAGGTGAATATCTCTACATCAGCACCGGGAGCAGGACACGAGGCAAGGCTTCTGCTCATTGAGACATCTGTGTTTTGCTTTGTTTTGTTTTTATCCGCCACCTTTTTCCGTTTGATTGGTTCTCGATCAAGCGGGTGAAACTCGGAGGTGAACAGAGAGACGGAGATCGACAGCAGGTGAGATCAGATGTTTTGGTTTTTGAGGCATGTGCGTGTAGTTTTTATTTTATTTTTTATTACACCTGTTAAGGCAAATACTTTCCTGTGTGGCAGTATGACCCAGCTGTGAGTAAAGTACCTGTTGCTGTGTTATTGAAAGCTGCCTATAGATGAGGCTATATTTGACAGGGATGCTTGGCAACTCGGGGACAGACGGGCTATTCTTAAACGACGTATTTTGAATGACGTCAGCAATTTATTAGGCCTAATTATCCGCAAACATTTTTTAAGCTATGTATTTTTACAGTTTTTATTTTTAGTGCCGAATAGCTTTGCTGTGCAAAACGAATCCGCGTCCTTTGGATGTAGACACATCCCATGACTCTTTGAGTCCATTCAGCGTAGACATGGTTCGACTTTAAGAAGCATCTCAGCACAGTGTTTTCACGTTTGTTCTCTGTTATAAATAGTAGCATAATTCCCCCTTTGAGTTGCCTCACTAAGATATGAGGAGCAAAATGATAAAATTACAATTAGCCACTTAGATTAGGTAGACAGACAGATAGATAGACAGATAGACAGATAGATAGATAGATGGATGGATGGATAGATAGAAAACTATGGGGAGTATGAGATCATTTGGTTCATAATATGACTTTTTGTAACAAATTTAATGTCTTTCATTAGAGCAGACAAGACGTTTCCTTCTGTCAGTTGCCATTAAGGTGTGTCTCATCTTCCCAGTTACTTAGAGTCGTGGATCTCGAAACAACTTCATGAAAAACTTTTTTTCTCTATTCATGGAAAGATCAGATGTTCAGCTCGTGCCTGCATGTACTATTGCTATTCTGGCTCTTTCAAAAATATCAAGGCAATTCAATTATCTCCTGTTAAAATTAGACAAATATTTCCTCACCATTGCTCTGCAAAGGCCCGGTGAACCGTCTGACCCCCCTGAAGATGACACACATGGAGAAACACACGCGTTTATTTACCATGATGCTTCAATATAAAAAATGTTGTTCTTTAGCTTTGAGCACAAACCTCAGTAACAAATGTGAGTTGGCTTTCCTCTTTTTAAAATACATTTAAGTTTGGATTTGAGTGCCAGTGACATTTCAAAGGTACAGTTTTTGGGGATCACCCTTTTTAACTTGGCTTTGGGAGGATTTATGTATTAATTGATGCAAAATTTGGTGCCAGTCTTCTCTATTTGGAGACAGTTTTGGGACCTGGTATTAACACAGGACTGTGACTAACACAGGAGTGACTAAAACAGCGGAAACAAGGCTGCGCACCAGCTCAGTTAGGTGACATCCACACCGCTGCAGTACTGCTGTAGTTCAGTATATCAGTGTAATACAGTATATATACTAGATACAGCTTCTCTTTTGAATGCTGTCATTACATAACTGAATAAAAAGCATGAAAAATAATATTTCACAGCAGCAGCAAGACAGTGCCACAGAAACTTGCTTAGAGACAGTTAACTAAATGGACTATTGTTGCAGTATTTTAAAAGACATATCTTTTGGAAACTGATAACACTCACTTCAGCCTTAATTTGATTAATCTGGCCATTATATTTAGCCATATTTAACAACCAATACTTCAAATGGACCTGTGTGATGGAGAAAATGTAATTGGGTGTTCTAGGAATCTCCTTTGCCACCACAGAGTACGCCATTAGCTTCTTTGGCTAATATTCTTGCACGTGTTTTTGAAACATTTTCAAGCCATCATGCTCTGAATGACTCACGGAAAGAAAACCATCGAAGCAGAACCCTCAATACTCTAGAAATGCCCTACTTATTTTCCCCTTCTCATTCATGCATGTAGTTCGCTGCAGCAAGAAAAAACATCCAGTGCGATACATTAATGAGTATCATCACAACAACAAATCAAACCTATTTCAATGATGCTGTCTGCTGATGCATAAGCTTTTAGTTTCCTGTGCATGTGCATGGTTGTCCCAGTGAGGTCCCCAGTGATTAGACAGAAGCTCCCAGGGTATGTCAGAGAGCAGGGCTGCTGTGTGCTGGTGTGTGTCTGTGCTCAGTTTTTTCCACTGTCTCGCTTCTGGGAAGGCGTCTGACAAAGATGCTGTCTTTCCCTGTAGAAGCCTGAGCCCCAGGGGCAAGTGTGCAATTACTGCACTATTACAGGACACACAGCGATTCTGTTTTACATTCATATCTTACGACAGTGTTTCTGGGACTAGTTGACGACATAAATAAAAAATGAAAAACAAAGGTCTGCTATTTCATTTAATTTCCACGATTTCTCTGCGATGAGAGGTGACCTTAGAGATGAAAGGTCACAGGCAGTAGGTGTGTGCTGCTTAGCTAGCTCTGGTGCATTCACAGACCTCAAACGGCAGTTGTCGTACGGGAAAACATCCAGAATTAGCTGATGTGTGAGGCACAGCGAGGCTTTTCCTGCCTGTCTCGGCCTTTTGGTCCTTCGACAAACCTGCTAAACCACACACAGTTCTATAGCTAACTCCACACCATTTGGCTGGAGGTGTAGCTATATTTACCCAGCTAGTCATGTGTTTTAACATGGGTGTCTGTGGGGGTGATAGTCGTTGTTTGGTCATATCTGAGAGGAGAGGAACTTTCTGTAAACCCCTGAGATAAAGATCTTTCTGCCCTGTTTAGAGCATATGTCCCACTTCCCTCACGTCTCACCATTAACATGCCTTGATATGAGGTTAAATTGTCTCACTTCTGGTCCAAAAAACAGAACAGTCTGACCTGAGTTCAATTTTTTTGTGATAGTCGAGTTAGACAGACCGGTACTGGTTTTGTGGTCCTTTACTAATAAGCAGGAGCTATTTGTCCGCAGTGACAATGGCAATGACGGGTTCGTCTGCAGCTGTCGGTGTTGAGGTGTGTCTTGTCTCTGCAGCATATTCAGCACAGTGGACATCACAGGACTTTATAAGGTAATAATGAGGGCAAAGAGGTGGATTCCTCCAGAAATGCCCCAGATGCCTGTGTGCCAAGCTTACGTTGAGGGACAGCGGGCACTTTAGGGGTCGTGGGAACACAGGCACCATATCCGCTCAGGCACCATCAGGAGGGACAGGGAACTAAATATAGAGAAGTCCAATACATGTCCAGTATTAAGGGGGAAAACCAGTGAAAACTCCTCTGGGCTTTGGAGAAGCACTGTATGGTCAGGTCACAGGAGTCAGACCACCACTTAGTCTTCTGACTGATAATGGAGTGTTAAATGGAGATGACTCATACATAGAGCAAACGTATGCATGCATATGATTAAGTGTTTTATGGTTTAGCAGCAAAGTCACTTCATGGCTGTCTCCCATAATGCAAAGGGTGAAAATGATCCTCTGATTTCACATTTCTCTATAGTGTCCAGCTCTATACGGTCCTGCAGGGGCAGGGACAGGAGCGGGGGTTTTCTAGACCAAGAAAAAAAAAAGAAAAACAGAGGGTGTGCGTTTCAAAAATGGACATTCTCAAGCCAACCACAATCCATCCATGCCTTTGCCTTCTGCCCCTCCAAATCCTGCTTTTTTCTGACCTGGCTGTGCATGAGAGAGGAGTGGGTGGCTTTTAACTTCAGCCATCTTTCAAAAACACACCGTTTTCCTTCTACTGTTTGGTTTTAGCTATTGCCTGCTGAACCTTTAAAAGGAGCTATCGACTGTATTTTTAACCCTGTCTCTTGGGGCTGTGCGGTGCAGTCGAGCACTGTGCTGCTGGCTCGGGGGTAACCCAGACTGTGGGGGTGTCAGACTGTGTGGACTGCTGGCCCGGCAAGGGCCGCTCTAACTTTAGACCGCATCGCCTCATGGTGGTAAAAATAAACACACTGCCCTTACCAAGGGGGAAGGGACTTGAGTTGCTTAAACCAAATGGGTGACATTTTCCCACCAGAATTATATGAACGTAAAGTATTATTGAATATCTGTACTGTTGTTATTGTAAAATGTAGATACACAAGAATAAAGCATTAGTTCAGTGGCCACTGCGTATAAATGTGACTTTGACCCTCAATAAATATTTTTCACACAACTTTTATTTTCCTTAAAGTAGAGAAGGAAAGAAATGTATTTGTGTTTAATATCACATTTATTTGTTGATGTTCACTGCAGCAGTATGAATGCCAATAACACAAACATATTGTATTCTGCTCCTATAACACTGTTATATTTTCTTTTACAGGTGTCAGAGTGTCAGACGGCAGAAAAAATGGGAAGAAAGAAAATACAAATTTCTCGTATTCTGGACCAGAGGAATAGACAGGTGGGCAATATTTTATTTATATTCTGTAAGAATCAAAACCATATCCTTTTTTTTCCTATGGTACAGTGACCTTAGTACCTCATGTTTAGCGCAATGAGAGTGCAGTAGATGCAACAAAAAGTGGACTAAAATTGTCACATACTGTATGGTTGTAGCTAACAGTCTGAGAGCAATGTGATAGTTGTACTGATTTGGATATAAAATATGTTTTGTGCATTGTGCGACAAAAGGACACAACCGATTTGGTGAAAGTGAGATTTTGTCATATTGGCACTGAGCACTTTAACAGGGCAGCATAGGAGGAAGAAATATGGTTAAAGCCTAAAAAGAAGATGTGTTTGAGAGTACAGTTGAGGAAGTTTTATCAGTTTGCTGGAAGATGAATCTGATAACACAGATTATGTATACATGATAATTTCGACGTCAATTTACATATACTCTTTGCCGCCACATGTCAGTGCGATACTACAGTGTGAGAGAAATGTTCACATCACGCTCGTAACCTGTTAATATGTTAATCAGTACGTATGAGAAAACACATCAAATACACAGAAGGAATCGATGTAGACGACAACAAATAACACGTATTAAACTGTGTTCAGAGTGCTGGCAAATACAATTTGTTTCTCATATCTGATCTTTAGGACTGAATGTTTTTTGGTGATAAGGTTTTTTTTTTTTTTTTTTTTTTGGAGTTTTTCTTTATCTGAATTGAGGGTCTGAGGATAGACAGTGTTGTGCTGTACAGATTGTAAAGCCTTCTGGGACAAACTGGTGATTTTAGGTTATATAAATATACTTGACTGCCAACACTGTTTTATATGTATTTGCAAGTAATCAGTGTGGAATTTGTGTGTTAAAAAATGCAATGATTTTTTTTTTTCAACTCTACCTTGAGCAGTATTCTTTTTAAACAGCAGCAATCTGATAACACAAAAAATTTGTATATTTGGCTGATTATGTGGCAACTAATCCAAGATTTCTTTCCATTTTGCAAATTCTGCTACAACACACTTTGGCTCAATTTATTCCCGTCATCCATTCCTGTAGAAATATTCAAGATCATACCAAAACCTTTTTACATACAGTATATTTGACTTTACATTGACCTAAATACTAAATAAAGATGTAAATATGAAGTTAAAGGCAAGATCACACAAACCTCTGTGTGTTTTTCGTGCCGTAGGTGACTTTCACCAAGCGTAAGTTTGGCCTGATGAAGAAGGCCTATGAGCTGAGCGTGCTGTGTGACTGTGAGATCGCCCTCATCATCTTCAACAGCACCAACCGTCTGTTCCAGTACGCCAGCACGGACATGGACAAAGTGCTGCTCAAGTACACAGAGTACAGCGAGCCACACGAGAGTCGCACCAACACGGACATACTGGAGGTACTGTCCAAGCTGCTGTTGTAGGAAAGGGCGGTAAAGCATGATTCAGTATTAACAAAATAACAAAATAGTCAGTTATTTCAAAGCAGGAAGTGTGAACATGAAATTCAGGTTGCAAACTTTTACAAAAAAATGATATAGATGCTATCATTGTGGGTAATTTCCCAAGTGCACTTTCTGTTCTGTATCAGACTCTGCGTAGGAAAGGCCTCGGTCTCGACGCCTCAGAGCTCGACAGTGAGGAGAGCATGCAGGTGGCTGCAGACAAATACCCTCTCAGCGAGGGCATGGATCTCTCTGTGGCTCGCCAGCGCTTCTATGTCAGTCCACACACACTTCTGCTATTGCACCACACACACAAGCATGAGCACACACGCTCACACACACACACACACACACACACAAACACGTCGAGCTGACCTGAAGTTGATGTGTCTGAATGTGACTTCTAATTCGCACCTCAAACTGACATTTTTCTTCACTTTTCTTTCTTCACACTTTAATTCTGATGCTGTTGCTGTACATGGTTTTTACTCTTCAGGCTCCATCGCTCCTCCCGCCAGAGGCCCAGTTCCTGGTGTCTGCAGGCTGTGAGAACGGCTTCCCCAACTCCTCCGGATCCAGCATGGCGTCCCACAGACCTCCGGGCTTTAAATCTCTGACATCCAGACCTGGCTCTGCCAGCCCTGCTGCGCCACACGCACACACTGCATTCATGTCTCCACACTCTGGTGAGCAGAACTGGCCGGTCCTACTGTATGAAACATTACCAGAATCATTTTAATCGCAAAGTGAAAGATTTGCAGGACATGCAGGAATTTGCTTTGTGACTATTCTCACAAAATCATGTCAATTTAAGACCAACAGATGACAAAGAGACCACGGATTCCACATACTTTACAGTACATACTATGACGAGTAACCTATAATTATAATTATAATGTATATATGTGTGTATTACTATATACTACATGCCATTATTGCAGCCAGAAATGGCACTTTTTATGACGAAGAGGAGTAAAGTTTTAACAGTGAACCAAATCCTCCACTTTCTTCTGTGTGCTTTTGTACTCATTTACAGTACCACTATTTGACTATAAAAGAGTTTAATTACAAAATTAAATGTACACAATATCAGAAATTAAGATAATGATAGCTGGCATTAAATTAAAACTCTTCAAGGAATGGAATTTTAATTCAATGGCATCAAAGACATCAGCAATTCACAATTGTCCCTTTATACAGGGTTCGTACAAAGTCTTGAAAGTTTGGAAAATGCTTAATTTTAACCGTTATGTTTTCAAGGTTAGGAATATCCTTGGATTTGAATATACTCCTTAAAAAATGCTTGATTTTCAACATAATCTGGTGTTTCATATACACAATCAGTCATGTAAACCAAAAATCTTTTAATATTTAAAATGAAACAATTGTCATATTTGTTGTTGTCACCTGGCGTTTATAGTAACAGTTTAGATGTGATGATTAAGGCTTCCAGAGTCTGGAAATGTTTGGTTTAGGTATCTTGAAAGTGCTTGAAAAGTGCTTGAATTTTACTTTTAAAAAGCTGTACGAACCCTGTTTACAAATGTGTCACAGAATACCATCTGTTACTGTATGTTTGAAATATTGAGCAATGAACATTTTTCTGCTTAAAAATAGATGCAAAGCATTTAGCGTGAAAATCCATTAAACGCTGTTCGAGGGTCTTGCTAAATGTTTGCTTTAAAATTCACATGTGTACTGTCAGCCCTCTGTGCAGCTGGCTGTGAACTCACAGGAAGCGTGTGTGTACGTGCACGTGTGTGTGCACTAATCCACACATGCAGTCGGCCTGTTTTGTGAAACTGGCCCTCCACCAGTGTGACAGCGGCTGTAACCAGCTCTGTGGTTTCTGTACAAAATGTATCACACCTGCCAGTCATGTCAGCCTCTTTTACAGTCTTCAGCTATTTCGACGTACCATGATGTCAGACACTGATCATTTATAGTCTTTATAGTATTTTTAAATGTATTATTACTGTTTTTCTAATAACTGACAGTGATTTTTGGTTTACAGTCAGTTCAAAATGGATTCTGTGAGGTCACCAGTACACTAGAATATATTACAAATACTATCATCAACTTGTAAATGATAGCTGCCCATTGTTCCAAAAAGATCGGATACTAATTCAAAGGTCAGACTGAAAGAAGAAGTTCTTTTTTAGCACACTGCACAGAAACAGAGGGAGGTGAAGAATGTATCACAGAGAATAAATTATTTCTTTGTGGGTGAAACAAGCTCACATCTCTTTTCACTTCCTGCTCCTTTCTTTCACTGCGTAGGTATCGGCTACTCCGTGTTCTCCCATGGCAACCTGAATCGAGCTCTGGATATGAAAAGCCCTCCTCCTCTGAACCTGGGCGGTGAAAACCTGCGGGGAGATAATCAGGGCATGGGGGCCACACGCGCAAACCACAGCTCTGCTGTACGTAGCTGTTACTATCCAGTGTGATCTGCACTAAAAGTTGTCAGTGTCAGAGAGCCAGACCTCTCACAGATGTGAAATTCACATTTCATGCAGTATGTATGCAATGATGTCACTCTATCACTACAAACTTCTAGTTTGACTATTTCTCTTTTACTGTTCATCAGAGGGGTGCCTTGTACCAGGGCCTGCACAGTGGTAGCTCCATGGTAGCCATGGGTAAGGCAGGGCTGCTGGGTCACGGTTTGGGAGGATACGGCCTCCCCTCTCCTGGAGCCTCTGGTACGTCTGCTGTGTATCTTCTATTCTGTGGTAGATTAGGGTGAATAGAGAAAACCTGAATTCAATAGGAGTGCTAAATGTAAGATGAAAAGGTACTTTAAAGGAATAGTTCACCATTTTGAGAAAGCGATTGATACCACTCTCATATCTGTCTGTTAGAAATTAAAGTACAGCCAGCAGCTGGATAGCTTAGCTTAGCACAAAGACTGGAAACAGGGGGGAACAGCTAGCCTGGCTCTGTCCAAAGGAAATAAAATCTGCCTTCCAGCACATATTCAAAAACAGAGGTGCAAAAACGACAAGTTGTGTTTTTTTTTGTGCAGGACTTTTTTTTGGCCGGGCGCCGTGACCTGGATCAAACAAACAAGATACAGCCAGGCTAGCTGTTTCCTCCTGTTTCCAGTCTTTGTGCTAAGCTAAGCTAACCGGCTGCTGGCTGTAGCTTCCTGCTTACAGTACAGACATGACATCTAAGTCTCAGCAAGAAAGCAAACAAGTGTTGAACTATCCTCTTATAGTGAAGATAGTCTATCATTCACTGGTTTATTAAAATCCAACTTTGTGTCTTTTTTTTCATCTTTTAATTTATATCCATGTCTTTCTTTCCAGAGTACAGCCAACCTGGTTTTTATCATTCTGTTAGTCTACAGCGAGGAGCAGTGAACCCCTGGCAGCCAGCACAGCCGCCTCAGGAGCCCCATGGGCATCATATAAGCCCAGGGTAAGGATATTAATGCGTAATATGGTACCTCTGTGTGGATAAAATATGAAAACAAACATCTCATTTTATACACATATCTCAAAATGATGGCAATCAGCAGCCCAAGGCAACCATATATGTGGCTTCAGAAGACAATGAAGTCATCAATGACAACAGGTGGAATACAAAATAATATGATAAACAGAACAACAAAAATGAAAAGAAAATATATGAAAAGAACAATATAATCAAAAGAAATGGAGTAAAAAATAAATAGATAAAAATAAATAAATAATAAAGAACAGAAAAGAAAAAAGGAAAAATGTAAAGAAAATAAGACAATAAAATCAATGAAAAATAATTTTAAAACATTGAAAATAAGATAACATTTTAGTTAAAAGAAATAAAATAAAAGTTTAAGAAGGAATATGATAGAAAGAAAAATTAGGAATAATAAATTGAAAATAAATATGTAAAAACATAATAAACACATAAATAATAAAAACCTAATATTTGCGTGTGGACAGATTGTGTTTAGCCGTGTTAAAGTGAACTGCTACTGGATTTTCTTTTTAGGTAATTTTCTCCTTATGGAATCATGTATGTTCTTGGGTTACATCTGGTTCCTCTACTGGTTTTATTTCGCTTATTGTTGTTTATGTGTAAAGAAAGGAAGTATCCTTGTTGTAACTGTTAACTGTCTCTTCTCTGCACCAAATGGTCGTCAAGCTGCACCTGATGCACTTCAGATGCAGTTGCAGAATTGGTGATGTTCAAACTCAGACATTTCTTTTGTCTTTCCCCTTGTTGTTTCCAGGATGTCCAGTGGAGGGTGCTCCTTCCCCTCCCAGTCTTGCTCCTCAACATCTCCACATATGCCCTCCCTCAACCTCAGCATCAAATCGGAGCGTAGCTCTCCTGAGCACATGCCCTCGCCCACCTCCCCTCCTCTACACCACCTCAGGCAGCACTCTCCAATGAGCAATCCTGACTCGGCTCGCCATACCCCTCCAGAAGCCCGTCCAGCCAATGGGACAAAGGAGTTTCCCAAAGCCGGCTACCCACAAGACGAAGAGGAGGGAGGGCAGCCGCTCAGGCAGTTAGAGATAAGTGATGGGTGGCAGAGATAGCTGGTTGCTGCAGTCTAACACCATCTCCCATTCAATCAGCTATCTTCCATCAAAACCAGTCCTCTCTTACACACACACACACACACACACACACACACACACACACACACACACACACACACACAGATATACCACAGAAGATAGCGAGATGGGGTCGATTTGTCCCCATCATCCCAGAGTGGTACGCTTCTCTTTGTCTCCTCACACAGAGCTGGTCTCTCCTGGGCGATGGAGAATTTTCTCTGCATCACTTGATTGATCCCACAAGGAGACAGATGCATACAGACATTTGCTTTTTGTTTGGTTAGGTTTAGTTTTCTGTGTGGGTCAAAAATACGATTTGATATGTGTTTGTTTTGTTTTGAGACTTTGTTGAAGTTAGCTACAGCAGCACATCGGGACCAGCTGAATTTCTCCAAAACTGCAAAACCGCCTTTGCCTTTAGCCCAAAATCAGTGACATGGACTCCCCTCATAAAACCAGTTAGATATCACCCGTCACTGGAGCCTTGGCCTTTTTTGAAATACACTAGGACATTTAAAAGGACAAGTTCACATTTTTTCAAGTCTGTACATTGATTGATTGTAATTGTTCCTTCTGTCCATGCAAAGATCCCTTCATAATGCAATTCTAATATAAGAAATAGGGGACAAAATCCACAGTCTTTATTCTGGGCAAAAACACTGTATAAAATTCATCCTATAGGAGGCCTCAGTGTCTGAAGTAGTAAAATCAAGTTGTTATCTTTGAAATGACTTCTTAGTACAAACCCCTTCTTTGTGTGGTGGACGGATAGTCAAGACCAGTTTATTTGTAGAACACAATTTCATACAGAAGCAAGTCAAAGTGCTTCACAGAGTCACCCGAAGAGGGAGTTTCGTAGTGAAAACACTGTAACTTTGCAAGATGTCCACTTGATTTCTCTGACTCAGACTGCTGAAGCCTCATATTAGCTCCATGCTAGTCTCCAGAGTAACTTAAGAACACATTTTTACACAGAGCGAGGACTATGAACATGCACTTTGCAATCACATTAAGCAGGGGAGTTCTTCAGGGTCAGCATGGACACGAGGAACAATTACAGTCAACCAAAAACTGTTCAATGTAAATATGGACATGTGGGTATTGTTTTAAGACGGGCTTAAACAAATGTGAATCTATCCTTTAAATTTCTGTGTGTCTCAGGGACTTGGATGACGATTTCTTTGGGATGTTTAAAAATGTCTTGTTTCCATGTTTGTTTGTAAGACTGTAATTGTGGATAAGCTGAGCTTTAGTTGTATTATTCCTCCAAATAATTCTAGTTTCATCTTTTTACTTTACTCCATTAATAACAAAAGTTATGTCAGTCTCCTTCAACTTAAGACCAAAGTGTTTAAATATTGTCCCTATGCACTGCAATGAAATACTGCAACAGCCAAAGACATTATGTGTATACTGGCTCTAATTTGATTTAAGTTATATAAAAGTGGTATCAATTATTTGGATGAAGGGCTTCATTTAGTAACTGCATATTATAGATATTATTACTGACATCGTTGTCTTATGATATTTTGAAATATATGAGGCACTGTGTAATTAATTAGTCTAAATATTCATAGGATATTTCATAAAAAACACAAATTACATTTTTTTTACTGAGGAATGTTTGGTTTTCATTTTATCTGTAAATGTACTTTGCACTATATTTTTGTGCACTGGATTTCTGTGTGTTTTAGTTTTGCATATTCAACTTTTGTTCAGCAAATGGCAAAATATACTCCATTTGGGTTTGAATGAATTTCCGCTTATTGTCCACAAGGGGTCATCTTATTTCACAAAAAATTTGGATTTGAATTTTGAATGAGAAAGTGCAGAGCAGGGAAGACCAGCCTAAACTATTGGTGATTAATCATCTAATGAATCTGAAGGTTCAGTGGTTCACCCTGAAGACATTTAACAAACACATCATGACAAACTCTGCAGAGATTCAGTGAGCCGGCCGGTGGAGGTCTTCAAGTTAAAGTGCTGCTGTGGAATTAGCTCTTTTTTCATTTCATTTATGCAGTTATGTGGATTAATATCAGCATGAAAAACCAAATTATCAGTATTTTGATGTTTTGGGTTGAGTTTTTATATGTTTGCTGAATGCTTCACTAACAGAACAGAGACAGATTTTTATTGGACATTTGTTGTGATTCCTTTTAAATAAAAAACGGTTGGATTTGTACGTTTGCCTTGGCCTGCTTTTTTTCTCCCACAAAGGACATTTAGTTTATTATCTTTCTTTTGAGAGAAAAAAGTGATTCTGTTTTTTCATGTACATTCAGTCTGAAGACAGATAAAATGCCGTCCGCTGTGTAGCTATCAAGCTTTCATGTGTCCATTTATTTAGTCTTATTCACCTCCGTTCCATCTTTTGAACACACACACTCCCTTCATTATCATGTCTGGCCCGTCAGGCAGCTCACCAGGCAGCCACCAAACGAGAGGAACAAGAATGGACCACTTAAAAGCCTGGAGGCCTTTATGTCTTCAAAACATACATTCGGCACAAAAAGGCTCATCTCCACAGCGTGTTGTCTCACACTAACTATGCCAGAACGTTTCCTTATGCTACCATTATGGAGCATTTCAACTAAAGGCAAGAGTCGCACCTCGACCCTTCTCTGTCGTCTCTGCTCCCTAAATGAAAAGAGACTCTCACTGGGGTCATGTTTGGTCTGCTCCCCTGGGACCAGGCCAGCCCAGTCTGTAGGGCATGTCTGGGTCCTGCACACACACACACACACACACACACACACACACACACACACACACACACACACACACATCCTGGTTTCTATAGCAACCACAGCCAGCCATGGCTGCCTGCCTTGGCCCGCTGCAGTCCACAGATCAGGCTGAGGGGGCCTGAGGCCTCCAGCGCAGATGCACATAATTAATGTGATTATATAGATATGTCAACCTTGTCAGCTTTCAGTTCATTAGGCCGGACGCTCCCACAGACCTGCCACAGGCTCGGAGAGGAACACAGCTCCACTGATCATGCTAGGTGAGGATGCTTCTTCCAAATGTGCAACATACAAAGCTCAAATTGTCCTCCTCCATCATGTTATCTAACAATAACAGAAACATTTTCCCTGGAAATTTTCTTTAATCAATGTCAAGAGAAAAATGTAATACTACTGATACCCATCATCCCAATGCTAAATCTCAAACGTCAGGAACTGGTACCCTCCCAAATGTCTTCACTTCGCAGTGGCTTTGTGATTGTTGATATCCAGTGAAGCACGTCCCAGTGCACATAAAAAGACAGCGAAGCGGCCGTCCCTCCCTAAATTGGATAAGCTTTGTGGCTTTTGATTGGACGTGGAAGTCAAATGACTTCACCAATAAATCATGTCGACTTTCAGACAAAGAGCCCCTCTGGTCTCGCTCTGGTGAGAGGTCACGTTCCTTAACTGTTGTTACATGACTGGCATGTAAATCTGAATGTTTTGATAATGTCATAAAGCTTATAAATCTAGTTTGAATGTTTTTAGGCTGCACTGAGAAAATGGAGGATCTGGCAGAATTCCAGGAAATGTAAGTTGAGCATCCACAAACAATATTTCTTCCCAGAGTCTTGAGGGGCATCAGGTTCATAGTAATTATCAGTGATTAAAGAATGATCTTCTCAGGAGGTTGGGGGTCAGAGATCAGGACCCAGCACAGCGGCGAGACACTCCATTGTCATGCATGATGTCTTTTGTCAACTGGAGCAGCGGTTTTTAAAAGGAAATGTTTTATCGGCAGTATCTCCCACGCTCCTCGAGCGAAAGCAGAATTAAGTGGGAACATCAAACTGACATGAGACTGAAAATAATAAATGTTTTATTGAGCCACACAAACAAAAAAAAGTTAGGTTACAGCCAAAAGTTTGCACACCATGCATTCAGAAGATCTCAAAAAGCAACATTTTCATATGAACTTCACAGTATAATGATTTCAGAGCATTCAATTTAAATACACCATCTAAAAAACCACACATAAAATCTAAAACTGCCGCAAACAGAATACAAAAATGTACAGAAATACAGCATCTGTATCATTTCTAAATAACAAAAGTTATTTGAGGCAATGTATCATAAATAAATAAATAAAATCCACAACTGCTTCTAAGTAGGCTTTGATTAATCTTACATGTACATGACTGACTGGCTATAAAAACTAAAACTGGTGTCGTTAATTAAGACACTGCAACTAAAAATGTTGCCAGTGAGTAGTGTTTGAAAATAAAAAGGAAAAACAGAAATGTGTTTGGAGTGTCCATTTTATCTATCAATGATCAGAGAGAAAGGAGATTTTAAAATCCACTCAAAACCCCTGAGCTCCCAGGCACTTAGGAATTATAAAAGAAACTCTTTAGATAAAAGCAACAGCTCACCAGTTCTTGGCTAATACACAGCCACAGATTCACCTGCGTTTAATTCAACAGGGTGGATCTGAGCTATACTACTTATTTGCAATCAAAACGTTACAGCAGAAAAAGATTAAAAAAACCATTTAGCACTCTTGAATCGGTTCCTTAAGGGGGACAGAGTCCCTCACAAAAATAAAACGTCTTATCTACACAGGGATAAAGTACTAATACTTATCCTGGTACCAATTAAACATCTTATATGCAGCATTTAACAAAGTTCTATTAAGAACAATTCAGGTAACACTGGCATAGATACATCTGAAAGGTTGCAGAAAAACGGTGAAGTAGCTGGAAAATGACCAGGGGCCTGTATCACAAGGCGAGATTAGTGGGACAGCTGGGTGTCTTTGGGCTTAACTCTTGTTTTCCGATATCACGAAGCTGGCTCACTTTTCACTGGGGTAGATCACCATGGTAACCAATACTGCATGGCTAACCTGCTCCGGAGCAGGTTAACTTCAGAGGGTCAGATGAAAACCTGCCAACAGCCCGACCACTGACCAATCAGGTCACTGGAAAAACTGAGTCATCGTTTCTATAGGATCCCAACATGGACAAAAGTATTGACTTTACATTAAAGCGACAAGTAATAAAGAGCAATAGAGACATTTTTATAGAGCAGTAGAATCACTGTGCTTATTATGAGAGATAAGAGAAATAAACAGTTTGCCACATTAACAGCCTAATGGCTATTAAAGCTACGCATTACTCTAATTTCGCACTATTCTAGACTACTGAACATGCTGAAAATGCCAAACACATCTAAAAAAGCCAAATTCTTACACTTATTATAGCCTTACTTGAAAAATTTGGAAACGATTCCTCCCATTTCTACAGCTTCTTATCCTATTCTACTTGCTACTATTCTATTCTCACCGTTTGCAACCAAAATTACCTAATTTCCCTGGGGGTATCACTGTGTCATAGTAAGTACTCCACTCATTGTTCTTTTGACGTTGCATGGAATTAATGGAATTGCATGGAACTCTGGCTCTTTGACGTGAGCGCACCCGTAGCTGTATCAGTAAACCCCAGAGTAAATTGAGCCACTTGATAACCAGCTTCATGATACCGGTTATCAAGGACTGCTAATGTTGGACTGAGTGAAGTCAGGTAACCCAAAAAGAGCCAGACTAAGTTCAACTTGCTTTGTGCTACAGGCCCCAGTTCTCTCTGTACATTTGTGTTATTGATACCAGTAGCCTGCTGGTCATAAAAAGTCATAAGGGCAACAAAGTAGCCAATATTGCAACAGACAGTGCCCATCACCCGTCTACTCTCAACAAACCTTGATCAAAACTCCTGTTCCAGCGAAAAACAAGGTGCATCCTGTCTGTAGTTGTGTGTTTTAATGAAATGCCCCCTTTGCTGTCTGCAGCTCTCCTTTGCAACAGCATAACAGCTGAGGGCTGCATTGCAGGTAGAACAGCGCGGCACTCTGTTTTCCTCAGTTAGTTCTGCATAAGGTACTGGTGGAAGTAGATACCAAACAGAGAGCTGATGACCTGGCAGGCAGCCACCCACCACGTGAGGAAGGCGAAGAAACCCCGGAAGAAAAGTGGAGTGAGGACGGACCGCAGCGCTGTGAAGGCCTCTGACAGCCGAGCCACTGTGGCCTGGATGTCCTCTTCCATGTCCTCCATCCCCTCTTCATCTTCGTCAATACCGCCAGGCAGCACAGGTGCTGGTGTGGGCATCACCAGCGCTGGAGTCACACCGGGGGGCCGCTCTGCACCAGTCCCCCAGGAGAAGTCCCCTACAAGAACGGTAGAGATCAGTCAGTATTTAGATTTGAACTTGGAGGAAAAAGTAAGGAAGTGAAAGAAATCATTGCTTGTTATGTTTCATGACACTAAAACTACAAAACTACACTGTAGCTGCAAATATCTCAATGTGACATTACAGGAATAGCTTGACATCTTGGGAAATGTTTTACCACTCTCATATCTGTCCAGTAAATATATGACCACAGCCAGCAGCTAGTTAGCAATCCAAATTAGAAACAGTTAGTGTGGCTCTGTAGGTAACAAAATCACCTCCAAAGCACACTTACTAACATGTTACATATCTTGTTTGTTTAATCCGTACCAAAACTGAAGTGTAATTACAGGTGGTTATCTGTGGGACTATTTGTGGCCTGAAGCAGTAGCTGTTTCCCCCTGTTTCCAGACTGTATGCTAAGCTAAGCTAGCCGAAATCTGGCTGTAACTTCATAATTAACAGACAGATATGAGAGAGATATCAATCTTCCCATCTAACTCTCTGCAAGCGAGCGAATAAAATTATTTCCCAAAACTAAACTATGGTTGGGGAAAAAGTACAAACACATAAAGATCAAGTGTGGATTCTTCCTCAAATGCAGTGGTCATGTAGATGGTGGGGGTATTTTACTTACCTAGTGCCTTGAGTGCCAGTGTGGAGAAGAGGATGAGAAGAACAGGAAGCAGATACTGGAGCGTAACAACAGTCAGATAGCAAAAGATGCGAGTGACCTAAAAAACAGCACATTTACTTTTAGTTTACACTCCACATGCAGTTAGGGAGTTTACTATTGCCCATTAAACACTCTTTATATAAAAATTCCTGAATTCTGGGCTAAAATTCAACCCTTAACCGTTCAAATATCTGACCTTTCTCTGAATGTCAATGGCGGCGATACGTCCCGCCTCCTTCTTCATCTGCTCCACCCACTTCTGAGCCAGATTGAGGTAGGCCTGCATGTGGTAACGAGTCAGTCCTAGCCGCAGCACACACAACACCACGATGATCCACAGGCGCATGCTGTCAAATGCTGCACTGGAAACTCTGCAAGTGTGAGATTATGAGGATCAGAAAAAGTCAAAACTGGCCAGGAGCCAACCATGTGCCATTTGGAGGACATCTTGCATTGCTGGCCATTGTTTCTGCCTTGAGAACTGAGAGATTAGCTGTAGCAGATAAATTAATCAAATATGTATGCGCACTCACATTGTGACAGAGGTCTTCCCCATAGGTGCATTGGCCAGGAAGTCCCTTGCGATAGGTTTCACCCACAGAACCAACACAATGACAGGAGATAGGAAACTCATGTGCAGCAGAATCCTGCAGGAAACATTAGAGACATCTAAGAGAGCTAAATACTGCTGATGTAATCTTTTTAATAAGGCACGGAGTACATTGCTTGTTGTAGTATTTATCACTTCTTACTGGATGAGTGGGCGGTCCGAGTTCATCTGTACAGCATCTAGATGAGTCTGAGCCAGTCGCAGGCCAGGGAAGGCCAGGAGAGCACCAATGTAAGCACAGAGAGCAGCCAGACCGAGTTTCACTGTGAGCTTGGTCACTGGGATTCTGAAGGGAGTCAAAACAACAACCAAAGGTTAGCACAGATATTTGTCAAGTAAAGACTGTTACCAGCTCATGTGTAGTACTTAACCAAGGTGCTGTCTCTTAATACATAGTCTAATGTCAATCAATATTAAATTAACTTTCCTTTAGTAGTATTTTAGTTATAAGTTGTCTTTGCAGGGACAGATACTTACGACCAGTCAGCGTAACCCTGCTGTTTGGCAAAGACCTCCAAGTTGTCAAAGAGGTTGGAGAAGCCCGACTCCAGGCCGAACTCCAGGTAGTCCTCTCTGACCACCAGCACCAGCATGGCCACGAGCAGAGACAGGAAGCCAAAGGCAAGGCACACCGAGCGCTCGCCACCCTCTTCAGAGCGGAAGTAGTGGCTCATCAGAGTGTGAAGGGTCTTTCTGAGGGTTGCGGGTTAAATGGAAACCACCAAGAGGATAAAGTAGCATTCATCCAGTCCCAGACTCTCCATATATCTTAGTGAGGCTACTTTATCTTTAGTTTATTGACTAGTTTTAAAATATCAAAAGTCTTTTAATATAACTTTTTACGACTAGCATTCATCCTGATAACAGTTTACAATTTAGCAACTGTGACCAGCTGCTTCATCATGTTTGTTAACTGATCATGCAAAAAGTTAGAGACTGCTGCTGTAGAATAAGATAATTATGTTTTGCAGAATCAGTATTGATGTTTACAGACGTATCTGTCATCACATAAAGTGACTTTAGAGTTGAAGGATACAGGCCAAAGAGAACAGTCAGGACACACCAGATGGCTCCGATATTGACTTCTTTGCTGGCATCTACAACACTGTAGTAACACTCAGTGAACAGGAAGACACCGGCTGCATAGACTGCAAAATCTACCAGCCACTGGTACTCCAGGAAAAAACGCAGCACTGAAAGTAAAAACAAGAACAAAAAAACAAAAAAAACAACATTAGTAGGCTCAGAAGATTATTTTGTGCTCTATCTGTTGATCAAAACTGTAAATACTGTAAAAGCATTGTAGGTCAGCTGTGAGTCAACAGCTGAGAAGCGTTAATGCTTGCACAACGTCATTGCGGTGTAAATAAATGAATGTTTGTTTTACCAAGAGCGTCCATGGCGTTGACTGGAGCTTTTTCCAGGTGAAGGTCGATGTCTTTGGGCACAGTCAGAGGCTTGCTCTCCCCATTCTGCCTCCTAGAAATCAAACGAAGAACAGACACGGCCATGTTAAAAAAACAAAAATGAAACACATGTCTTCTGTTATTGAGTTTTACAAGAAGAAAAACTGAGACACAAAGACCAGCTTGTCTGGAGTAGCCATTTTTTCCCCAGTCAGAAGTAAAGTACAGCACACGCAACAAAAGGCACAACTGTGTAGCTTTATTTCAGAGAGTGCAAAGATCTATAAATTTGATTTTTTTTCCCCAGGCAGTTTCTTCCTCTAGGCAGCATTACTTTGATGTGACTCTTTTCTGCAGTACCAGACCCTCCCCCAACTCCCACCTGTCTCTCCTGGTCTGTTTGGGCATCTGCTTCCCCGCCAGTGCACACAGCTCTCCTTCTGAAGGGTGTTTGAACCGGAACAAACTGGAAGGAATGACACATTACGTGTATACACACTGCATATGTGTATATGTTATACATTATACATGATGTATAACCTGATTGTAAGGGTGACAATACCTGCCATTGCAGAGGAGCCAGCGTGCAAATGAGCAATGTGGAGCCATCCTCTGCATTATGCTGGCAGCCAGCAAGCTGACCACCAGCTGAACTCCCACCAGGGCCTGTCGGAACAAACACACACAGGTTTAAGTGTGTGATCCAGCTCTGAAACTCCCGTCTTGCACATGAAAACAGCTACGGTCATGTGTCAGTAGGTGATGCACGACAGCCGGCCAGAGAGTACGAGTGCGTGGTCTACAGCTGTGACGATCAGTCAAGACAGTATTTCGTGTTGACTCGGCATGCAAGACCCAAGAAGGTTTGAAAAACAGGTCGTTTTCGCTGCACCAAAGGTAAGTTAGTTCACATATCACAGGCTGCGGCAGAAGCTGAGTCACGTGTCGTGATAAAACGCTAATACTATCAAGGGATTAACAACGTTAAACACGGGATGTGTTGAAAGCCCCTGCAAAATGAATGAAAGTTAGCAAACGGCTATCGTGCTAAATTTAGCTAAACTTCACCACCTGCCAGTGCTGCGGCAAGCTAGCATTAGCACACTAGCTCTCGCGGCAAACGACACGAGCAACATTAGCTCGCCGGCGATTTTCACAGCAGGCTGCTAAGACAGGTGACTCCGTGCCATTGTGCCGGGGTGTGAATAAAATTACCATCTCGTCTCTCGAAGGACGCGGTTGGGAGCAGAGTAGCCGCCGGAGCTTCTTCACATGCAGGAAAGTGTTGACAGCTGAGCTGACTGACGCGTGAAACGGCCGAATATCCCGGATGTACCAGCGGGGTGGCGCGCTGCCTTCACGTGCTCCTCAAAAGCTGTGTAAATTCCAAACCTTGTGATTTCTACAAGCACAACAAACGCTGTTCCTGCTGCTTCTACTATTCTAGGTAGGGAGGAAAGTGCGTTAGCATTACTGAAGTCTTGTGGTTATTTTTGATATACTGGTATCTTGACTTGTCTCGAATATATTTAGGCTTGTTTCACACGAGGTAAGATAAAATGTTAAACTACGGAGTAGCCTGTGACGCAGTTAGATACCTGGACCATACTGCTGTCAGGTTAACGTGTAACAATTTCACTTTTCTGAAAGGTACCCCAAATTGATTTCTTGTTACGTTTGCAAGTTACTGCTAAAATGTGTTGACTTTAATTTTAAATGCAGGACACTACTGCTAATACGACTAGGCCTACTAACCCCTTTGCCCCTGTCTGACGTGCTTTGGATTTTCTTTGCCCCGTATTTCGCCTCTCAGGCTACAAAGAGGCTACTGCAGCGTGCAGCCTGAGAGGACTACTGCAGGTAAAACTGTGGAAAACATTCTTCAAAGTCCTCTGCATTTTTGTTATCTATATTTTTGTATATAGTCAATATTCTCCTAAAAAGACGCAAGAATCGAACATCATTCAAATATAAGGCAGTAAAGCACAGTAGTGTCCCTGTGCTGTTTGTAGTGAAGATGCATATACAATATTTATCTTAAAGTATGAGGCCTCTGTTAATGAAAACCAAATGTGATTTTAATTGGCATTAGTGTATTAATGCTGCTGCAATTAATATATAATTTCATTTTTTTGGAAAGCCAGATAACCAGTTTCATAATATTGTATACAATATCATAATATTTGCTAGATTGATAGAAATACAAATGCAGGAAAGGAAACAGCATTCAGATTGACTGACTCAATGTGTTCCCTCCACTTGTAAAACCAAACCTATTCCCTTGATTTTAACAATTTTACTGAAATCAACAAATGAACACAACTAACAGTGACATTTAAAAGCTCAGCTATCCTCAGTGTCAATATTCACTCATAATAAGCAGTATTTCTGGTGTTCATGAAGGCATCATAGCAGACACAGAGGAACAGTGCTTTGATTGGCTCATAGCAACACTGACCAATATTTAAAATGTCATTAAAATACATAATTTTTCCATAAAATTACTGTTGGACATACAAAATGTGTGAAAAATACTGAGCAGACAAATGTGCTCAGTTAAGACATATTCTCTTCCAAATAAAGAAAGCAAGGAAAAATAAAGTATATGTATCCTATTAATGTATCCAGTAGAGCAGTTTTAATTTCCCCAACATGCTCCCACTCCTCATCTCTAATTAAAATGTAAAATTGTATCCGTCTTAGTTCCTTGTTCTTCCTCAATACCCCTGAACACTTCTGTGAGATCCTCCTAATGATAATCTCAATGTTTCATGCTTCCACCAGCATGTATCTTAACATTTCATTGGATGAAAACAAACATTATGCAAATGCTGAAGCTTAAAGTCTCAGATATGCTCCTCTTACTCCCTACTTTGGCATTAAAACACACAGACCCCAGGGAGGCGGAGATGGGAAGAGGGCACACATTTTGATGTAATCATGAACTAAAGTATTATTTTTCCATTTAGATGGATAAGAATAAGGAAATACTTTATAATACCACCGTGGTTATCTTCAAACCTGTAGACAAAGTTTATACCATTGTAATTTGTTGCTGTATTATGTTGTATGATCTCTGAGCCTCAGGTTATTATAAGCCATGAGGTGTTTGGGGAGTATTGTGGTACAAGGATGACAGCTCTGGGTGCACTGATGCATCCTCCATGTGTGGTATGCTTGGTCACTCAGGACGAGAATGATTGTCCACACACACACACAGACACACACACACACTGGCCTGTACATGCATTTTAATGTCAGCTCATCCTCTGTAAAGCGGAGGCCCGTATGCCTCCAACAGTGCAGAGTGTTTCCAACAGCACGCCCTCTAAAAGATCTTTTACCAAAACCATTCACCACATTCAAATCTGTGTTTAGCATGTGCGTTCGTGTTATTTGGGTGGTCTGCTGAAGTCGATTGAATTCCCACTTTCTGCTAATTGGTGGCACCCCTTCTGCTGAAGATGTGTCTGATCCTTTGCCCTGTGAATTTGCGCACAAGGGCATGACATTTCAATGAGAGCTGTGATTTTGATCAAATGGAGCTTTGTGCGGTGAAGCAACGGCATCTCTGGTAGGCATGTATGCACCACCGGGCAGGCATCTGTAAACATAAATCACGTAAAATTAGTTGTTCGGCTCAATATCAAACTCTGTGTGGTTGTTTGATCGTTATGGGTGTTGTTGATGCAACTCCAGCCTGCACCCTAAGGCAATTAGTTTGTGAGATTCTGAGCAAGGGGGAAATGGAGAGATCACGTTTTAATTAGGACTTCACTTTTCATATTACCTTTAAAGAAATAAAGGTGCTTCTTTCTCCATCTCTTGCTGCTGCGGAAGATAAAGTATGGACTGATATGGACTTTATGATCTCTTTACATGTGGGTAGTGCAACATACAGTAATGTGTGTTGTTTTATTCATTGCCGTAACATCATCCTCACATCATCTAACGTGCTTTTCTTAAAGCCAACGTTTGCCATCGATCACAAGCAGCAAAAAAATAAACAGAAATATTGGGCAAATTTACAGAATATTTGCCCAACATCTTGGACATTAAAATGTCAGTCACACTGTGAGAAGAAATGTCTCTGTCTGGGTGGAAAAACACTTCCATAATCATCATCTTTGACACAAATGCTAATCCCCCTGCCATGTTAGCCATCTGTGGCTGAAGTGGTGGGGCAGAAATTACTGAGGAAAATGGACACAAATAAAATGGTAATTCACTGCGGGCTACAAGTGGCTCCCCTCCCTCTGCTCAGTTCGGGGGGCCTCTCGGTTCCCACACCACTTCCCTATGTCTCTCCCAGGGAGCTGCTGGGATACCGGCGGCTGCTTCTGAGCCCGCAGCAGGGATGCAGCCCTCCCATTGGCTTGTCTTTGTTTGCCCCCGTGCATGGTATTCATCGGCTGATTTGAATATATGCAAATGTTGCAATGGTGCCCCGTCAAAGGAAACTCCCACCACCACCGTGGTTTTTACGCCGTCTCTCTTCATTTTCCCCGCTCTTTTCCTTTTTGTCTCTTTCCTAACTGCTGCCTCCTCTGCAGTGTAGGGGGGAAAGCTGTGGGAACCAGCTATGGAGGGCCAGATCTGCTTTGTCACAGGGATTTATTTAAAAGAGGAGTGAGAGTCATGACTGTTAATTACCAGACAGACATATACTGTATATCATAAGGAAGAGAGAAAAACGAGTCCGTAAAGGTGATTCACTGGTGATGCACTATCCTTCATCCTGATCACTCGTTAATGTCTGTGCTGTACACAATCAAACCAAATATCATAAGTTGTGGTGCCAGACAGACAATGTCTTTTTGTCTTTCTAATCAAACATGTAGCATGTGTCATGTGGCAAGCAAATGCATTACATGACGTGCTTATTACATCTCAGTAATAATAAGAATTTAACATATTGTGTATATGTTGTTGGTTTAAACTTGCAGCCCATGTTTCTGCTGTAAAAAAAAAAAAAAGGCAATAACCACGGTGTTGAAGTCTCATTTTTGTATTAGCCTGCTTAAAGTCAAAATAAGAATCTGTAGCTTTGAGAGTTTGAAAAGCTTAGTTTTATGTGGGCCTTTTTTTTTTTTTTTATCACAGCAGATATTTAGACTTGTCACAGTAGGTAAAGCACAGGTGTTACTAATTACGTTAACAATCGCTCTTTTCTTGAATGTGACAGTGGGCCAGCATGAACAATACCAGGCCTCTTCAACTGAAGCCACTAAATGGATTTTGGCCATCATTCATTTTATCATGTGCACCTGTGCTTTTCCTACTGTGACGTGTCAAAATGTCCACAGTAAAAAAAGGCCTGTTGAAACAAGTTATAACACACACACACACACACACACACACACACACACACACACACACACACACACACACACACACACACACACACTCTCTTATGGAGTTATTCACCTAGTTTTGAGATTTAAAAAGCCATCTTGTGTGATGTCCCAGCTGCAGATACACTCCTGGCCTGCATCTCGGTAACAAACCAGTAGACATGGACCTGTGGATTTGTGACATAAGACACACACACACACACACACACAACACTATACACACAAATGAAGCCTATGCATATTCACTGACTGTATCTGGCTTCAGATTCAAACAGAGGAGAATTAGCTGGGCCTGGTTCTGCTGTGATGTGTTAAGCCGTTACTTTGGCTTTTCCTCACAGAGATTCTGGATTTGGACGACATGAATCGTTGCACACTTGTACTGTAATTACGCAAATGCATGCTGCTAATTCTATTTCACTGAGCGTTTGTGGCATAGATGATCCCGCGGATGATCCAGCGGCCAGCATGCACAGATGGGTGATGTACATGCACACACAAAGACATACACGAGGGTAATTTGGCACTTAAAGAGCTGCAATAGGCTTTATTTTACACCATTTTCTTTCACCTCTCTGTGTCAAATGAAAATGTGTTTGTACAAATGTTCATTTACACTAAATGAAACAGAATATTAGACATCTTTCTGACACTGACTTGCAGCCTCTTACACATTTATCTTAAAAATCTCTAACTCATCCATTTTTTCCCTTCATCTACACCTCCTCCTCTGTGATGTGTATACTGTATATAGGAAATATGTGGAATAATGGCTTCTACCTGGACTCACCTCATCATCTTTGTGCCTCATGAAAAGTTCCTCATGTTTTGTCAATCCAGCCAGAAACTACATGCCCAGGAGAAGATTTCTGATAACATGCCGCACTAAAGTGTCCTTCTATAAAGAGCTATTTCAAGTACTGAATTTTCAAAACCAACTTTTTTTAAGAAAAGTAAAAATCCCACTGGATAGAAATAATTTTACCACGTTTTAAAACGAATATATACATGCCTATATTCATTTATTTATTAAGTCAAAGCTGGTGATCTGTTTTTGCTCTAAATGTTGTCATTCTGAGTGGACACTCTCAAACACACGTGAAACTACGTATGATTTCCTCATTTTGTCTCGACATGTTGTTTTACAGAAAACCACTGTGTTTGTGAACTTGTCTTATTGAGAATTGATAAATTGATATTGATGTAATTGATAAGCTATTTACCGCATTCCAAGAGCTTCACACTTCAAGCTAAATGTGTTTGCAGGCCTCCCACCTCCCCCAGTGAATTTGCTCTGTGCATTAACGTGTTTTGAATGACAATCGTGGCGCGCCGGCGCTGCGCTTGAACTTGACCGGCGGACTTGCCTGGGAAAAGAGGCGCGACTTTGGCCCTTTGCCCCTCTCCTTTATGGAGTGGAGGCTTTTAAGACTGATGTCAGCGCTCATTAGCATAAACTTCAGCCTGTTCCCAATTAAACCAGGAAAGCAGTAGGAGCACCAGTCTGTTTTCTCATGCCGGGGAATGAACCAACATCTCTGCCTCACTCTGGGCATCAGAAGAAGCTGCCTCAATGTAAGTTGATGGATTTTTTTCAGTTGGAACATTGGTTATAGAGTTTTAATTTATTTTTTTTTAAACTTTAATTTTAATGTTTAATTTTTGTGTGAACTCTCACTATTGGTTTATCTGTTATTGATATGCTTTAATTAATCCACAGACATAACTCAGATTTAGTCCATTTTTGCAAATGCCTTTTATTTGACTTTTTTATTTTCTGTACATGAAAACAATGTTGATGTGGGAGTGATGATGGACACATGACACCTGCGCTTTGTCTGTAGGCCTAAATGTGTAAGAAATGTGCTGCATGGCCCAGCATCTTTGAAGTCTTTTTTATGAGTCTGGAGGTGTCTGATTTTACTCGAGGTTTACCTGATTCCTTATTGATACAGCGAAGTGCTGCTCCCCTGAAAGCCTTTGCATTAGGCCAATTGATCCTTTATGCTGAGTGTATCTACAGTACAGTATACTTTACCTACTGTGTTGTGTGTGTAGTGGTGTCAGCATAATGCAGGAGGCTGTAAGTGCTTGTTACACCATTACTGGCAAGCTGAGCATCAATATTAAGATTCTCCTTACTCACCTGTTTGAGAATCTAACGGACTCCTTCATTAGTTTTTGTGGGAATTGGATTTTCAATAGCAAAGTGACTATCGAGGTGGTATTTAATGTGAAAACAATGCATTTTAGTAATGTTTCCTGCCATTTTTATAAACCGCCTAGCATAAGGAATGCATTTTTATTCTCAGTGAAAACCCCCATCATGCTGTTATGTCTGTAGCACATGAGGCAGCACTCTAAGAAAACCAATGGGACTTTACTTTCTTAGAAACATAACATGTATAATGTTGCTGCAGTAGCATAAATACCAAGACATTCTGATAGATTTAAGAGAGCGTAGAGAGTTTCAGCGCAGACACCTGCTGTTGCTGCTCTTTATGCAGTTCAAACCATGGGTGGTAATTGTACAGTAGTGAAAGACAAAAGTACACCACTTTGAAATGTTTAGTCCTCACAAGGATTTCCTCCAGACACAGCGATAACATGCTGTATGATAATACTGAATAATACACATCTGTTGAATTTTACTAACAGCTCACAATTGTTTGTGTTCACCAATATTTATTTGGATTTGAGTATTTCAAATCTGTCGTAATACCACCTGAGAGTGCAAGCAACCTCCATCATCACAAAACAATAACTTATTACAATGAACTGCTATTAGGTGCTAATTAGGGGGCATGACAGAGGGAAGGACAAATATTTGCTCCCTGTTGGTCTTCATGCGTGACCTCTGACACTTTCATGTCCTTGTGTCAGGTCAAGCCCCTTTGAAAAGCGGCCATTACAATTCCCAGAAGTGGCCACTTGAATTGGTCAGTTATTAACAATTGAACCCAACAGGGCTCAGCGTGGTCACGCATGACGACATAACAGTCATACAAATGTGACAGAAATGAATGAATTTCAGAGGAAGGTGGCAGCAGTTTGAACTTGGAGAATTAGAATTTGATTTTTTCTGCCTGAGGGGTGTGTGTTTGTGTGTGTGTGTGTGTGTCAACTAATGTATTCAAATACATATGAAAAGATATGGTGTATGTGTGAGAAAAAAGCATTATTAATATAATTATTATTATTGAAACTATCTGAAAATACATGTCAGATAATCAGAAATTTAAAAACTGAATAATCTTTTAAAAATATTTTGTCACATCAATGAAAATGGCAATTAATAATAAATAAATAATAAATACACCTAACACTATTCCTGCAAGTGGTGCTTAATAAATTACTGGATAAATAAATAAATTTATTAAATAAATAAATACATTTGAATTTTTTTGAAGATCTTAAAGGGGGAGATAACCAGTCCTTCTTTAGCTTTATACAAACAAAAGCAAACATCAAACTCTTTATTCAGTAAACGTCCATTTTCGCTAAATGAGCTTTGATCGTTTGGTTGGCACCACCGTGTATTTGGCTGATCTCTATGTTTTAGTGCCTTTTGAAATGCAAATATTCTTTAAATTCTTATTTCTAATGTATTTTATGTGAAACAATGCATTTCTAACACATTCTTTGTTAAACTATAATTCTCGCTGAAGTATAAAGAAAGCATAATTGTGTGTTGCTGCAAAAACATTTTGCTTGTTCTATTCAATCATTCGGCTGTATTTCTGCCATAAACCCAATATCTATTTAAATAATTAGGTCATTTATTTATCCACCGTCAAGAAATCTAGAATTGTATATTAATAGGCTAAATAAACTCAAATTATATTAAGATAAGGTTGAACATTGTTTTGTTTTTTTCAGTAACTCAGAATCAAAATACAGGATTTATTTGCGATATGATTCTAAAAATCTAAAACCTTATGAACATAATTTCAGTCTTAAACTTAAACACAAAATCTTTGTGGATCATTAATGCAGTTTTGGAGCCTTTGAGGAGTTTATTCAGCATCTACTGCTGCATTCCTGTGTCATTGCTTCTCATAAATAGAAACGCTGTCCTGCTGGAGCCATAAAACACACGAACACAAGCAAATAAAACACACAACAATTCCTTCGTTATTTTTATAAAGCCAAAACAGCCCGTAATATTATTACACATTCTAGATACCATTTGACTGCGCCGAGAGACTATAGCCTGTTGTTTTAACAGTAGTATTTTAATGACTGCGTGCTTTAAGATTGCACCGTTTTATACTCTCATAGATTTAGTTCTCCAGATCCGTCATTATTTCAGGTGAATCACATGTTTTCAGCAAAGTTGTACAATTATAGAGGGATTTCTTCTATTCGGCATCATCATGTAGACCTGCCGGGTTATTATGCGATACTATCCACTTATGTAGGGACCTTGATAACGATAAAATAGCCATGTTTATACCCCTGATCACCATTACACTCATTATCGTTTTAGAGTTTTCAAATTTCATCATTATTTCTTTAAGTTTGAATAGCCTAAATTAAGGAAATTTATAAAAGGCCCATGCCACTTCCATCCATCAGCTACACGGTCACTTGTTGGATGTTGGAGAGTTTTAATATATTCGACTGCGCCAATTTAGAGGCTGTATTTCTGTAATATTGTTGTTATGAGGTTATATGCCGTTTTATGGAGTTTGCAACGTGTTGTGTGGATTTAGGCCAGTCAGACTTTACGCAGGCCTGAGCTGCAGTGCTGCTTTTCAGCCAATAGGTGTCACTGTTTAGCTCCGATAGTCGTGACGTTAACTGAGATGTTCGGTGTTTTCTGCGATGTGGAGTTTCCAGACAGGACACTGAATATTTTGAATATTTTGTGTGTGATGTTTTATCGGCCCAGTAAATCCTACCTCTCAACGCTGTTTGAATGTGCAGGCCTTATGAGGCCCACAGCAGGCTGCCGTTAATTTATAGGTTGTACAAAAAACAAAAAACAAAACAAAACATGACGGTCCTTATATGAGAACTGACGTATAACAGGCATCTCTTTACTGTGTTAATACATTTAGAGCTCAACTAACAGTTTGTTGGTCCTTTAGCTCATCACACACTACTGTGGCTTATGGTGAATAACAGATAAATGTAGGTCTGTAGATATAAAATATAATTTTTATCAAATTTCTGAGGTCTTATTATGTAGATAAAGTTAACCTTCACTTTTAATGTTGTCATAAATTCCACGAATAGGAAAATATAACCTTAATTTAATTCCATGTGACAGACTGGATTCTACAGTAGGCCTTCCAACCAATCGTGGAGACTGTAGGACCTAAAATTATTGTATTGTAGTAGTAGTAATAATAATAATAATAATAATAATGTTTTCGTAGACTGCCTTAAAATGTTGAATTAATGAAAGCAGAATCAAGCCAAACTGTGTCCTATTTGATATTGGATAGTCTGTTAGGTTTCATTTTTTTACAATCATAATTTGAACCAAAAAGCTTTTGGGTCTCCAAGAAATAAAGAGTATTGTCCTTAGATATATTTTATCATTGTCCAGTTTACACTAAATTCTAACTTCTGCTAAATTGACATCTGGAGACACACACACACTGAAATTTTTATTCGGAAATTCAAAATTCCTTTTAGAGAGAGAAAATGTCTTATTTCTTCTCAAAAACAATGCTTCAAAATGAAGATCTGCCTGTAAATGCAGCAGCAGCAGCAGCAATAAAGTAGACTTATAGCACAAATCAGACCCCACGAATGAGCCTCTGCCGTGGATCCCACACACAGGCGTATTGGATGACATAACCTATGCCGGCGCCTGACGTCAGCACGCAAAAAATTACGTTCATTTCAAAGGCTAGTTTTGTTGCACGCAGCGCTGACTCTCCTCTGTATGCATCTGCAGTCTGTAGTTCTGTTTTTAGAGACGTAATTCAGTAGTTTTCACTCTGTTTATAGTTGACATTTTGGCACATGAGTGTCCACTGTGCGCTCAGTTACGCACAGAGAGGAAGGGGACGTCGCACCACGTAAAGCAACGTGACCCGCAGGAGCTCCGGGGAAGCATCTGCTTCTCCTGGCGCTGCTGAGGCTGCGGCAACAGCATCACACACTCCGCTGCTGCGTGCTGCTCTTTGATCGTCCCCATCTCTCACAAATCGTTACTCTTTTACGCCTTTTTTTCCTGCAGCCTGTCTAGAAACGTATGGAAACTACAATATTTAAATCTACAGTCGTTTCTGCCGGTCAATGGCTCGCTCTGGCTCGGTCTTCCTGCAAGCTGTTGACTCAGGTGCTTCAGTAAAGCAAGGTGCAGGTTTGGAGATCACTGCTCAGTCGAGGTCCCTGTCCTGCCGGCTTCACTGCCCAAAACTGACTCTCTGCCCGGTGCCATCAGGACCTCACAGTGCAGCTGTCTGACAGGGGGAGGATGGAGTGTGCTGGGGATATGAGGAGTGTAGGTATCTTCTATGGCACATTTGTGATAACACCCTCTGCCAAGCAGCATGCTGCTATGGTGTGCTTTAACATGACGTGGCGTCGAGCTAAAGCTTTTTGATGCATTCTTCACTCCACGCGACAAATCCACATTTTGGGTCTGCTGCATCCGTCCCCCAAGGGTCCACAGTGGTGCCTTCCTCCACCCCGTCCTCCACCGACAGAGGCTGCGGCCACAGAGGCTGCACCTCGCTCACCACGTCTATCAAATGCTGCCAAAATAAGATGCCGGGTGCCACTAAAGAGGGAGACGCGTCATTCAAACAGAACAATGGACACCAGTTCACAATGGTCAATGCATAAGCGGTGCGAAATGTGTTTGGGTTTCTGTACACGTCGTCCACAGCAGCCCTTGTGTGTGTGTGTGTGTGTGTGTGTGTGTGTGTGTGTGTGTGTGAGTGAGAGAGAGAGAGAGAGAGAGAGGGAGGGAGCGGGAGAGAGAGAGAGAGAGAGAGGGGAGGGGACCAGCGACGCAGCAGCTCCGCGCACACTGTCATCCGAGGCTGGTGAGGAGATGTTGGGATACGGGAGCGGATGCTGGCAGCAGTATCGCCTCGGCCTCGGCTTGTCTCTGGTCACTGAAGCAAAAGTAATGCCAGTGTGTGTTTTTTTTTAAAGAAAACACTTCTGTGGGTTGGATCAACTCATTGTGCAGGTTTACTCTCAGTACAGTGAATGCTTGCAACGTTTGTGTTTCTCCCTGGACTCCTGGCTCTTTAGTTTGGTTACACTTGAGAAATGATGCTAGAAACTTGCGTTAAAATACTGAATGGACTTGAGCCGGAGATGCGGGATTTATTCCAAGTTTATGGCTTGTAAGTATGATTTTTGAATGTCTTATTTGTGGATTTTTGATGGTTTTAACATTTAGGCTATGAGAAATGTGGATGCCTGTCTATTTTGCTATATAATAACAATTATATTGATACAAATAAGTAGTAATAGTAGTAAAATAAATACTACAAAAATAATGTAAAATAATAATTTAACATTTCAATAATGTTGACATTATGTTTAAAGTAAAACAGGATATTGCACTTTCAAATATCGTGGAGCCTAAAGTGACGAGTGGCAGCAGGCTGCTCCATCCCATATTAGCGGGAGCATCCATTGAGCGGTGATGAGGCGGGCTGAGTGGCCCCAGAGCTGGCGTTTATAAAGCAAACAGTTGTGTGATTGTTAGCAGAGCCTGGGAAAATGTCCCCTTGGCTGGGAGGTGGAGGGACTTGACGCCAGAGCCTCTTGTTAAGAAGACTTGTGTGCTCCCAGACAGCATTGTGATGCTAATGAGCACCAGCACGTTGTTGAACTTGATGTTGACTTTTTTTTTTTCTTTCTTTCTTTGGATGATTTTTTTTTTCTCTTCTTCTTCTTTTTTTTTTTTTTTTTTTTTTTTGGGTCACTTGTTTGTGGGAAAATCTTCTCCGGAGCTACAGTGTGAAATTAATTAATCAGGCCTTTGCAGCTGATTACAATAGAGAGCCAGCAAATTCTTGAAAACATACAAAGTCACTTTTATTCAGGTTTTGGTGTTTAGTGTTTAGTGTTGAAGTTTATTTTGCCAAAACTGTTCTAAGGAGGGAGATAAGACACTTACTGAGATTATTTAGCAGGATTTGCGTTTTCATGGATGAGAGATTTATTTTTTTCCAAAACCAAAATTAATAGTTATTTCAGATTATTGCATATTCAAATACCTGGTATTTTTTATTACATATAATGGTAATATTTTAATATAGAAATGTGTGAGTGTGATGTCATTATAATGGTTTAAAATGAACTGATAAGCAAAATAAATATAACAGAATTATATAACATTTTTTATACGGATTAAAAGAGAGTTTCTTTCTTTCTTTCTTTCTTTCTTTCTTTCTTTCTTTCTTTTTCTTTCTTTCTTTCTTTCTATATTGCACAGTGCAACAGGTGTAGGCCTACTGTAAATTGAATTGCCAGGACTAGTAGCCTATCTCCTTTATACATTTCTACTTAAAACACAACATTTCTCATACCACGTAAAATCGAACATACAATGCCAATATATGAATTCTAAAGCAATTAAGCTGTATTACGATATTTAATTTGTAAACACAATAACTAATGACAACACAATAACTAATATCATCAGATGTAAAAATCGGCTGAAATAAATCTAATATTTAAATATAATATTAGAGTTAAATCTTGTTTATTTTCCAGGTTAATATGATGTTAAAAGTCTATTGTCAGATTTAGATTATCATTCTCAGTGTGATTTATTTAATAATTTAATAAATAAAATAGTTAACTCGGAAAACTGTCACTGTTGGTGAACTGTTCTGTTTCATGTAGACTGTTGAATGTGAGGTTGTGCAACTCCTCGATCAGAATATGAAAATTATTTTTACACGTTCAGGTTACCCAGTTTTAATTTCGAAACGCGTTTTATTACCTTTTATTAGATCCCATGAAGTTTAAATTCGCGTGAACAAACCCAAACTATTTCACTGTTTGTCTTTTCACCCTCCGATTTCAAAACAGCGCCGTGAATTAATTTCATTCGTTTCAGCACCAAGGACAGAGACTGTACTCTTTACTGGAGGTGAACTTGAGTCTCCACAGTTTTCTTTAATGCATTCAGACTTTATTTTAAGTCACTGCTTGGTCTGCATCTGCCGCTTTGTTCTTTTAGATTTAGTTTCGAAGTTTTGCATTGACAGGAAGAAAAGAGAAGGAAAGGATCCTTTATTTTTCTCGCCGAGTTCATCTAACCCTCACAGCGTGAATCCGGCGTGTTTAGCAAACAGTATGAACAAAACGATGTCAGGTGACTTAATTATTGGGTGACTGACGTTTGATTTTTCTGAGATTTCTAGGAGAAAATAATATGAGCAAAGAAGGAGAGAGCGAGCACGACACGTACAGACTGCAATAGAATAGAACAGAATAGAAATTCAGTATTGGGTGTTCATCTCGCTGTCACTGCACACCTTACTGTACTGTGTCTCTGGCAGGACGTGACGCAGCCAGGGGGCGTGTCCAGATGAATTCACGTGAGGCTGATGAAAGGCAGAGCTGAGAGTCAATCAGTGTTAATGTACAGTACAATCATGTTCACAGCAGAGGCAGAGCGAAGAATCAGAGCGCAGCGCGTCCACACACACACACACACACACTTTGAAACAGTTACTTTTGACCTTAAAAATGATACCAATGCAACAATCTACTATTCATTCTACTTAATTTAGACACATTTATAAATAAATAATATTTAAATACATATTTCTGTTTTGGTAAATCAGTGTTTTGTAAAAAAACAAAAAAACAATTAAATATATATGTATTTACTGTAGTTATGGCAGGTAATGGAAGTTGAGGTAATCTGGAAAAAAAGGGGGATATTTCTGTCCTGCATTTTCAGTTTCTCAAACAAGGGCGGATGGCATGAAGCCTTTGTAATTATGGAATTATTGAGAATGGGGTTCTTATTTTGAAAAGATGAAAAATACTTCCAGTGTATCTGCTATTGAGAGATCTTACAGCTTACAGCTTGAGAAAGTCTATGATCATTTCCTAAAAAATGTCCTGGCTCTCTCCTGAAATATTTCCTCCGCATGAAAACTTTTTTAGCAGGCCAACAGAAAACTGGAAGCGCTGATTAAAATTCAAGATAAAACAATATTGTGGGGGACACACACACACACACACACACACACACACACACACACACACACACACACACACACACACACACACACGAGCATTACCGACTGTAACTACAATGAATACATTATGAGAGGCTCGTTGTTTCACATTTGAAATTGATCTTTCTGCCATCTATACGTTTAAATAAAATTCATAATTTTGAATAAGATTTTAGCATACAGTGTGATTTGTATAGGGCTCTATTTACATTTACAGCTAAAGGTGACGAGCTAACACATCACAGGCTTCTTTGTAATATAGCAGCAAAGGCTGTGGTGTAGTCCAGATGATGTTAAGCGTATATACAGTAGCCTAATGCTTTAGTCATTCTGTACATCTCAGATAATCATCTCCCCTAAAACTGCGAATTAAAACATAAATGTGGCGAGTTTTGTACACTCGTTTAGCCATTAAGGACAATACAAAAATATGCAAAATAATATAATAAAACCTTTCGTTTTCATAGTAAAAAAAAAGATTATTTAGATTTTTACTAAAAGTGTAGATTATACTACTAACCCTGGCCCTTTGCCACTGCAGTGCTCTGTCCTGTAACCTGCATGCTGTTACCTTGTTCAGTACACGTGACTCACAGCTGGCTCTGTGTTTCTTTATGAGAACAAACTTTCTGTCCTTATGTACCCAGACAGGGTGTGGCTGAAAGACGGATGGTTTATTGTCAACAAATCCTTAAACATGGCCAGTTGTGTGATGTATTGCCCATGTACGGCCTATCCAGTCAGGTGACCGTGCTGCTGTTGCACAATGTTGCACTCATGTCCCTCCATTTAGGACAAAGCTTGTATGGTTGATGTGAATACTGTTACTGTGTGTATTGTACAGTTTTGGTGGTTAGTGAAACATGGTGCATGCGACTTTCTCTAAATGGATGTTTTCTAGTGAATCACAGAAATATTAAATAATTCCTCAATTAGTTTGAGCAGCTCTGTGGACCCCCTCTGTGGACCCCCTCAGTGGATTTTGGAAGGGTCCTAGGACCCCCTTATGAGATCCAACAATCATTCACACAAGCAGTAGCTATTTGTGATTGTGGATAAGTTTAATAGCATTTAAACGCCTGTATCATGATGTCAACGCTTTTTTGAGAATCTCCCAGTGGCTATTTCGTTTCTACTTTGTGTTTTCTCTGCATGTCCGTTATGTCCACCCCATATCTCTGGTGCTCACCCATGTGTGTGCCAATGAGCATGCCTAATTCTGAGGACACCGCGCGTCTCCCCTGGCAGTCTGACCCCGAGGCCCCCGGGCGGCCCTCCGCCTCCTGCGCCCCACATCTGACTCTCTGATAGCCGAGGCGCCTTCTCCTCACTCTCATTTTCTCTTCCTCGGGCTTTGCTGCAGCGTTTCTGACAGCCCGGAAAGGACGTTATTCCTCCATTATTCCTCCAAGGATACACGTGCGCACACCGACGCTAGTGCTGTGCGTAAAATGGGCTTTGTCCTCGCATATGTGCCGGCATCCCACATGGTCGAAGGCAGGGAGCATCCCGGCTGGAGAGAGCCGGGGAGAGAGGCTCCCAGCCCGGATTCAATCTTGAAGAAAATCTCGGCCTCATCAAAGCCTGCTGGATTTTAATAATTTTGTTTTATTTAATAACGAAGCACACCTGACTGTCCGATTATGGAAACTGCTGTTTCAAATAGACGGAATATGTGAGTATGCTGTATGTTTATCTCAATTCAAGAGCTTGTGTCACCGAGGAAAGGCTATTAAATAGAAAATGTCGTTTCAGCAACATTTAAGAATTAACTGAAGGGGAAATACAGCAGGCTATAGTTAAATAAGCTGCTTTAATTGGCTTTAGCTTGCTTATAATAGGCTACCATGTGAGTTGCACACGAGTAGCCTCTTCACAGAATTACTTGTGCTAACATAGGCTATATTAGACATGTTTAGAAAGATGTCAAACTGCAGTAGTTTATCCTGATGTTACTGTTTATCTGTGATTTGCATTTTTTTATTTAGATTTTAACCCTTAGAGCTGTCCTGAAGATACATATTTACGGAGCATAATAACCGTGATTTGGTGTTTTACACAGGATTATAAAGGCTAGTTTGTCCTGCTTCAATTTGTCAGCACGTCACCAACTAATCCAAAGTACACAGTGACATCCAGTGAGGCTGGACTTGTTCCACTAGATCATGTTGTTGACATTTAGCTGGAAGCCCTTCTACTGTACGCTTTATGGACCTTTGGTAGTTTGTCATGCTTTCAAACAATTCATGGATTAATTCACTCAACACGGAAACTATGGTCTATGGTCTGAAATGGGTCGATGTGAGCTGGCATTTAAAACAACAATAAGCCGGTTGTTTGTGAGGGCCTCTGGTGTGATCTTTTATGGAGACGGTGGAACTAACATTGTCTCTTATCTCAGCTTATGAGTTGTGTTATCACTAGGAGCTCAAACTGGACATGATATGGTCTCATTAGTAGGTAAATGTGTGCTATATTAAGGTTATTAGTGGCGTGGAGCCTATAGTTTTCCTGTTACGCCTGTCCATGGATGACAGGCGAATGTGTCATCATCCTCCTGCAGCTGGATGACCTCACCCAGCAGATGCTCGTCAGGAAGTTCACCGCTGGTTTTGAAGAGTAGAAGTGATGGCGTGAATCCACAATCATCTGCGACTGTAGTCTAACTGCTAGAAGGGATTACGTATGTTGAGAATAATACACTTTGTAGTCTATCGCTAATGTTCTTACATGATGGTCTTACGGTGATGGAGGTTCTGGTGTGCACATTTTTTATTTTGGCCCCCCTCTACATCATTGACCATGCAGTTATGAGCTATTCCAAAGCAGTCTGAGGACATGGTTTTGGGGGCGTTATGCGTAAAGGCAACAATAAAACAGGGTATTACCTATAACCTGCTTTGTGCATGCGCGCAGTTATGTGTGCGTATTAGAGATAGATAGAGAGACAGAGGGACAGGGAGCGCAGAAGAAGAAGGAGAGAGAGAGAGAGAGGCGTGCGCATGCAGGCGGAATGCAATGGCTCCATGTGACCACAACACAAGCAGCTCCGGCGGCGGCGGCCCCTTTAAGAGACGTGGGTTAGTTTTTCTCTTTGGTTATCTAGCTGTATGAGTTATGTAATATCATAAAGCTAGAGAACCGAATGTATAAACTAATTCTGCAGTCGTCATGGCGGAGCGGGCCGGAACCGGGACCGTTAAAAGGGAGGGGGCTGCCGGAGCCGACGGATGGATGCAGCCTGCACGGAGGACTGGAAGCCCGCGACAGCGTCCGTGCATCGCACCGAGAAACGCCTCCTGCTTCCTTGGACGTATGCCGGTGCAGAGGAGAACGCCCCTCCACCCACCCCCAAAAAAAACACGGATTCATAGCGCCAGATTTCTTTCATGTGGGATGCGTGGAGTGACAGTAGTTAGCAACCGGAGACAGGCTCCATTCATAGAGTGATGATGATGAGGAGGAGGAGGGCGACTCGGCAGTGGTGCTTCTGCTGTTTCTCTTAATGGAACATACCTGCCTTTTAGTCGCTTATAACAAGCATGTGTTAGGTCTTTTTCTGTTGACTGTGTAGTTAGTTGGACGCTGATAATCAGGAGGTGAGATGGACACGGTTTGTAGCTGGAAAAGCACCTGATTGGACGACTCCTGGGAGTCACGTGTTCCACCAGTAGCCCCCCATATCCCCTTGCTGCCGGCCTATATATGTAGTCATTTGCTAATGCACCCACAGAAGCATCTTATACTATGTGTGTCTCTGCAAATGCATGTTGCTTTATTGTGCCTCTAAAAAGTTGATGGTGGAAGCTTTACTGTGCTGACTTGATCATCAGTGATGCATTTCTCACCACACTGTGCTACTGCTGGGTGCAATGAGAAATACTCCCACTATCAGGTACATTCTCAGGGTTTAGTTGAACAGCAGGCACAGCAAAGATCAGGAGAAAGTGTAGCAGGTCATCGAGGTAACGTGTCACAGGTTATGAAGTGCAGAAGAAGACAATAATGTGATTCAGTAGGTGTTTGTCAAAGGGGTCGTCTTATATCCCTGGATTTAGCTTGATTGATGCGCTTATTAACAGCAGCTTCAGGCCTCACGCACAAGGAAGACAGAACAAAACGATGCCTCACACTGCTGAGAGGGAAAAGAAAAGGCCTGTGGGAAGTCAGGGACACAACATGTACACCTTTGTATCCTTTTTTTTTTTTTTAAACAAATGCATTGCTAGCTTAGCTACATTTGCTGATAAGCAGGTTTCCACAGATGTAGCGTATTCTTATAGTTCACAGAATGAGAACAACATGCTGTATGTTAGAAGTTGGTTGCTGACACTAAACTGGATTTTCTCCAATGAAAGATATCCGTAACTGATTGGGGACTTGGCCATGTCAGCACATGCACATGCCACATATCACTAATAAGTGTGTTTCCACTGCTGATGTACAGTAGCAGGCCAAGCAGAGATTTTGGAGGCAGTATTAGGGGAGGGCAGGGTCGGCTGGGTCGTCCAGAGACTGGGCTGATTTTCAGGCCTGTTTTATAATGCTGTTTGGGCGGCACATCATCTCCTCTTCCTCCACTCCATCCGAGTCAGAGAGGAGCTCCTGTCTGGTTCCAGGACTGCCTGAGTGATAGGTTGTATGCTCTGAAGTGGAGCCTGTTGAATTTTAAACAAAGCCAATTCTGGGTTAGCCGCTAAAGCTGTAGCTGCTCTGTGTGGTGGCTCTGCTCTGTGCGGCGGAGAGTGTGTGTGTGTGTGTGTGTGTGTGTGAGTGTGTAGCACTACTGTTAGTAGGCCCCAGCTTACTGCGTCACACGACCAGGGCAGGTGGAGAAGGAGCTAGCATGGACCTAGCAAGGAAATAGCTCTGCTTTCTCTCACATGCTGCTATACTGCTGTATGTGTGAATACATATTGTCTGGCAGTGGGTGCATCTGCGTGTGTGAATATATGCCAGTGTTGTGTGTGATGTGAAACAATAGGCTATAAATCTCAGTTGTCTGCTATTGTAATAATGATGATATTAATGATCATTTCAGGCTATCAGTATGAGCTGTGCAGTCATACATTTGGTGGTTTAATAAAGCGTGGTGCAAATGAATGTTTTCATCAAGGAAACACTGCAGGAGTGTCAGGATACCTGTGTCTTAATTTGAATGTGACAGGAAGCAGTAAATGGTAATGTCCCATTGAGACAATATTTTAATACACAGAATTATAACTTGTATTGTTTCCGCTGGAATATCCCATACAGTCTTTGTAGTCACAGTAATTGTGATAAAAGTACAGTGATTTGATAAAAGCTTGAAAACAGTCCTTGATTTCAGGACTGAGTGTGCAGAATTTGACAGATATTTTGCAAATGAGCGTCTGTCCGTTCTGTCCTTTTGTGGGCTAATTGCAATATTGAGCTTGTTTCCATTTGATTTGAAAATGGCGTTCTGTGCTACGACTACACCAAATGCCACGCCAGCGGCACCACCCTCCCAGCTTCTTGCCAGTTGCAGTAGAAATTAATGCATTGCTGAGGGGTAATAAATGGAGGATATGGGGAGAGCCCTTTCAGATTGAAATGCAGTCTGGCGAGTGACTGAGAGGCAGGCTAGACGTCGGTTTTCCCACATTAATATGTGTCTGTCTGGGCCCTCTCCACCATCAGGAGGAGGCCCTCAACACCAGATGGAGCCCCGTCTAGTCTACGTCTAGTCTACCAACACCTGCCATAAGGCTGCATTACACTTTCCATTGTCTTGCGCAGTGATTTATCCATTTGTACATCTATTTGAAATTTTATTGTTTCACAAGCTCAGATTTATACTCTGCATGCTGTTACGATAGAGGAATTAACAAACAAATAAAACAAAAAAGTGGGATGAATAGAGCGAACAGGGTTGAAAAGGATGTAGAAGGAATGAGGTGAGGAGATAAGAGGCTAGTAGAGGCGATGTGTTTATGCATACATGCCGCGCATTTCGAACCAACCTGTCATGTCTGTAGCCTTTCCTGCTGAAGCGTAGATATGTCAGTATGTGCCCCCCCATCTCTCTCTCTCTTCCTTCACCACTCTCTCTGTCTCTGCACTGCATTGATAACGCTGAATATTTTCATGTTGTAGTTCTGGTTGTTGCATGAGGGTGAGTGCTGTTTGTTGGAACAAAGCAGCTATCCTACACACTGTCCTATACACATCAGAGCCATTGTTTTAGGTTTACAGCCCTGCTGCATTTCCGAGCTACCATCTTATAGATGTTATCTCGTTTGTGTCACATTTGGCCACTAGACTGCAGAGCTGTGTGCACGAGTGTGTGTAAGTGTGTGTGCACATGTTTTTTGAACACTTGTACATGTGCTTCTCTGCATGTGTTTATGTGTGTGTGCTGCTGGACGTGCCTCATTTTCCACCTCTACAGAGCACAATAAACATGACAGCATACTGTCGATTACTGAATAGGTCTTATTTTTTTTTTTTTTAATTAATTTATTTTTTTTACAATGTGGAATCAGGCTGCACAGTTTTGTTTTTTACTCGACTGCGAGACTGTGCTCAAGATCGGGGTGTGTGACTTGTATTTTCCCAAAAGCTGCTTCTGTCATTTTTGTCTTTATGTAAAAAATGACTGATTTTCTGTTTTCGAGTACTTCCTGGAAAGCATTTTCCCATGGTTTTCTTCATTTTATAATGTTTTGAGATTTTTTTTTATTGCTCTTTGAGCATCATTTCACATGACTGTCAGTGTAATTTACTCCAACAAAATTGCTTTTAATATTTGTATTTAAGCTATAAACACTTCACTGTTATTTTTGCTATTATTATTATTATTACACTTTAATTCAGATCTGAAACAATTTATGGTTCATGATCTATTTGATTCCATATCATCAAAATCCATATTCCGTTCAGCGTTATCAATTTTCTATTATCATTTTACCTTGAATTGCAATGGCCTATATAAACCTTTTCTCTGAACTTATGAATTCTGGGTTTGGTAGCCTAGCAACAGCCTCTGACCCATGCAAGTGAAAGAGAAAAAAAAATTGAAAGGCTTACATGCAGGCTTTAAACCCGCAAAGGACATCAGGTTTCAGCGGATGTAATCTTTGAGTATTTTGTGTAATCGCTTGTGAAGTGTGTTTGTGTGTGTGTGTGTGTGTGTTGAAGAGATTGCTATTATCATGCATTCACCACTGACAGTTGAAATAAGAAATATACTTTCCACACACAAGTCTAACAATATAATACTGCAGAATTTTTTATTTTCCAATATTCTAAAATGAACTCTCTTCATTATTCTCTTCAGATTTTCTTTTGATTGCGTTAAACGTGCAAATGAAATGACATCGTCATTAAATACAGTAGATTTATCTTTTTGCCGTTTCCTGTTTTCCGTTTCCAGTTTAATTTATACATTTTAATTTGTAGTTTGTTTTACAGGCCTGATACTATTTCTGTATCAACAGAAGCCCAGATAATATGAGAAAGATGCTACCAAAGTATCCATTTTTACATTTCTATTTGAGAAACAAAATGAAAACTTTAATTTGAAACTTTTGTTTATGATTTGATATTATATATTATTTTATTTGTCAAAATATCCAAAATCTTGTTTCCATAATGCCAGGTAATATTATATTATTAACAATACTATAATTTAAAGATAAAAGTTTATTTTAAAATCAATGTAATGTACCTCAATGGCTTCCTATAATAGAAGATTTCAAGTGTAGTAGGAGAGAGAATAGGTGAATCAGACACGTTGTGGAGTGAGGTTATGACCTGCTGCAGGAGTGAACCTCTCTCTCAACTTAATGCTTCATGTTTTTGCAGGAATCTGTGCAGTGCAGACAGAAGCGAAGTCGCACAGAAACACACACACACACACACCCAGTCTGCAGGCCTGCGTCTGGACCTGCAGGACATCAGGTCAGCAGAGACTCACACCACCTCCTGCTCGGGGGATCAGAGGTCACACCGGGGGGTCAGAACAAGGCTTCACCACTCCAAAGTTGCAGGTGAGACTCCAAAATGATCTTCCTCGGTGTGCTATCACACGCTACTAAGCCACTGATTTGTAAACACACTTGAACTTGAACTATTTATACACTACTTTTATCCAGTTTGTTCTGAGGCATGAAAAGCCGCGCAGTGTTATTACAAGTGTGCATTAAAACGTCCTGATTTCATCATAATTTATCTCTTCACAAAAGAGCGGTGAGGTGGACGTGCCTCTCATTCTTTACGTGTGCACTTTCTCGCTTGCTTCCCTCGCCCTCTCGTTCGCCTCTCGCCTACTGCTTTATAACGTCTGATCCAATTTGTTAGATTCTTCGGTTTTGGCAGATAAGACGCAGGGTGGCCACTTGTGTAATCTATATTTTAATTCCTTTGTCCATGCTTTTTATCCCTTTAAGGATACATGGGGCGGCCTTGGGCTGGTGTGTGCGCAAGGTGTGCTCATGTGGAAAGACTACCAGGGTGGCTAAGTCCCTCATGCCTCTAATTCCCTCCCTCTCTCTGTACTCCACCCCCCCCCAACTACTTACTTTTCTGTCCTCTGCTCTCTGTCCAGGCCTCGTACTCCCATCCACACACTCACACTCAGAGAAACATCTCTTTTTTTGGTTTCTCTCTCTGCTACTTTCTGTATTTTTAAGCTTGGGGAAAAGGTTCAAGATGCACCTTAATACCTCCGTGAATATCGCTGCAATCTTCAGGAACACATGTAGTTTAAGACAGACTGAGACCCCCCCCCCCCCAAAACAGTTCCTTTATTTCCCAAAACGTTTAAGTTTGTGGCTTCAACACTTTCATACTGTGAAGTAACACTTTTATTATTTTCACCAAATTTCCTAACTGGTTATTGTGATGGCAAACCGATGTGTTATTGTTGGAATGCAGCAGATCTTTGGTCTGTTTGCGGTAGCCGACGTATCACGGTATATATGTTGTTACAAACTAGTATCCACAGAGACTTTTGGCCCCAGCTGTCATAGTTACTCTGCTGAGTAGTTGGCAAAACCTTACAAGCTGTGGGTTTTTATAACAGCGTATAATGTTGAAGATGATGGAAGGCTGAAACTAGAACCAGGTGACTCACTCACTTCCCTCTCAGCTTCCCACTCAGTGTTGAGTGACACGACTAAAGATTACCTTCGCTATCCTAACAGCTGCTATAGCGGGCCATCAAGGCCCGGGAATGCTGCTCAGCTCGTGCATGTTCAACCTCCTGCGGAGAACAAAGTAGACGGAGTGATGGAGGGAGCGTTGGAAAGGGGAAGAGAGGGAGATGGGGCCCCATCCGCAGAGATTGAGGTCCGTCATCGGGGAGAAACAGAAGAAGTGATTTTAAAAAAAAATTTCCCTCCAGGGTTAGATGAGCGTTCTGTGACATTGGCCTAGTTCTATATCAGCATGCCCCCCCCAGAGAAAGAGTTGCGTTTGAGAATCAGACAAGGGAAGATCAGAGGAGATTTCACAGCCTGTGGCTATCCTCCTCCATAGCCTTCGACCACCTCTTAAACCTCCTTCGCTTTGCTTCAACTCGATACGGGCTGCCGGTCTACTTAGTCAATATCATATCCACAAACTAGATAAATCGATGCAAACAAGCTTTGGTTGGACATGGGCTTTAGAAGTGGAGGCATAGCTACAGGCCAAATTTGACGCAAACCAGAAGTGACACTCTGCACATCCTTTGTATTCATAACAGCAATTAAGAGCTAGCACGCATGGGTCTGCATTCACGCCTTGTTTTACCCTTACAGGACCCATGTTACAATATGCATTTGTTACAACTGTTCGTATAGGAAGTGCGGGCCGGAGGATGTGTGATTTCACACATAGCAGTGTTGCTTCCACAGCTGAGCACTCTCATGTATATGGAAAGACTTGAAGAGAGGGGAAGCAGTAATCCGCTCATTTACAGTACCTCAGATCCGGTCTGCCATCGCTCCCTCTCTCTTATTTTCTCATCCTCTTTCTCTCTCAAATGCACAAACACACATACCTCAGTGTACCGTATCTCCTCCCCCACAGTCCCCCACCCCTTTCCATCCCCATTCGGGCTCATCTTGCCATCACCTCTCCAGCTCCGCCACCCCAGAGAAACCAATTCAGACTGCTGCTCCACACCGTCATGGCATGTTGGCCAAGGGAGATGGAGTCCTTTCAGGTTCTCGGCTACAACCTCCCTCCCTCCTCCCCCGTCGCTGCCCCCTCGCTGCTTCTCAACATTTCCTCAACACGCCAGGTGCATCAGCAGGGTAACAAGACAGCACGATAGGACTGCTCCTGAGAATCTGTTGGAGTTATTCTGCACATTGTGTGACCTTTTAAAGTTTCTCTAAAATTGCATGTGGGTGTGTGTGTTTTGTGATTCCACTCCGAGCCTGCCTTCGCATGGTTATACTGTCAGATTAGTAAGAGTATCTGAAAGAAATGAAGCCTGCATTATGTGTTTAAACAGACTGATTGTGAGGTTTATCAGCAATAGGTTATCTTAAATGGCAAAACCAAAACTCCACCGCCCACCCATGGCTTCTTAAACTTGGCAATCTGCTTTTAACACCCTGCAGTTTGCTGGAAAGGTTTTTTTTTTTTAGTTTTTTTTTTTTTTTTTACTAGGCTTTCTAGATTTGTATACATAAACTGCACTGCTTGGCTGTTCTTAAAAGCTGATTTGAATTATACCGTCTGCATTATACGGCTTGTTAGGAAATAAATCTCTTCAAATGAATACACTGAAGGGAGGTGGTGAATGTGTGGGAGGGGTAGGCACTGAGTGTAGAGTGGTGGCGTATGTTAACATAAATTAAAGTCTAGGGCTCGGAGAAGGAAAGAGAAGAGAATGTGAGAGTGAGAAAAATAGAATTGGGTTTAAAGAACAAAAAAAAAAGAGTTTAAAAAAGTAGAATGAACTCATGAGGTAAAGGAGGAGTGGGGCAGGAGGTCTGATCAATTTTGGTGTGTCAGTACAAACGTAAGCAAATTAGTTTTGTTAGTTTCTTATTTTGCTTTGGTATTAGTTGCTTTATTTCATTAGTCAGTCGGCTGTGTTGTTTTTCCTTTACCCCCTTAAAGCTCAGAGGCCTCTGGCATCTCAATGCACACTGGCTGAATGGCGAGGTGGCTGTATTAAAGGTTGGTGGTGGCTGCGATGGTGGGGTGCAGCAGGGTGACGAACAGAGCGCAGGAGGGAGGGACGGGGGTCCGCTGAAAGGCAGCAGGCTGCAGAGAGAATGGGAAAGGGGGGGGAAAGGGGGGGGCATTAGCGGCAGAGGCAGGTTGGGGGTGGCGGGGGGCCTCCATTGGTTCAATGCAACGGCCGGAGCAGCTGTGAAAAGAGGTCTCCCCTTTTTCCCACGCCCAGTGCGAAGCAGAAACCCTGCTTCAGCCTGCCAGGGTCAAGTCACATTTCTAATATATACACTGGGCCTGTGGACTCGCACAATGCATACGCACAGCTCATTTATTTTATGTATGCACACAGACAGACACACACTTGTATGCACACACAGCGAGTAGACAGCCTCTCAGACAGAGACAGAGGTGGGGGCCGCTGCAGAGGGAGAGAGAGTATTATGACACTGATTTCTATCCCGTTGGCACCATTGTTTCGTCTTGGATCCTGCAAATTAACAAGCTGCAAGTGACATGCCCAAACACACACACACACACACACACACACACACACGCAGATTTCACCACTACACCTGCTAGTTTGAGCAGTTTCAACTTCAGTTTGTGGGAAAAACAAAAACAAAAACAGCAGAAAAAAAAAATTTACATGAAGATTTGGCCGTTTTTATTTTATTTCTTACACTGGATACTGGTACGGTTTTCCATTATGACATTCATGAATATCCCAAAGTCTTCTTCATATGCTTGGGCTAATATATCTGTTGGTGTCTTCACTGTATACACCCATAACTGTGTCATCCACCCACCCTCCCGCCGCCGCATCTCAGCCCCTTTCTTCTCCTCCTCACACGTTTACGTCTCAGCCGCCATTTACAAACTATAATCATATTCCTGGGAGGGGGATGTAAACGCTTTGTCCTGACAGACCCCCACCCTGTCCCCCACCACCAGCCCAGTGCCAGATGCCCTCTGTATTGTGTGGGTGCTGGGGGCAGACAGGCAGGCAGGCCCCTCTGTCTCTCTCTCTCTGCACCATGATGTCACCCTACTTGTCTATCTGTCTGTCAGGGCCTTGACAGGAACTTGAGTGTGGGAAGTAAGGGATTCAGGATGGCAAGAGGGAGGTGGGGGTGGTAGAGGTTCAAGGAGGGGTTGAGGGTTGGGAGGGGATTTTTTTTTTTTTTTAGGGGGAGAGTTTGGGGGTTTGGGGTGTTGGAAAGAGAGTGTCTGGCCTGAGAGGTCAGCGAGTGGACTTGAGCATGGAGCGAGTGTGTGTCTGTGTGTGCGTGCTTTTTTCCGGCTCTCCTAGCAACTCTAAAGAGAAGTGGAATTTAGATGAGTCTGTTGGTCTGTGTCCTCCAATAATTCAGTCGTTCAAGCTCCTCGGGTAGCCACACAAAAGGCCTGAACAGAGAGAATATGAAGAAGAAGGGGAAACAAAAGCACCTGTTTTCACTTTTCTCTATTTGTTCATTATGGATTCCTTCAAGTACTTCCACAATTGCGCACAGATGTAGTGAAGTCATGACAGTTTGAAGCTGATATAGCCTGACTATTGAGAATGTAATGCATAGTGTGATATTAAGAAATATCCAGGATATTACACATAAGAGTGGAATTCAGTCCTCTCCTTGAATGAATTCACATCTTGGTAGAGCAATGCTTCAGTCTCCAAAGTGAAATTATTAATATTTCCTTTTTTTGCTTTTTTAGACGTGGGAGGTGAGGGCAATTTTAGTTCAAACGCCCAAGCTCACTGCTGGACCTGTTCCAGGATTACTTCCTGTAAGTTTTTCATTATATGAATGAATCTTATTCAGATTTATATTCTGATATATAGTCATTATTTTTGTTAATTTAATTTCGTACCTTTTTTCTTTCATAATTGTAATTGTGCTTTGGCAACACATCAATTCAAATGTCATGTCAATAAAGCCTATTGAATTGAATTGTCAAACTGTGCTGCAATAGTTCTTGGTTTTTGTGTAGGATGAGTGAGGCTAGTAAGGCTAAATGTAGACTTTTTTCTTGAATTAGGAAGACTAAATGAACATAAAGGAAACAATCAGTAATGTTTGTTCAGATAAGCTTAAAGATCCCCTTGAGGCATGTAGTAATATATATATATATATATATATATATATTGTTCATTTCAAAATTTAACAACTGGACACAAGATGTCTCCTTCTTCACTGAAAAGTCAATTCTCAGTGTCATCATACTTCTGTAAGTTAAATACTGGACCATGATTGGCCTCCAAACTAGTTGTGGTGTCACATATCCTGCTGGTAGGTACACGTCTTAAATTCAGATTTAAGGTGAGCAAAGAGAAGCTTTCCACCTTCAACAGATGAATGTGAAAACAGCCATCTAGCGTCAAACTCTGAACATACATCATCCTGCACAGTGAAGGTCAAACATCCAATGAAGTAACATTAAGAAGAACACATTTTTGAGTGCAGGGAAACTTTAAGCCTTTGCAAGACGCTCTACTGTAATGTTGCAGTTTATTCACTTTCTCTAAGCACATTCTCTTTATAACTGTCTGTCACGGTCATCAGTTAAATAACACTAAACACTCCAGTTGTAGTGTTTATTTTAATGCCTACATTGGCATCTAACAGTAGTGAAAATGTTCCGGCCCTAATGTTATCATTTTAAAAATGCACTGCTGTCAATCTAAAAGAACCACCCGCCCCCCGATTCCTGAAACGACTTTATGGAGAATGAAGATTTTCCTCTGACAACAGTAATGTGGTGTTTACAGCTCACCGGCAAACACAGACAACAGGCACCTTTTTCAACTGGCAAACATTTACTAGGACACAGACACATGCCTTTGTCATTCATCCTCTCTCTATTTGGACTCCTGCCTTTGTATTCCTACCACCCCTTTGCTCTTTCCATTTCTTGCTTTAATACTTCTCTCTCTCTCTCTCTCTCCCTCTCCCTCTCCCTCTCCCTCTCTGTCTCTGGCTGTGTGACGGGGTGATAGTATTGGGAGACAATGGGAAAGACTCACTTAATTAGCTGGACGAGAAGATGCATTGTGGCAATTACTGAGCACAAAGGGAGGGGAAGGTATGGCTCTGTAATGTGCTGCTGTGTGTATTTGCCTTGCTGTTGTAGCCTGGAGTGCAGGCAGGCCTTTATAGGGGAGAGTGAAAGCAGTAACAATGGAAGACAGGATGTACTCCACATGTAGAGCCATTTCCAGTCCTTTTACAAACAGGGACAATAGCAGCTACAGTCTCTTAAAGGTCCGAAATGCAGATACTGTATTTTCTCTATGGATGAATCATGGAGCCTAAAATTTCCAGGTCTAGTCTTTGTGCAAACTAACTTTCCAGGTGTACTTCTTTGTAGAGTTTTGTTGTGAATTTTTTTGGTACCACTTTCTAAATAAGGTACCCTCTATAGAGATGACTTTGTGTGTCAATAAATAATTTACTAATGTTTTATAGATCAGTTATATCCATAAATAAAAACAACAAGGGCTGCAACTAATGATTATTTGCATTATCAATTAATTTATGAATTATTTTCTCAATTAATTTATTATTCATTTGGTCTGTAAAATGTAATAAAATAGAGAAGTTCACAAACCCCTCCTTCAAACAGCGATTGTCCAATCATGGCTTAGCAACCGTAACTAGGTACGGCCTGCGTGTCAAGCTTTGGATTTCTCCACATGTTGAAGCGGTGTGCATGGGTCTGTTATACTCTGTAACTTTGAGGGTGGAGTGGAGAATTAAATAGTGTGTTACAGGGTTCGTGTTTCAAAACGAGTCGGCTGGAAACAAACAAAGTCAGCCACATTTCAACCAACTCATGGAGCTAGCGTTAGCTTATTTAGCTAAATTACTAAGTTATTTCAGCCGGCAAAATTGACGGTCGCCAGCTAGAAATGAGAAACCTGCTTTTGTCTATCTCCGTCTTAAATCAAGGACCCATTGTTTCAAAACTTAATAAGAATTTCGAGTGGTAAATCTGCCCTCTGTTATCATTGTTAACTACATATATGCCATGGGCGTTTGGAAAGCTTAATGGGCATAATAATGGTAATTTAAAGGGGAAGGTGCTGAGCGAATAGTCAGTTTATTATCAGAGAGGACCAAGAAAACCAACAAATATTAACATTTTAAGAAGCTTTTTGGCATTTATTTTTTAAAAACGTAAACCATTAATCCGTTATCAAAATGTTTGCCACTTGTGTGCCAAATGTCGATCGACTAATCAATTAATTATTTGAGATCAAAAAACTGCTTTTGTGTTGCCAGGTTTGCAAAAAAATCTCTCTGGCTGGTGTTTATCCTCCTCCAGCATGACATACTTGGTCTTTTAAGCTACTGTAACTCTAATTGAATGAAAGACCACTTACCTTCAGGAAAAGGGCTGCAGTGCACCTGGCAACCCAAAAGATGTTCTTATTAATGGCTTATAACTGATCTATAAAACATTAGTAAAAGATTTATTAAGCATTAAAAGCAAAAGTTACAATGTTTAAACTCTTTTAGAAATTGTGCCTTCTAAGGAATTGGTACTGTAATGCTCATGTTTGACCTCGTTGGGTAACGCACAGTGACTAATTTTCTAATTTCCTCTTCCCTTGTCCATTCAAGCATCCTCTTCATTTCTATTCCTGATTGTCCTGTTGCTGTGTACCAAACCGGACATGCTACTTTCTATTTCTGACTGGCTATGAGTGGGCCGCTGCTTGGTGCCACTGTGTGTTGTGTGTTGTGTGTTGTGTGTTGTGTGTGTGTGTGTGTGTGTGTGTGTGTGTGTGTGTGTAGAGTTGGGTCTGGCAAAGAGCATCCTCCTCTAGTGGAGTGGCCTGAGGGGATTTCTTTCATGAAGTCAGATAACATCCAGGCGACCCCCTCTTCCCTTTTTTATATGAGTTCTTTAACCTTGATAAATGAAGTAGAGGCAGGGAGGGAGGCAGGGAGAAAAAAGTTGTGGGCTGTGGTGGGGGATGAGGGTGTGATGGAGGGAGGAGAGATGGAGAGAGAGGGAGACACACCAACTCCCTGGCCGGCTTGCTCTCAGGATCAATAACGTTCGGAGAGCTGCTGAGCACTCCTGTTTGGCAGCTCTACCATAGGGGATGGAAGGAACGGAGGGAGGGAAGGGGAAGGAAGGAAGGAAAAGCAAGAAAAGGACTGTTGAGAAAGCCTCTCTATCTCCTTCTTGTCACCCTTTTTTGCGAGAAGAGGGAATCGAAGCGGACGGCGATGTAAAGATGGAAGGATGAAGGGATGGATAGGAGCATAGATGGAGAGGAGTTTAGACCAGTGCACCTATCCAGCTGAACCGTGCCACCCACCTGCCCGCCTGCCTGCCCACCAGGAAAACACACACACACACATGCGCACACACTCATACACACGCGCACACACACACACACACACACACACACACACACACACACACACACACACACACACTGACGTCTCCTTTTACGGAGCCACAAGGTTACAGAGTGTCGATACAAACGTGCGCAGCCCTCCGACAAATGGGATTTGGCATGTTCAATCAACAGTGCTGCCAAATCCCTGTTGTTAAGTATTGCAGAGCCATATCTGTCTGCTGTGGGCCTGAGCTATGCTACCTGGGCCCGCTAACTGTCCCCTAAATATCCTCTATTAAAGTCCTCTGTAATAGAATTATCTGCTGCATTTGTCATTGGATTTGAATAGGTGTGTGTGCTGTGGCATAAATAGGGAACACAGAGGGAGTTTTCACATTGTGCACCTGTTATAAAAAAGGCCTCTTCCACCATGCAGTGCCTCCAGGTTATGGACATCTGAGCTCACTTCCTCTCTTCTTTCTCCCTCCTTGACTTGATTTCCTTGCTTGGAGTTTAAGTCGCCGGTCTCCCTCCCCTGGCCATCTCTCCTGGCCTTTTTCCTGTCCTCTGTTAGACCTGATCCTTTCATCTTCCCTCCCCTAATCCTGTGCTAGAGAAGCCTTCTCTTCACCCCTCCGCTGCTTCCCATTGCTCTCTTTTTAACTCCATGCCTCTTCTTATTTTAGCGTGTCCCTGCGTTTCTTGCACCGCTTTCTTCTCCTCTCACTTTCTCTTCTTTATCCCCCCTTTTATCACCCCTGCCTCTGCTTCTTCTCAGCCTCTGTCTTCTGCATCACCCTTCCTCCTCCTCTCTTACTACCCCTCTGTCCTTAATTAAGTTAGTGATCAGTTGACTGCCCCTATCATTGGTAGAGAGCAGGTTGGTCCTCCCATCCCAGGAGGGGGGTACATTGTATGTGCTGGTTGACCAGTGTAATCCCCCCACCAGGGACAAAGCACAGTACCCTCACTACCTCAGCCACCCCTGAAGGGCATTAGCCCCCTGACGAGAGCTGTGCCCTGGCCTGCTCGTGTCTGCCTGACAGCCCAGCATCACACCGCTGGCTCTTTCCTTATCTGAGGAGGGCAGTTTAACTCCAGACTGCTGAGAGTGAATGCAGTTGTCTATAATAGGAGAAGCAGGTGTGAATGCTTTGGGTGAAAGTTTAGCTTGTTGCTTTTAGACGTCACAGAAGGATCCAAAGTTCATTGAGGATTGAGGATTGAGGCATTAATGGGATCTCTTGCACATCTGTTGTATTAAGATCAGGTTCCTACTCCAAACCTCCACACAACCCCACATACCTCTCTCTCTCTCTCTCTCTCTCTCTCTCTCTCTCTCTCTCTCTCTCTCTCTCTCTTTTTCTCTTTCACACACACACACACATTCACACAGGGAACAAGTAGGTAAGGTTGCTATGGGAACGGTTGGTCAGAGTTTACCAGAGGGGAAACAAACAAAGTACTGTTCATGAAAGCAGGTTGTTTCGTGCAGAGGGAGAAGTGATACTGTGTGTGTGTGTGTGTGTGTGTGCGTGTGTGTGTGTGTGTGTGTGTGTGTGTGTGTGTGTGTGTGTGTATGCACATGTGGGTTGTGTGTCATGTCTAGTGATTAGATACATGTGTGTGAAGCCGTGCATACTGCATCCCTTTATATCTTTGTCCTTTTCACCAACACCTTACTGCCACTATAGATCTGCTATTATTTACAATACCTTCATAAAATGTGTGAAGTGTTCAGTGGGAGGTAGACGTTCAGTGACTGCAGCTTCCAAAGGAATTCAATGAAATGTATTAGTAATATCATCATCAAGTTCATTTCAATGAGAATGATGCACTGTATAACAAAGCTGAGCATGATATCATCCTTTGCATGATTGTAGGGCTGCAACTAATGATCATTTTCATAAATGATTAATCTGCCCATTATTATATTATTATTTCTCGAATTAATTGATTAATTGTTTTGTCTATATAACATCAGAAAACGGTGGAAAACACCCATCACAACTTCCTGTAGCCCAGGATGATCAGATGTCTTGTTTTGTCCGACCAACAGTCCCAAATTCAAAAATATTTAGGACAAGAACAAGCAGCAAATTTTCACATTTTAGTTTTAAAAAATTACTTAAACGATTAATCGATTATCAAAATAGTTGATTTTCTGTTGACTGACTAATCCATCTACGTGATTTCATATTTTGACTAAGAGACTGTAATGTTTCTCACATTAATACATGAAGTAAACATAAATGCCATATTTCCATCATGTCTTCCACCATTTGAGGTTTGACTGGTGCTCTTTTAATTGTGTCATCTCGTTGCTCCCTCTTCTTCTGCTTCTCCAGTTAGGAGAATTAGCGCCGCCAACTGTTTATCTCAATGTACCAACGCCTAATATTCGCATAACAGTAGTCGATTAAACACGCATTAATTCGTATTAATTTTCTGGAAATTCAGTTAAGATTTGCACAACATTTGGATGGAAATCTGACTTATGTCTATGTCTAAGTCACAGCCTGCATTCCCCAATGCCTGCTGTGCTGGTTCAGCTCTCTCAGTTTCTTCTCCCTTAGAATTATATAATGTATCTCCTCTCCTCTCCTCTGGAAAAGTAGGTCTCCTGGTAGTTGGATGTCACCTCATCCGAGTCACATACAGCAGCAACCTCCACAGTTCTCATTTTCTGTCACTCCCCTTTCTCCACTCTTCTCCGCTCTCCCTCTTTTGAGGCGTACGAACAAAATGCATCTAAACTCTTAAAGCAGCACACAAACCCGCTATGTGTTTTTCCCATAAAAATGCCACCATGCCTTCCTCACTCCGTCTGTGTCCCCACCCCCTTTAATGCCTCTTTAGCCCTGCACTCAGCTGCTTGAGTAATATTTATTGCGGGGTCTCTTTTAGTCTCAGTTTCTCCTTTTTATTTTTTCCCCCTGACACAAACAAGTCCAGTGCCATGGGGCAAAACACCCCCAACGCCACCATCTCCACCGCCCCTCCCCACCTTCTCCGCCCTCTGTTCCCTATGCTCCTCGTTCCTTCAGCACTGACAGATAGACAAACGTACTGTTCTCTCTTTCTTTGCCTTTCACCTCTCAAACCTCCCTCCATCCATCCTGCCGGACGGGTACAATGCAGGCGCTCTATCCTGCGGCAGGGAGAATGCAGCCCTGAACTAACAATATCACCAAGGCTGCCTGAATGCCGCCGAGTCCCATTGTGCTCTGTCAGAGGGGAGTTAACACCCATGTCTGAGCCCAATGAATAGTATTATTGTGTCTGAGACATGCACCGCACCCCGGTCCCCATCCATGTCCCCCTAACTCAACTCGCCCCCCTCTCCCAAACTTGCCTCTCTTGTCCCAACAGTGTAACCCCCCACACCACTCTCGCACCCCCTTCGCTCTCTCCTTAACAGACAGCTCGAACTTCCAAAGCCTCGCCGGCCCACCGACTCTAAACCTCTACACTTTACTTCTCTATTCCCCTGGCAGTCGGCCCGTGGGTTTTAGTCTCTTTTTCAGGCCTGCATAGGGGTGGAGAGAGGTGGACAGAAGGGCTGTCACAGCTCTGTGGTGGCTGCTGCGAGGATATTTTGGAGATGGTGTGGTTGGTGCAGCACGGTGCAATGTGGGGTGGTGGGGGTTGAATTTGGCCACGGCTCTTTCTCTGCTGAGGAACACAATGGGACCATGAATCCTCAAAGAAATTTCCCCCCAACTACTATTATCATAAGAAGAGGGCTGCTGAACCCATTTGAATAATTCTAGATGATACAAAAGCTGAGATGTTTTCTTTGAGAAAGTTTCTATAGAGCACCACTGCTCTGGCCGAAACATTTCCATTCCTTCACACTCACTATGGCGCAAACAGAGAAGGGTAGTTTGAAATATCCCGTCAGTTTTAAATGTTGCTTTTTTTATTTATAACCATTAAGGGCAAATAAATATAAAACTCAGTGGGCTCGTGCAGCTAAGGGAGAGTCAAGAAGGTGGTTGTTGAAGAGAAACTTTCCCTGTAAATATTTCTAATGTATTCTTTGTTTGACGCAGTGGTGATTTTTATAATGGGCCCACTCGCTATATTTTGCTATCTGCAGCACATCAGAATCTAATAGCTGAGAGTACCTTTGGCAGACAGTATCTCACTGCCTGACACACTTAACTCTCAGGCCTCCAATCCCAGCAGTTTCTGCTCTCCAAGGTTAGCAGGTTCACATTACTGGCTGAGAGAGGATGCCAGAATCCTCACCCCCGACTTCCCGCTGATCAAAGACCAGGATTGACATTCAGAGTGGGTAAAATGCTGAAAGTTAAGATTAACTTGTTTTTCCTCCATCTCTGTCTCTGGTTGTTTGTGTACAGCAGGAAGAAGAAGAGGAGGAGGAGGAGGCAGTGGAGGAGGAAAAAGAGAAGCAGAGTGGGTGGAAGGATGGAAGGAGAGAAGGATAGAAGCAGTTCGAGGAGGTGGTTCGAAGCGGGTGAACCCAGAGCAGGTGAACACAGCTGTGGATCGCCATGGGCTCTCTGGCTGCCTTCCTCCTGTGGCCCCGGCGCTGCATACAGGGGTCCCGGGGAGCCGGCAGGGGCCAGCCAAAGCTGCGGCAGAGTGGGCAGGCTAGGCCAGCCAAGCCAGGAGAGAGGCAGGTGAGGCGGGTGAGCCGAGCTCTCATCCCCGCCGGCTAGGAGCCTCCGCGGCAGAGCGGAGCAGCGCGGAGCAGCAGAAATCAATACAGAGGAGAGAGGCTAGCAGAGGTTGCCCAGCACCGCCTGCAGGCCTCGGAGCCCAGGGACCAACCACCACCACTGCTCCCAGCTCCTCTCTCCATCTCTCTTTCTATCTTTCTCAAACAGTCCCAGCACCAGCCAGGGCCAGGGCCCTAACCCTGCAACCGCCCCACACGCAGTGTGTGTGTCAGTGTGTAAAATAGAGAGAAAAAGGGAGAGGGAAGAGACAGAGAGAGTCTTTGTGTGTGGTTCAGCCAGAGGGGTTTTTGTTGCGTCCAACACCACTTGATAAAACTTTGTCAGAGAGACATGGAAACAGCGAGGGAGGGAGAGAAATGAAACAAGAAGACAGGACGTCGAAGGTCTCTTTTCTTCCAGCTCCCTCCCTCTTATTACTCATTCCACCTTAACTGTTTGAATAAGGATCCATCAGAGACGGTACACAGGACGTTTCTGCTCAGTCCCACTTCCAAGCACGTAGCGCACAATATTCCTAAGATCGCATGAGCCAGGATGAAAGGACAATTTGAACTTTTTCTTTCATCCACTGTATCAGACACAACCTGTCTTTTCGCCTTAGATTTTCTTATCCTCACTACAGCAGCTCCCATCAGAGGATATAGCAGTGCAGTATTGATCTATAAAATGGAAGAGAGGAAGGCGGGCCCGGGCTTTCATACCTCTCTCTCTCTCTGTGTGTGTGGAAATAGCACCTGAAGTCCACTTACTGCTGTGCAGCAGGGATCCCATGGCAGCGCAAGTGAATGGCTGCTAATTGAATGAGAGATGAAAAGGACAGTAGTTGTACCTGTTCAGTGCCCCCGTCCCCCCTCCTGTCTGATGCTACTTGGTTTTTAATGTGACTTTTTTTCTCCTCCACGTTTACAAAAGTCCTTCTCCACACAAAGAGTCTTGCTCGTCAGATGTCTTAGCAAAATTGATGGTGACTAAAGAAAATTGGCCAAATCCTGAGGAATGAAAATATCTGGCTTCAGTGTAGAGGTGAATGCCTTTGGTAGAAAACAGAGAGGAGAAAAGTACTTTTTCATGCAGTGGTAGAAACATCCGGCTGAAAACTTTGGAGAGGTCATGCCACAAAACGTACTGTACTGTACATACTTGGGGACTTGGAAGGACATTACAGGACAGATGGACAGTTTTCCAAGCATGAAAACTTAACAGAGATCACCACGGGATTCATACCTCTTGGTGAGTACAGTATCTTCATTTAAGAGCTTGTTTTGTGGTAAATATAACCAATTATGGCTCTGAAAGCCATATTGAGCTAAGGAGGGCGAATAACAGAAATAAGAAATATTTCCCTTTCTGGTAACAGTGTTATGATAAGATACCATCTCTGCTCAGAGGGGCATGTGTGTTTTTAAAGTGACACGTTATGTTGTAGTTGATCTCCTCAGGCAGCTTTCAACAGGAGCCCTGGGCTGTGATCATACTGTCACTGACTGTTGGAGGAGTTCGTTGTTGTTGCCTCTACCAGAGAGGGTATTAAAGCGCAACTCCCCCTCGCCTGCCAATCTCCTGGCACACAGAGAAAGACTGGCGCCTCTCTACGCCTCAGCCTGGCAGCGACCCGTGCTTACAAAATGGCCGATTCCTGTCTGCCAGCTGTCTCTCTCAGCCAAGATGGCGCTCGGTCGCTTTTTAATGCCCGCTGTTTGCCATCTGCCCTTTAATTGTTAACGGCTATGCAAATATCTTATAATTGCATTTGCATGGGCTTGATACTTAACCCCTCCCCCTCGCTTGTAAATAATAGTGCTAGCATAAAAGGAAAAAAAAGAAAGAAACACAATCCTATGCGTTTGCTGATTGAATACACAGCAGGAACAATTAGCCATGTTGTTGCCCTCCGCTTTACTTTTCTTTAAGCTCACCTTATGCAAATCATTGATGCCGTGTTCTTGCTTTTGATGCTAGCTGAAAAATGGAGCGTCAACCCGTCTTTCTCTGAGCGACTCATTGGGAGACGCTCATGTGTCTTCTCATTGTGCCATATGTGACATCTGTGGTTGGCTGCATTACCAGGGTACCCTGCCTCCTCTGACAGGCAAAGCCCACACTGTAAAGGAGAGCAGGAGCGAGGGAGAGGCATAACATAATGACCTCATTAGCATGCTCAGCACTCCCTGCTATAGGCCCTGGTGCGCTGCTGCGCCGTGGGACCCACGGGTGTACGCCCTTCTCACAGCACTCAGCATGCAACATTGTGTTCTCCCCACACAATGCGGCGCTTCATACAGGCTTTATTACGCCTTGTCAAAGCGCAGGGGGATCAGGGGTATCAGTGCAGAAGCAGCAGAATACGGGCTGTGTACGTGGAACAGGAGATGTATTGGTGCTTTATGGTCTTAATGTGGTGTTAGCTGTGCTGATGGATCCTCTGCTGCTGCTGTTGTGCATTGACATGTGTGTTTATGTTTGTGCGTGTGTGCGTGTGTCTGCGGTCTATAGTTGTGTGTTTGTGCAATTGTCCGTTTCATTGTGAACTCCCGTGGCATTCGTGGCCGTTTTTCACCTGTCAGTGCTAATTATTGGAGAGAGCGATTTGGTGAATTGTCTGTGTTCTGGAAATAGGCTATCATCCACTCTGAAGACCTGCTGTATGGTATCTGTTGTCGGGTCTGTAGTAGTGTAGCCTTGAACTTCACAGCAAGGACTAGATGATGACACACACACTCACACTCTCTCTCTCTCTCTTTCTCTCTCAGGAAGAGCCCAGTATTTCTAAATAGTTGCTTACGATACAGCAAATTACAGGCTATGTTATGTCCTTGAAATCTGTGTGGGGGATTTGGAAATAAATTATCTCTTTAAGTCGCCTGGTAACCACTGCTGTCATTTACCCATCCACGAAAGGCTGCTTCACCCCTGTTATCGTCTTCTCCATCAGATCCAGGCAGTTTTAATCAAGCTTCTCTGTCTAATCAGCCCATAGTGACACTGATGAGGCTGAAGTGGAGAGCAGGTTAGTGTAAACACCCCCGCTAGCTGTAGTTAGCCTGGAGGGGCCGCAGGCTACTGTATCCTTTTGTGGGGGAAACTGGCAGTCAAGAAGACAGACAGGCAGGCTCAAATCTGCTCTCACGGTACAGGGAGGCAACACCAATCCAGACATGCTAGAGTGAATTGATTTCATTCATCCATTTATTGGGGTATTTTCATTTAGCTGTTTTTTTCCAGGTTAACTAACATTGTGGAAGTTAGGGTTTGCTTTACAATGGAAGCTAAGCTAAGTTTCCAAAAGAGTTAGAAAAACAGGTCGACAAGAAGAGTAAAAGAGAGAAAATTAAAGAGGCAGAGTTAACATTTTTTTAAACCTGTCATATAATCTTGAATGTGGATGTGTGCGTGGGCACTATAAAAGGGTGGGGTTCTCTTGGTGGAGGGAGAGGGATGGAGGACAAGCCCAGGGAGGTGGGTGTTAAGTCTTTCTAAGAAAAAAGAGTAGTTTCTCTGGATCAAGGGGGATCAACTGGGTGGAGCCATTTTATTCTAATTTGCATATTCAAATCAAACAACGGGGGCCATATGTTTTATGAAGCACCAGATGAACGCAACACCCGACCACGTATGCTAGTCAGCCGCCATAACTGTTACATACGCGCTCATGCACACATACCGTATGAACACACACACACACACACACTTGGATGCTAATCCATATCACGTGGGTATGAATGTGTCCATTCACACTTACTCATAGGAAAAAAGGACACGCACCGGCCCCAACACCATCTCCTGCAGAAAGCTTTTATGCTAATAACGGTTAAAGCCATGCGTGTTACTACGCTGCTGCAATTATGCATAATTCAACACAAAGAGAACAGGCAGGATGGTACAGTAGACCTTGCTTTAGGTGGACATATTGCATGTGCATGAATATAGTAGTCTGTGTATGTCTATGTGTTTGAGACACTTCATGGGAGATGAGCAGAATACAATATCCACTCCTTCCGTTCTCATAGGCTTTAAGGCCAAAGACCTTCAACAGCAAAGCCACATATAGGAGTCTTCCTCCTATGCTTGAGTAATTTATAACCAAATGATTTTCACAAATATTTTTCTTAATTACATAAATGATGGGCTTTCGCGTCATATAAAATATGTATAATTCTGTCTAAATGAATGAAAGAATAGTGAAAACATTTTGTTAAGGACAAAAAGTTATTCTAATATGATTGTTGCATGATTAAAAACTTTATTTGGTTAGAGTGAAATGTAAGATCTCCCAACATGAACCTCACTACACTAGAAAAAAGGAAGATCAAAATTTGGATGTGGCCTCAACCCTCAGAGTCAGACAGTTTTATCAAATTATATAAAGCAAGTATTTAGGGGTATATTTCATTTTCATGGAGCGGCTTGAATGTGGACTATTCATATGTGTGTGTGTGTGTGATTGTCCAGTTCGCTGCAGCTTTTCTCATTCAGACTGCCCACTGCTTTTTATTTGCTTAGGTATTGATTGAATGTGTTCCACCCACAGAAGTAATAGTTGCTGAAAGCATTTACAGCCATCGCTCACTTCACCCTCTTTCTTTCTTTGTTGAGACCAAACAAATAAGTGATTGGTTCTTTCTCGAAACACTTGATCATTCAAATGAAAAATGAAATTTGAATAGGTATGTTGAGATCTTTTAAATACAGCACAAAAGGTAAATTGGTCATTTTTGATTTACCATTGTCAGGTAACTCCCTCATATGAAGATTTTCCTTTTATAATGTTAAAATTGCAGTGACTGTGTTATGTGGGAGTAGTGTCATTTTATTTTAAAAAGACTGAATGACATTTTATTTTGATTGCAGACCCCAAATGATCAGAAAAGCTTTTTTTCATATTTTTAATTTAGTCTACATTTTTCGCATTTATATGGAATATATATCAATAAAGAGGCTCAATTTCAATATTGCAATAAACTCTAAAGATAGCTATTCATTATTTCTGACAAATTACCTGTTTTGCCATTTTTATTTGTAATCTGTTCAATAATCCTGACACTTTAGATATCAATGTGTTAAACAGATTGCCTGTCTGTGATGAAATGATTCATTTTGTCTGCTTCTAAAAGTAAGAACAACCATTTTACTTGTCAAGATGCACTTGGCAGACCAAAATAAATTCATTTCATTGATACTCAACCAAATTCCTTATGTGAAACTACCCTCCTCAGGAAGTAATTCCTGAGTCAAGTGCTGCTGCTGCTGCTGTTTCCTCAGAGCTGCAACACTGAGCCCCAAGTCTGATTATAGACTCAGGGAAAAACAGTCAGGCATTTATCCAAGTCACTGATTATGTCATTTCAACAGGCTGCAAACACTCAGACTGGCTAGACAGCTCTGAGGGGAGAATTATGAAGCCGGAGTGGAATGGAGGCTGTATGAAAAGGAAATGAAAATGGAGTAGTGCTGTATGTGTGATTAAACTGCCTGCTTGCCAGCAAAAGGCCACGCTGCTGTAGCACAGGCCTGAGATTTGGCCGTAATGAAAATGTGAAGGTGGAGGGGTTTGAACCCCCTGAATGACGTGTATATTTACACACACACACCCTTACACATACATTATATAGTGTATGTATGTGCTCAGACTGAATGCTTTATATGAGTGAGCCATTGAGAGAGACTGCAGATGCAATTTGAGACGTAAAGCAGAGAGGAATAATATTGTGTGGAAAGAAAGAAAAGCTTCCCGGATTGAAAATCAAACATTCGGATTCATGTTTAGCACACAATTCATACAAACCACAGATAATCCTGGAATTGTTGTTTCCCTTAGAGAAAGACAGACAGGAGCATGGTGGCCACATAAATATTAAATTGCTCCATTCAGATGCACAGACAGCATCCCAGTAATCAAGCGTGGGAACAGGCGAAATTATTAGGCGATGAGGGGTCTGTGCAGTGGAGGGGGTTGTAGTTAGTTCATGGCTAGACGCCCCAGCTGCACTGACTTCCATTCAGAAACAGTTTAGGAAGGACCTCAAGGGTCAAGGTCAGGGGTGTGTGTGTGTGTGTGTGTGTGTGTGTGTGGTTCATCTGCCGTTCATCCTCAGCTGGCTGGCTGTCTGTCTGTTAGCTGCCTCTGTGTTTGCTTATTTTATAAGCTGCTTCTTATTGCTTCGCTCCAGGGACAACTTGAGCTGAGAAGCAGGGGAACCCAACCCCCTTCCGTCAGCCTCTGGCCAGTCTCCAGCCGGCCCTGAGCCAAATCGAGCCAGAAATCAGTCCTGCAGCCCAGTCAACCCCCTGGTCAAACAACCCCCAGCCAAACACAGTCAAACCCAGTCAGACACTTTGACAGCCCCCTCGTCTGTCTCAGTCTGCTGCCTCCTGTAATTTAACATGTCGGCTCGGGATTCATCGTACGTGCACGCCATTCATTGCATGTACCTGTTTTGAATGCTTTGGCTGAATCCATGCGGAAATAATTTTAAATGTTAAAATTCAAATTTCTTTGTGCTGTATCTCAGTCTGGGCCATTTGTTAATTCCATGTGTTGCTTTGCCGTGAGTCACATTTTCTTGATGAAGCCGCCCATCAATAGCAATCCTCTTTATTGGTGAAATGCTGCTGGTCACTGTATCATTGCCGTTTCATCAAATCATCTGAGAGGCGAGTGTGCGAACTTGCAGCACGTTACGCCGCTTTGAAATAAACACTGTAAGCCCTTTAAGAGGAGGGACTGCAGCACACGAGGAGAGGAGAGGAGAAAGAGGGGATATGGAAGGGGAGGTGAGGACAGAGGTGGAGAGGAGAAAAGGGGAGAAATGGAGAGGAGCAGAGACACAAGCTAACCCACCCTGCGGTAGCCTGCCTCCATTCTTCATCGGGGACTTATGCTTCATTAGACTGTCTGAAAGAAAGACCCGCTTTCCCTCATCACCTCAATAGACTAGTCCCCCTTCTCTTCCATAGCCTGGAGGGTTCTCCTATAAAAACCCACCACGCTTGCCCCCCATTTTCCTCCTCATTTCTGCCTCCGTCCTCCTAATCATCTCAACTCGCGCTGAAATCAAGCTTAGTAACGGCAGTTTTGTGAGCCCCCCTGGTCCGCTGCCCCCCCCCCTCCACCTCCACCTTCTATCATCCTCCGATCCCCACCAGCTCCCCTTCTCTGCTCATTCACTCACCTTGGTCAGACACACCACCCACCCACTGCTTAAATCCCTATCAGCATGTCAAGTAAATGTCTGCCCAGCTGGGGTTGACACACACACACCCATGCTAAAATATAAATGCACTGCACACACAATCTTTTGCTTGCTTCTGGGGTTTAGCCTTCCTCCCTGCTGACCCTTTTCACCCGTGTTTTGCTCTCTTCCCCTTCTCGCCGCCTCTCTTCCCCCTCTCTGCCTCTCCTCAGGCACTGATCTGACAGGATGGTTTGGCTAGCTGACTATATCTGCAAGAGGGTTTATCACAGGGCTTCACAGTGCTCCTTCTGTTGCCTGCCTGTTTTTATTTTCAAAATTAAAGTGCTTTCTTCAAAAGCCGCTCCATACCTTAGGCCATGCTCACCTTTACATCCCATCTACTTGATTAAAAGGTTACTGGAATCCTATCCTCTAAATTTGTTACAGTAAAATCGGGTCAGTTTATCTCCTAATAAAATCTGGAGCTGAAATATCTGTGCTGTGTGTTATGAAATAAGGTCTCGTATCTGCAGTATTTTGAAGTCACACTCCTACCAAATATCCTTGCAGGGGGTTTTTTTTCCAAGAAGGAAGCAAAAATTCACCCAGGAACATTCTTCAACTCAAGTTTTCCCTATTTTACATTTTTTAAGATAAATTGTGTTTAAGATATCCTTGTATTCTTTTGCACTATCTACCTCAGTTACACCAAATTTTTTTTTTACAAAACCAGCAGCCTGTGATTAAGATATTTGTTGTATGTAGAGATCAGATTTGTCTGTTGGAGACTTCTGTGATTGTCTCATGAGTGTTTGCGTATCTGTTTATTTTAGCATCTCGGTTGAGGCAAAGTGATTTCCTTGTTCATCTAAATTGTCACAAACATATTTTTGATCAAATCTCCTACCAGCCGAAGTCTCAGTCTCATGGGTTGTAAAAATTATTTGCGTAATTTTGTGTTTATTTTGCTCTCATAGTGCTATGTTCTGCCCTCTGTATTATTCCCCTGCTTGTGTCTCTGGTTCATATACACTGCTGATGTCATTAACATAAAGAGGGACAGGGAACACTGAGCGCCCAGCCCACAGCTCCCCTGTTTCTTCTCAGAATAAAGTGACCGTTTCCCGTTTTATTCCCCCCCTCCCCTCTGCACCACATTTCAATCATTACTCTGGTTTTTGGGGACAATGACGAGCACGGTGCATTCTCAGCAGTGCCTCTGTCAACGTCGCACAATTTTTATGTAAATGTATTCAGATGCATTCTCAGCCCAGTAGACCATCATCTCTGTTGGGTGGTGGTGGTGGTGGTGGTGGAGGAGGGCTGTTCACTCACATTTTCTCCTGTAGCAGGCTAGCAGGCTGAAAAACATGCAACACGGCTGGTGAAGCACACGGCGAGGTGGACCCCTGCCAACGCGCCTGAGAAACCCCTATTAAACCCTATGTTTATATTGGGGCTGTGATTTACAAATGTGCGTTTTCTTGCCTTTAGGCATGTGCACCCCCCTACGTCGGTCTGCTTTTTCATCAGGCGCGCAGCAGACAGCAATAGAATTGCGAGGACGGGTCCTTGCTGCATGTGCGTGGTGAGATGGGAAGGGGAGGGGAGCGAGAGAGCGAGAAGAGGAGGTGTGTGTGTGTGCATTTTCATCTTAGTGGGTGCTCTTCTCTGGAGCCCAGTGCTCTGCTCATATTGAGATATTTCCTGAGTGCGTTGACACAATTATGCACACACACACACACACACACACACTGTTCCTCCTGTGCTCCTCAGCTCTGGTTCATCTCTAATGTTCAGAACTTGACTCTCAGCAAGTTCATTGTTATTCATTTCACTGTCATCTTGAGCACCCTGTGAGACTGACTAAGTCTCCAGGCCAGCTTTCCCAGGCAGGACTGTGTTTGTCACACACACACATGGCCACACAAACCTATTGTTTCAGCAGCAGGATGTCTGTAGTCCTCTGGGTAAAGGTGTGTGCTGACTGTATCAGAGGACACCGTGAGACGCTGCAGTTTGTCAATGACCTGGTTCCGCTGCATCCAACTACTGCAAAGTTCAGTTCTCAGGTGATTAGACTCAGTGAGAGCAGGCATACAGAGGCTTCTGCATAAGATTGTATTGTCTTTATTTTGGCGAGGCGTTGAGGGTGGATTTGAACTGTTAGAATCTGATTTTAGGTTTGACTGCTAATAGTTTTCATCTGTGTTCCTTTTATATCACATAAAACCAAATAAAAAAGAATCTCTCACTTGAGCTTTTTTGGTGCTTGCTGTCAATACTTTAAAGTTTTCTTATATCCCGTGAAAACAAAAAACAGCCTCTTCAGCCTGCTTTTTTTCCCCCTCTTATTCTGTTTCCCTTCACTGTCTCCTTTTTTTTCCTTGTCTTTTTTTTTACTTTCTCCTTCTGGCGCAAGAAAACCAAGGGCTGCAGTTTGCTTAGCTGAGTCCATAAAGAGGCGTTTTAAGAAGCTGTGTTAACAGACCAACAAAGCTTTAAATGTGCCCCCCTCTGTGAGGGGGTGGTTCCCATAGGGATGTAGCGTGGTGCTCCATTCGTAGGCCTCTATCCGGCCTCTCATTCAGCCCAACGCTCAGTCACGGCCACTTATGGTAGGAGGGAAAATCACACAATTCAGCCCAGGCCTGATCCAATGACATGTTTTTTTAATGAGGTGGCTCTATGTCTTTGTTTGGGCACCAAATTCAAGTCCAGACCTGCGCAAGTCCTTCTGAATAAGATGCAAGGCCATGGCCAGGCACAACTTACAAAAAAAAGCACAAAGAGCTTGGCTTCTGTTTAGCCAGTGAATAGCGCTCTACTTTGCACTGTTCCTCACTAGAACATCACTAGTAGCAAGCATGCAGATTCTGAGAAAGTATTCAAGTTTAATTTCTTATTGCTAATGAGAGTTCTTGCAGCGTTTTATGCCATGTCATCTATAAATGTGGGGTGAAAGGTATAAATGTGCTGACGGACAAGCTGAAAACTCTTGTATATTTTTAACAGAATAAAGTGATGGTCAAAAGAAGCGCCTGTTAGCCATTTCTAGCCCCTCCAGTTATATTTTTCAGGGTCATACACAGAGAGATTTCTTTCTTTTCCATTTTCACCGGCCCAAGTGTCTTTTTCAGGAAACGCCACACCATATATCACACATATATGTGCACGTGTCATACGGTGTGTGTACATCTGCGTGCGTGCCAGGCGCTCACTGGCTTGTATGTTCAGGGGCGAGGACTGTCATTAAACTGTCTGCCTGCATCACCAGACTCAACCATCACCCTGCCTGGCTGTCCATTCTGCTTCTCACTGGGCTCTCGAACAAAACACACACACACACACACACACACACACACACACACACACACACACACACACACACACACACACACACACACACACACACACACACACACACACACACAGATTCACTTGGCCATCAGCCAGGATTCACATACACAAAGCATACAGTATGTCTCCTCACATCGACACACAACTGATACAAGATTTGGAAGGCTGACATTAATTCTGATATTTTGATATTAAAGCTGCCAATAGCTAATATAAATATTTTTTATTTCATGCCAAAAAAATCACAAACATACAGTGTTCCTGCACACGATTTTGTTCTTTGCAGGGAAAATGTCTTTAACACAGTAGTTTAGATCAGTGGCGCCCAACCTTTTTGGCTTGTACTCCCTCACAATGAAGCAGCGTCTACTTGTGACCCCTCATGATGAGAATGTGAGCAGTTCACCTGAAAAGTGATTTCTTTTTCTCAGATTGTTCCATTTGAAGGATTTTTAGAGCCAGAAAGAAATAAGGTTTGCTGTATTTTACAAGGGAAAAAAAGCAAAACAAATTGAGAAAAGTTTGAAAAAAACATTTATTTTTATTTTTCCTGCCTTTACTCATCTGGGGACCCTTGTGATTTTTATAGGGACCCCTTCGGGTGTCCCGACCCCCAGGTTTGGAACCACTGGTTTAGATCATTGTGACACTGAATGTTTACATTGAAACCCTGAGTAATGAAAGTCTCCTAGGGTGGAATAGTAGGTCATAACGCAGAGTTACCACATCCACTTGCAATCTTTGATGATTTTATTTACTAAATAATAACAACAATAAACTCAATTAATTCAGTTAATTAAAATGCAAGCTCTTATAAAGCCTCCATTGTATGACCAATCTAACACCACAGCACACTGCTCTGGCCCAATGAATCTGCCTGCCTGGATGCTGAAGTACTCTTCTAGCCTCTCATCCAACCAACCCATCAGCTGGGATACTTGTCTCTGATTTAGCCCGACTCTGTTCTTTGCTCACGTTCAAGGTTGTGGTAATGGGGAATTAGTATGCAGAGAAGCAGACAGACGGCCATGTGGATCTAATAGGTAGCCAGACTGGAGAAGAAGACTGGAGTTGGGGGGGGGGGGGGTTAGTGGAGAGGGAGTTAAGCATGGCCTCTCCGTCGCTTCTCCTCCTCCTGTCCTCCCGCTCCCTTCCCTCTCCCCTTTATCGCCTCGTTCCCCATGCCCTGCCCCAAACCTTAATGGGACGTCAGACGGACAGCCTCGCCTGAATTGAGCAGGGAGAGCAGCCTCCACCCCCCTTGTTGTCTCCCTCTCTCTCAAAAAAAAAAGAGACACCCCCATCCCCATACCTTCCCCCATGCCCCTCTTGCTCTCAGACTGCTAGCACCCATAGCTGCTCCCCTTGGGTCTAAGGGGTATTGAGGGGGTCCCAGACACCCTCCACTCTTCAGCCCTTCAGCCTAACTCTGCATAAATTAGGCACGTCTCCCTGGTGTCTCGTCAGCCGGTCGGGGCACCCCTGGCCCCGGGTCTGCCGTCTCCCAATCTGCTGCTCCTTCTCCCCTCATGCTGTCACCTTCTGTCTCCCTCCACCTCCCCCATCTACTGTATCCTATCAACCCTTGTCTTCCTCAAGCTAAAAGAGCTCCTTTCTTTAAGTATCGTCTCCTTTCTTCTGTTTGTAATTTCTTCCAAAATCACTATGGCTTCCTCTCCTGCTTCTTTTTCGTCAATCCACCACTTCCTCTTCTTATTTTTTCACCCCTAAATCCCTTGACACACTCACTCCCACCTTACCTGCTTTATATTCTCCACATTCTCTCTCTCTATCTCTACTTTTCTTATCCTTCCAGCACTGTGTTACCCAGATCAGCCAAGCGCTCTCCTCTCCTCTCCTCTCCTCTCCTCTCCTCTCCTCTCCTCTCCTCTCCTTTTCAGCCAGGATATTGTTTACATCTGTCTTGCTAATCACTGGCAGAGCCTCTCTAGACCTCACAGATGTTGCAATAATACAGGGGATTAGCAGGCTTAACACTCGGGCTTATTTGGGGAGTTTTCCCGATGGCCTGGCAGTGGAGCCCGTCAGCTCCTCTGAATTTGACCTTTTTGCTGTTTCTCTCTGTGCTGAGATCCTGCAGCCCCGCTTCTCTTTGATTTGTGATTTTTTTTTTTTACAAGCGTCTGGCATGCTTATGTTGTTTTATCCAGATTGGGGCTCTGGGCTCTCACGTCCTGCAGCTACATGAGTCCTTGGGTTAAATGCAGTTACAGAGCTAAACTGCTTGACATATCACAGGGAGTGCAAAGGTTTAGCAACAAACAATGCTCTTTTTTTTAGCCGCCCTTTCACCTGGTGGAGTTTGAAAAATTTTAATGCCCATAAAATCACCTGTGCATATTCATATCCTTCACATTTTAAGATATTTTAGCTACTATAGCTGCCTTACTGATTCTATTTGTATTTCCAGGGTCTCCTTTTTCCTCGTAGCATTAACGCCACGATGTAGCTAGCTAGCACTGTGTTAGCTGCTTTCCGTGCTCACCACAGTGACGCTTGAACCTCCCCAGTCTCCTCTGCTCTCCTCTTTAACTCAGTGCTGAAATATAATTTGATGGTCCTCTCAGACTCAGCATCTCTGCTGCCTCTCTCTGCGTCATGCAGTGATGCCGAGTCCTGTTTTATGACCAAGCAGATCGACTGTCTGAGACACCCAGTGTGTGTGTGTGTGTGTGTGTGTGTGTGTGTGTGTGTTTGGGGTCAATGTATTTCTGTCTGGATCCTAATCCCAAAGGTGATATTAGTCTGGTAGGGGGCAACCCATCCCCCCCGTGTGCGTGTGTTTATGTGTGTGTTTGTGCTGCAGGCATTGGTTTCAGCCAGGAAGCCCAGACAGGCTCTACCTTGACCTTTGACCCATGACTGTCTGCTAGCTCAGGGGTCATGCACACCATTGATACAGACAGCTGATAGACGCACAAACAAACGCACAGCCTCTCCCCTGCCCCGTAGTAAACATTAACAGTTTGGTGTGTCTGGAGAGATGATGACACAAACGGCGTCATCCCAGCTAGCTGTATGCAGAGAGCGCATGTGCACGTGATTTAAGCACAGATAGTGATTCCTCATTTTAGCCATACAGCTGCACGTCTACTCAAGCTTCCACAGGAAATCCATGCATAGTGTTTAATTTAATTTGGTTAAAGGACACCCAGAATTAGAGGAATATCACTGGACCTATTGAATAATTTAAGGAGTCTTCGTTTCACTAATCACTCTCTTTTTTAATTTGCTTGTCTTCACAGATGCAGCCGGTCAGGAATGCCACCATGGAGATGAAAAGCAGCAATTGAGCTTCCACCATTGGACCTTACTCTAACAAAGCACACACGCTGTCTGTAGCCAATTTCTCTGAACATGTTTAGCCTCGGCCACACACGGAAAATGCCACCTCTACACCTGCGAGAACAGTCAGTCAGACACACATCATTAGAGTCTGATTATCAGGTTTCTAGTCTGCGGTCTTTGTGGATGTGGACAGGTAAGTCGGAGCCGCTTCTAAAAGGTAAGTTTAGAGGTTGAATCAATTTAAGAGCTGTCTGAAGTGTAAAATGGAGCAGCCAAGCAATATTTTCCAAAATTAGTTTCATTAGATATGAATTACTATATTTGAGACCAATTTTAGGTCGGAGATTGGATGAGACCCCAAGGGGTCCTTCTTTTCGCTCACTAATTTACATTCAAGTATTTGACTGGAAAATCGTTTGACAAGAGTTTGTCACTGTTGAATTATTTTCCCCTTTTCTATGGGATATTATGTACACATACATATTATTTATACAATCTTTTTCATAGTGTAATAAACTAATTTATCATAAAATGTTAGATGAGATTGCTGAATGCCAAAAGTGTTGCCCTGATATGATATATATTTTCAATAAAGTTGAACAATTTGTGAAATGAAAATTTGTCTTAGTTGTTTTTTCCCTCTCTCCTATTTAATTATTGTTTCTGTATATGTCAGTAATGTTTGTTTTGTTGCTGAGATTATAGCTGAAACTTACAGTTAAAGGATAAGTTTGGTGATATTCTACATTTTTCTTATTGTCAACAAATCCCATGAAAAGACCAAAACCAACAATGAATTGATCCTACTAACAATCTTATTCCTCTGTGCCATAGAGCTCAATTGTTGTAATAAAAAAAACTATTGAAAACACATAATTGAGACAAATCATTGCACTAGGTGACATGTTCCTTCATAAGAATGAACATGGGCACTGTAGTTTATTTCAAGTCAATCACACATACTGTCCTAGTGCCATAAATACTCATTAGAGATCTAAATGCGTATTAATTCGCAGCTGAAAATAGTCCCCAGAAAATACACAATTTACTCCTCTTTGAGTGATGTTTGCTTATAACTACAGTGCCCTACAGTGTTTTAGCAATTTTTAAACCTTTAAAAAAAAAAATGAAACTATATGTTTGTGACCTGTTAAAGATTTACATCTTCAGTGGGAACCGATGGGAACCCTAACCCGCAGACAGGGTAAGGAAGCTAGAAAGTATTAAGAGACGGTTGAAGGAATTCTTGGTCTTTTTATGGGATTTGTTGACAATAACAAAAATATAGAATATTGCCAGCCATTGATGTTTCATGTACAAGTATCATCTAAGATGTGGTATGAGAAGCTATAGGAGCCTGTTCACTTGGATTACTCTGATTATTCCAGCAGTGGCTGAAGGGTTGGAAGGGGAACAGTTAAACCTAGTGGCCTAAATCTGTGGTGTCAATTAGGTGCCTTTGTGTGTGAGCAGCAGGGGTGTTGAAGCGAGTTGCTGGAGCTGAAGGAAACTCTGAACAATGATACACATTCATAACCACACACACACACACACACACACTGGTCCTATGTTTTGTGGGGATCACACCTCCTTTTGTTTTCCCCCAACAGCCAGTGGAGGCGATGCCCCAATGCCCCCAGTGTGCTCCACTGCTCTGTCTGAAATGGGTTCCCTGCTCCCCTCTGCCCCCCATCTCTCCCCCGACAACACTGTCCCCTCGCTCGCTCTCGCTCTGGGTTCCCCCAGCCCTCGGCCTCCCCCCTGACTGGTCCTGACCTGAAATAAGGACCAGGCGAGCGTCCATGGCCAGGCCAGCATAAAAGGAGATCTGTGTGTGTGTGTGTTTGCGTTTGTGCACCATGGCCCTGAAAGAAAGTAGGAGATTATCCCATTCTGTGTGTCCAGTCACCAGTGCAGTATTGACCATGGTGGGCCACCCAGGGAGCATCCAGCCAGCCGTGAGATGGCCTGATATACATGCTTACTGGCCATGCTAGATTCCCCCACTCTCACCAGGGAGAAGGCCGAACCCGGCGGGGTGGACGCTTTCCAGAGACACTGGAGTCTGTGCGCGGAATGACCCACCCTCCATACACAGATGCTCACACACACGCACATGCACGAACCCACACACAGACACTCACACACACTCGCACATTTTAGCGTAGCCTCCGTACAGTGAAAGACATTGCCATCAGGTCGTTTTCTGTGTCCTGTGAGGCGAGGCAGAGGTCATTGGGAAGGTGGAAAACCTCTTTAATGGTGGGAATGATACCATAACACCTATAGATGGAGTTACGGATCATGTCACATACACTCTGTATACAGTGTACAACTCTGACAGTGAGGCCTGCTCACCCCTGATGGTAAATGTGAAGACGGGCGTGAAAATAATGTAGCTTGTGTTGAAAGATAGAATTACTTGTTTCTCTCTCTCTCTCTTTTTTTTTTGCTACTAACTCATCTATATTTATTCTTTACAGTTTTTTATGTTCAACATGTCTGTATAACATCCTTTTGAACACTATAAAATGTATTTTAGTCCATTAATTTTCCCTATTTCTTTGCTGTTCTACAAGTACTGATGGTGCCTCTTATAAACCAAGAAATACTGTAAATAAAACACATTCATATTTAAGTTTTTGTGAATTAAACTTCAAGCTTTCACCTCACAAACACACAGATAAATGATTATGAACACGGCCTCTCAGAGTTTATTGGAACACTTTCTAACCTGTCCGCTACACTGATTTGTTATGGCTCAGTAATTGCAGCCCATAATTGGCCTTAACAAACCCTCAGGGGTCAACAAATTGTCGTTTAATTGCTTTAGCTGTTTGTTTGTGAATGGAGAGTCTCTAACATCCCGGTCCGTTAACAACACAAAGGCCTTTAACAGCAGGACAAGCTCACCAGCAGTAAAAACAAATAAGAGAATTTATATGGATTTTTAACTGCATGTAAACTATGATTAAGGAGTTTCGGTGTCACAATAAAGCAATGGAAATAATATAATGTTATTTATTCTTTCTTTGTTTAGTTTTGTTTTCCCTTGGTAAGCTAAATATGTTGAAATAAACAGGCTGCCATTTAAAATAATCAAATTGTTTATTTTACATGAACAAAGTTAAATACATTTATATCGTTTTTTATCTGTAATGTGAAGAATAAACCACATCCCAGTATTTTTGCTGGAATAAATGTGGGCCTGCAGGGGGTTTTTTTAAGCATGATTTTTGTTTGTTTTTTACACACACATTCTCTGATTGGCTAAATTTGCACACGAGGCAAATTACATAAACAGCACAGAAAGATACACAGAGGAAAAGAGATTTAATTAATTACACAGAAAGAGGAGAAGGAACAAATCACCTGAGCACATTGAGCGATTTAATAAACATAACATACAATGCTGTTCGGTTCTGATGAGTAAAAAACGATTATGCTCAAATTGCACTCACATTAGCCATAATAACTAGTCCTATATTTTTATAGTGGTTTTATGTGAGTGTTTCATCAATTTTTACCTTTCTAGATTTCAGAATAATCTTTATTTCCACAGCTGTTGCATATTATTGCATCTTTTGAGATATCAACATTAAAATGACAATCTGGGGCTTTTTGTTAAGATACTGTAATGTACTCCAAAATACAGTACAGTTTAATTTTCCAAATTGGGCTCATTGAATAGTATCTTAATTGTTCATCATAACAGAAATAGCAAATTAGTGTGGAGTGTATTCGTGGCCCTCAGGATTTTCGGCGTTTCATACTGAGACCATTTACACAAACACTGCAAGAACATAATATAATATACAGCTCTGATTAACAGGAGTCCATTACACCCACCATAATATACAGCATCAATTCACATAAAACAGTCCAGTGTTAATTGTATCTATTTATTTTACACTTTATGGTGACGCTGACTCACTGTGAATTCATTAACACACTAAGCTTAAATGCCTGATGAACAAACATTACAAGCAAACACCAGAAAAATGACCAGAACCACAACCCCGGAACAAACCATGAAATAATGTCTGCGCCTCCCTAGAACGAGCACCATGACAAAACATGTGGTATGCAAAGATGGTGAAATCAATTACTAATTTTTTATTTATTTATTTATTATTACTTTGTGTTAATGCATTAGCATCCAAAGTATTCGAGTTCAGAGAGTTCAGCTGTGGCCCATTGATGTGCCATCCCAGCATGCACACATGCAAAATTAAATTCTTATGTAAGCGCTCTAATTTCAGACCCCAATGACTGTTCTCACATTCACATGTAATGAACGGCTGACTTAGGAATCGTGTTGATGTGGTGTTGGAGTGCAGGGAAGCAAAAAAAAACCCCAGAAACACTGTGGATGAAACACGGAGGTTTACAAACTGTGTGCAGTTTAGATTTTGTTTGTGAGCTTGTTTTGATTTTGGTGAATTAAAAAAATGGAATAATAACTGAAATTAAAAGCTGTGCTGTTGTAATTGGAACTTTCTGTCATGTTCAATAGCTCTGTGTATCTGTGTGTGTGTGTGTGTGTGTGTGTGTGTGTGTGTGTGTGTGTGTGTGTGTGTGTGTGTGTGCAGGGGGGTCGTCTCCCTGGCTCCCCTGAACTTGGTAGCCCCCCAGACACCTCATAAAATCTGTAGGCTCAGCCCACAGTGCACACAGAGGAGCAAGTTGAGGGTAAGGGGTTTGCCTAAAGGGGGTTATGGTGGAGTCAGGACATGGATGGGTGGGGTGGATGGAATTGTGGGGTGGGGGTGCTTTAAAAAGTCCGAGAACTTGGAGCCTAGTTTGTCATGCTAACTGCAGCGATGCCATTGAATGTGGACACAGGGAGCAGAAGGTTCACAGGACCCCGGCCATTCTCATGCAAAGTCTTTCAGAGCCCTCTCCTTCGTCTGTCCACCCCCCCAGACTTTACTCTTGCAGAAGAAATACATACATGTTTATAAATGGCCACACACTCACTGAGGCCTGGGTAGGGTGCCCCTTTCTTTATATGTGCTCGGTCAGCAAATATGTGAGGTTACATGGAGTAACAATGGAAATAAATCCATTTGGAAAAACATGAAAAAGACAACCACAAACAAAATATGATCGCTGTCATGAAAATTCATTAATAACACTGTAGTCTGTCATCTTACAGCATTCATTCGCAAGAGGCTATACTTTAGATGAAATGTGTTATATTATAGATATGAAGTAACATGAATTAAAACCCTGCATTTCAGACAACAGGAAGACAGGAAAAGGAGGCAGATTCATGTACTTACTATATCGTAATAATTATAGCGTTCTCGTCATGAGAGAGGCACCACAGCTCGCATTAACACTCATCTTAACTTCCCATGACCTTGACACTACCTTGACAGGCAGTGGCATAAAATTGACCTCATTTCCAGGCTGATTGCGAAGAATAATTTTGAACCAGGTGTTCCACACAAACACAAATTCTATTTAAATTTCCTATTTTGGCATCTCTATTAAATAACTCCCTGATTCTTATTTCTGTTTGCTGCTAGCCTCCACCGCTCACCTCTCATCTGTTTCATCTGATCCAGAAATTCGGGGAGGGTGTATGTGTGTGTGTGTGTGTGTGTGTGGGGGGGGGGGGTTCGCAACTCATTTGGTGTTGAATCTGTTCAAATGCCAAGTGGTGAAAATGTCAGCAGCAGTGCAAGCACATACACCTATACATTTGCTCTCTTTAAACACTCCATGCAAATGAATGCGTTATTCCCCCCCTCCCCCGGGCTCGAAACAGTGAGGACAAGCACATATTGTGTGTGAGTGAGAGTGTGTGTCTGTGTGTGTGTAGGTGCCTAGATTTATGTGCTCAGATTTATGCGTACTATAGTTTCACAACCAGGGATTGAGTCTCTATTTGTATGTGTGTGTGTGTGTGTGTGTGTGTGTGTGTGTGTGTGTGTTTGTGCCCCCTCATCTGCACTTGGAGCAGCCGTTTGGAGCCTGTATTTGATTGAGTGAAGGCCAACGCAGCCTGAACACTCCCTCTAATGGAAGAGTGGAGCCCAGCAGCTCAGTAATGCACTGACCCCAGAGCTTTTACAACGCTGCCAGCCGATAAGTGGCAATATGCTGGATCTTATAAAATTAACAAGACTGAGCTATGGGGAGAGGGAGCTCCGAGGGTGGCAGTGGGAGAGGATGACGTTCCTATAGCACTTGTAAATATTAGCATGCATGCATGGAGGGAGTATAGCTGTTCTTGGCTGAGTTTTATAGTCACGGCAGCGTGGTTAGGTCTTTTTTCATTCGTTTCTTGGCTTTCTCAAGGCAAGTTTACGGGGCGACGTTTACAGGCCCGTTTATGTTGGATAAAATGTCTCTCAAGGCGTTTTAATGCCGGCGAATTTATGAAAGATACCATGGAGCCAGGTGCTTCATAAGCTAACACTGAGCTGACCTTCAAAGGGGCGGCAGCTGGATCCCAGCCAGTGCAGCTTTTGAAGGGCACAACTGGGGTGTGTGAACATGTGTGTACATGCATATGTTTACTATACATTCCCTCCTTAGCCTCTTGTGGTGTGACATCCACAGTGTAAGCTCAAAGTCAAACAGCCACACTGTTATGCATCTATTGTGTTTTGGGTGGGGAGGGCCTCATCTGAACAGAACAGAACGTTTCGAAAAAGAGCCCCGAAATACATGCAAAATGATATTACAGCCGCAGCCACTGTCTCACCGCATCCCAGTCTGATTTAGTTCTCAGAAAGGCTTTATTCCTGTGTGCCTCCCAGTATAACCTCCTCACCTTTCTCACACAGGATCAGGCTGGGTCCGTGTGTGCGGGAAGGCTGTATTTGTGTGCATTTCCCCCCATATACTGTGCATTTGTGTGTGTGAACAGCTATTGTCTGCCAGCGCTCCAGCAGGGGCTTCAAAGTGAATTATTCATGCGAGATTTGAATACATGCAAATGGTTCGCTCCCCTCTCCCTGGCACAGATCCAGGTTACCTATGGCAACGGCGCCTTCAAGAAGCATCTCTCCACCCCTCCTCCTCCTCCCGCTTCTCTCAGGCACCCACCCTCCGACCATGTTATCCACCCAGTGGTATTGTTTCGATTGTTGCAATACCAGGCTGGGTGGCTGCACACTGTGGGGTGGCAGGATATCCCATAATTCACAGTCAAGGTCATATAGGCAGGAAAGGATGAGAGATGGAGAGATGGAAAGATGGAAGGTGGACAGATGGGAGGAGGGCAGGATGCCTCCATCCAGACATGAAGTTCGGGAGACGACACTCAGCAGCTGGTGAAGAAAAGGAAGCGGTTTCAGGTGGCAAACGATGCTATCACCAATGCGACGGAGCGGGCACACACTCACCTACTGTTCAGATTTAGTCACAGCTCATGCGCACTAACCAGTGCAGCAAAACAGGATCAGCATGGAAAAAATGACTACCTTTGACTGCAGCATACCATTACCCAAATATCTTATTTATTTTAATATATTTGAAACAGTAATCAGGATGTCACTAATAAATGACAAATTATTTAAACCTCTTTAAATAGTATTGTTCAGTATAAACTAATGTTGATATTATGATTTGGGTTGATGTGTGTGGCTACGTCCATCTTGTTAAATCTATTTGATGGAAGTGTAAAAAAAGAAAAGAAGCTTTTTACGTCCTGCATGTATGGTGTGTGTGATTAAAATTTTCAATAAATGTGTTTCTCAAAATCATCATCATCAGTATTTTCATGTTTATCTATAATACTAATTACTACTACTAATGCTACTAATTTCTGGGTATTTTTGTTGACTGTGTAACTAGGTCTTTTTTTAAATCAATTGCTTTGTAATAGAGTTGATATAAATAATATGAAGATGGGACATGAGGTCTATTTTCTTAAAAATTAAGTTATTATAATTCTCTTTCAGCTGTACAACTGTAATTTTAACATCAGAACATCTGTGTATAAAATACATGGAAACAATACAATGCATAAATTATTTCTACAATGTTTCAGTGGGTAATTAGCCTTTGTGGTGTTTTGTAGTATGAATTCAATTTTGCTTTGTAACACTGACACATAAAAAGCAATATCTGCACCGTTTAGAGAAATTTTACACAGAACGTTTGAATAAAATAAAACACAGAAGGGTGAAATAGCAATAAAAGTTGTGTCAGTGAGCAGAGGGCAGGTCAAGTTCAGGCCATGAGGTGATCAGAGCCTAACTAACCTCCATAATGGTCCAGGATGCACAGAGAAGAGCAGCCACTCGATGCTGCCATCTACTGAAAGTGAAGGGATAGGTGGTCTCACACACCTGTGCGTCAGATATGATTAATCAAATTGATACAGTATATATATTGTAATTTTACATTATTATATAGACATTGGATATCATTAATTATTTATATTTTAGGTCCAACCAAAAAAAAAAATCACACTTTTTATCACACGTCTTTGAGGGAAATAAGTGCAAAACACTGAAACAACACATCATTGATATAGTGGTAATTAGTGGAAAATTAAAAAAACGTCAGTGATTAAACCATTAAAAATTGAAGATCTGTGTGCAATCAGTAAAAACATATTGTAAGCATGGCATTCATTTTCAAATTTCAAATTTCAGACCGGTCTTCATCATCGCTGATGGAGGGATTAGCTTTGCTTATCACATGGCCCCCTCAAGTGGACAAAAGGACTCATTGCTCAGGGTTGTGGATGGACACTTTATTGTGGGGTCAGTTTAACTTGAAACAACTGTAAACATACATCTTTGGAAATACTGTATCTTTGAAATGCACATTAGCAGTAAAAGTACAATTACTCCTTATTCACATGAAATTTATGATGGATTTAAGTGCTTTGGCATATTTAGATTTTCAGGTAAACACGCCTTACAATCAAGTAAAAGCAATGATAGAATCTGCACAATGTAAGCACAGTAAAACAATGACAACGTAATAATATGCACATAAACCAAAATCTGTTATATATATATATATAGATTTTTATCTCATATATTTGATTAGCCTCCACTTATTAGACATTTTAATACAATAATCACCTCCTCAGTGCTGGATGGACAGTGAAACTATGCAGTCCTGCTGACATGATCACTCTCCTACTGTTCAATCATCTGCTCCGTCAATTTCTATTCAACCCACATTGCCACCATCATAGAATTGAAATTTAAAACAAAACATATTGCATTATCACCCTTTCATTATAAATCATATCCCTGCACGATCAGGCTATTTGAAATGATCAAAAAGAAATGAAAGCAATGTGATTAAAAAAAAAGAAAAAGAAAATCTCCCCCCAAATTAAAAGCAATAAAACAAGTTCACTCTGTTGATACAGGTTTAAGTGGAAAGAACATTGTAGGTGTAATAAAGTGCAAGCATTATCTTATTAACAGAACGCAAACAAAGTCCTCCTTATCCAGCTATCAAAAACAAAACTGTCTTTATCCGCTGTTCCACTGGTAGCATGATTTCCAAACAAAGTTGTGCTTGTGTGAACACCAATTTAAAGACACCTCTTCTTCGTCTCCTCACTCTCCCTGACAGTGAATCCTGACTGTGCGTTTACCCAAGTATGAGATGCTGCGTTTCTTTGTGCACAACAGATCTCCGGTCCACTCATCCACTCCTCTGACATCCTGTCTGAAGGGAACATGGGTGTGCAGCAGGAGACGGCCCCGTACTGACTGAGTGTGAGAGATTTATTATTGCCATATTACTGACAGAGTTTACCACCTCCCTCACTTCAGTCTCATCTGTGATTTTCTGTGCTCCCCCACCCCCCCTCTGTTACTCCCCACTGATTCAGTGGGTGAAGTAGCTCATCTGGTGCAATTTGAGCAGAAGGCCGTGCGTGACGTCAAATGTGGTGAAGCTGATCCCCACAGCAACGGGCCCTTTAAGCCAGTTCATGCTCAGGCCTTTGTATAGTCCACGTATAACTCCCTCCTGTGTTATGATCTCACGCATGGTCCCCAGAATTGTGCCGTACGATGAGCCGGTAACGCCGGCCGTCTGCATGCGCCGACGTACCACGTCCAGAGGGTACGAGGCAGACTGTCCGATCAGGCCTGCGCAGGCACCAAAAGCCAAGCGCTCGTAGGGGTATGGCTGGGGTCGCTTAGTTTTTTCTAGAGCGAGAGAAAGAAAGAAAGATTTTTATTCACTTTACTGAACTGAATGCAGACATTAAAAGTAAAGAAAAAGTTCTAATGATAAATGATTAGTACCTGTGTGCAGCTTCTTGAGGGTCTCATATGTGAAAAATGTGATCCCTGCATATGGGATGACACCCAGGATAGTGGGAGTGAAGCCTCTGTAAAGGGTCTTCACACCTTCTTCTTGGGAGATCCGCACAAAGACGTGCATGATGTTGCTGTACCTGTCGGAAGAAAAAGCATCAGGCAAGATTATTTACCAAAGCATTTACAAAGCATTATATGTGGTATTGTATGGCATTTAGTAACTGCTATGCACTGCAATGGTCCATTTTATTGTAATGGCAAGACAACAGTGGGACTAATACACACAAAAGGTGAGGCTGTACAGAGAGAGGGACCCCTTGGTGCACAGGAGTAGGTGTATGGGAATGTAACAAACAGGGGATAGGTGCTCACATTTCTTTGGCTGTGACTGCCATCCTGGCTCGCACCATGTCCAAAGGGTAAGTGAGCATAGCAGCAGTGGTGCCGGCCAGAGAGCCAGCCAGGAAACGTGGGAAAGGAGGCAGAGCTCTGAAACAACCAAACACAAGAATCTGTAGTAAATAATAATACAAACAAAACATGACTAAGAGTCTACAGGCATGCTAGAGTCTCTCTGAGGCTGTACTTTGGCACTGTGGTGCTTTGAGCTAAATGCTAGTGTCAGCATGCTAATATGCTCACAATGACAATGCTAGCATGCTGATGTTCAGCAGGTATAATGTTTACCATGTTCACCATCTTACTTTAGCGTGTTTGCATGCTAATATTTACTGATTAGCACAAAACACAAAGAACAGCTGAGATTAATGAGAGTGCCATTAGGTTTGCAGGTGTTTGGCCATAAACTAAAGTATTGGACACACTAAAATTTTGACCTGATGATGGCGCTAGATTAAAGGTCAGGGGATCAAAGTTATTGCAATTCATTACAACAATAACATTAGTTATTTCCTACTGGACCAAAGCGGTGGACCGACGGCCAACCCAACATTGCCATCCCTAGAGCCAGGCTAAAAAAACGTATCCATGATATTTTAAAACAAATAAATAATCATTACTACTGAAAGACAAATTCTCTACTCACTTTCCCTGGTAGCCGTAGTAGCACCCCAGCTGTTTTTTGTACTGTTCATGTGACCAGAACTGGATGGCAGCGTAGGGCATGACCCTCACCATGGTGGCAGAGTTCCCCCTCCACAGACTGAGCAGCCCATCCTTCATGTAAGTGCAGTAGATGATCCTGAAGGCCTCCTGGGGTTGGGTGTATACGTTGGGTCAGGAGCAGAGAAAGACGCCTCTCGCATTTTCCACATCTAATAATCTAACCTAATAATCTAACTATGATCAAGGATCACGTGTAGTTTGTAGGACTGAATGTGTATGCATGTGTGTGAGTGTGCCTGTGAAATAGTGGCATATAAAAACAATGCTACAGCAGAGAGCTACCAGCTCCAACTAAGGTTGTTTTTGTTATTGATAAATGTATTTTTTAATTCATTTATTAATTGTTTAATATATAACATGTCAAAAAGACAAACTCACCTTGGCTGAGAATCTGTTTGAGGAGACTGTGGAACAACAAGAGACACAGTGAACCTCAGGGTTAAACAAAACACTCCCATGCAGGCTAAACATCTACTAAGAGGATTAGCAATTAGTTAAGAACAGTTACAACAGTCAGTAAAACCTCTGGTACAAACAGAACAGTTGCATTTTCTGTGGAGTGTAATACACAGAACAGAATTTAAGTCACTTACATATACAGCAGTCTATTTTCAGTCTGTAGGTCCTATATTTGGAAAGAAATGTTTTTGTGGAGTGTTTTTCTTGCCTTGGAATATGATCTTGGTCCGATCCAGAGGTGCAATGACTGTTTTGGCTACGGCTCCAGCAAACGCCCCACAGAGCAGGGAGTCCAGCGCAGTCCATCTGGGCCTCAAGTCCTGTTTGGACACACAGACACACAGACCCGTTCGCATTACATTACTTCAGAAGACATTCAGTCACATTATACAAACTGATAACAAAAGCCTAACACTGACCCTTAAGATGACTCAAGATATCTTCACGACCTTACACTGGTTACTTTCTGAAGTGCGGACAAAGTGAGTTTAATAATGTATCTCTCATTACAAACGTGTAACACAAAAGTCAAATGCTTATCGGCACAAACACTCCCATATCTATCCCTCAGCACAGCTCCTGTGACAGAACAGTATAATCTGCATGTGGATTAGAGCCAGACTGACTCGACTGTTATGACGGAATCACGAGAGATAACACCAACTGGCGTGTCACTGAAGCAGCTTGTGTGTGTGTGCACGCACACACGCACATGAGCATTCATTTAGCTGGAAGGGACAGTTGAACCCAATAAACAATCACACTCACTGATAAGATTAGCATTTGGCATGAATAACAAACATTTTTCACAATTTAAACCAGAGAAGGGAAGATACGGTTTTGGATTTCATACATTTTTGTGTATAATTTGGTTTTTGATTTACTGTCACTATTACAGCTTAACATATAATAAATAGACTTAACTGCCTAGCTACATATACTGTCTGGGGTCAACTGCTGTTGGTAAATTATGCTGCAATATTATAGATCAAGATAAAACTTTATTGACCCTGGGGGGAGAATTCACAAGCTACCCAGCAGATAAAGTATATAAAGTAGTTGAAATTAGCCCCACGTTTACTAGCTGCAACATTAAAGTGATGTACAAATTAATGCATAAATAATAATAATCCAATAATATAATATACATTATTCTGAAATGGGTTTTTCTGTATAATGAGTACTTTTACTTTTGGTACCCTAAGTATATTTTGATGCCAGTACTTTTGTACTCTTTATTAAGTCAAATTTTGAATGCATGACTGAGTATTTCTGCACTGTGGTATTACTACTTTTACTTAAGTACACGATCTGAATACTTCTTCCACCTCTGCTGCAAACGTAATTGGTAAAATGTGCTATTATTTGGTACACTGGTCATATCTTAAATAAGCTTAGCTTACGTTTTATTAAAAAGAAAAATTCTATAAATATTGTCTTGTATACCGACAAACCCCAACTCTGTGATACTACAGTAAACATCTGTCATGATTCTCCTTAGTCAATACAACCTACTGTATTGCTTTGTAAACTAAGGCCTCAGATTAGCTGGCACTTGCCTGCTATTTATGGCATTGTAGTAGAGTCGAGGCATGTCCTTTGAAAGTCTGCATAGTACATGTCACAACAACAGCTCCATAACACTGAGCAGAGCCTGAGAGTCACACAGTGTGGTTTGTTTTAGGCATGATCGTAAAGAAATCATACCACAGTGGGAAAACTGAACAATTTCACAAATGGTGCATTTTAAAAGGAATTTATGTTGTTTTTAAATGCATAGCGACTGAAAGTATAACACTTCAAGAGTAGGCCTAATGCAGTCCAGCAACAACTTGAAATGCAAATCCATATCCCAACTGCTCTAATGTGCCATAACAAGAGAAATATTTAATCATTTCTAGCCTGCCTACTCAAGCAGGACATGTTATGACTGACTCACAAGAGAAACAACACTCACCTTTGCTTGGCTGGAGGGTGGCAGCGCCAGCACAGTGGCCTGTGCCACCGGCAGACGGCCCGGATGGTCGCTCACCCTGTGGGCCATGCGTGCCCTTCACAGATGACTCAAGGCTGTCAGACACTCAAGTCACTCATTCAGGAAAACCCACTGCAGAGGAATATATATATATATATATATATATATATATATGAGAAAACATGCAGGGGCAATTAAAAAGACACTTTATTTAACAAAACAAGGTCGCACTGCCTCAGCATCGTCATCGTGACTCGAGTACGTGATTACACGCACGCCCATGTCCTCCGCACCACGCACGGCCTGGCTTGTAAACAGGGTGTTGCGTTACAAAAGCTCTGCTGTTCAATCCATCGTTACTTTCGAGCACACAGCCACACACGCAGCTTATATTTATCAATCTGGCCCGCTGGACGATTTCCTGAAACTAATGAGTGCCGATAAAAACTTAACGACCACACCTCGCACAGACAAACTGCGACTCGTAGTTTAAGCCTACAAAGAATGAATAAACAGCAGTTAAATCTAGACGTCCACTGGTTCGTTACCTTCGCTTGTGTTTATAAGGAGCCCGTGTTCACAGATCCTCGATGACTTGCATCAGTCACCAGTCTTCCCTGCAGGTTCTTGCACACATTTCTCGGAGGCTGGTCAGTCGCGCTGCTGCGAGGTGTCTGCACGTCTCCTCGCGCTGTTGACGTTTCTGGAGACGACTGTAAAAGACAGGTGTCAAGCTGCGGCAGAGTGCGTCGTCTGCTCGTAGACGACGCGGAGCCGCTGCCTGGTTCTGCGCACAAGATTATTTGAGCTTTTCGAGGTCTTAAAGAAACTAGGACAGCGTCTGCCAGTACTTTGGACTACATTACCCACGAGCGAGTTCCGTTATTCTGATGAAACCTCGCGAGGTTGTACACAACATTGGGTTGCCAGGTTAACTCGTGTGTGACATAAACTGTCTTCATGCTGTTGTCACGATTAAACGCTTGTTCACGCAGACAGAGCATTTTGAGTTTCAGAGCAGTTTCGACACGAACAACAACCACAATTTCACTATAATAAAACAAATACAACTAAGTTATCATTATATGCTTATCAAGAGTAATGGACTAATCAGTTTATCCCTAGGTCAGATTGATCCCTTTCAGAGAATTAAATAACTGACTGTACACTAACCTTTAGGAAATACTTTTGATGCTGATGTTATGGGTGACCCATAGTTGGTTACTTCATATGGTTAGCTATAACTTAGCATATATTGTGTGTATTGAGTGTGTATTAATGTAAAACCTTATTCTGACAGATATACAGAGAAGTGAAAAATGCAATGTTTCTCAATGAAACGTAATAAAGTAAGAGTAATATCTCACAAAATAAAAATTATTCAACGTACAAGTGTCTCACAATAAAATTGCTTCTGCCCTTCAGAAAATTAGTTCAATTTATTATATTATTTATTATTAATTATTATAAACATAAACATGAATAATTATTATTATTATAAACATTTTAATGTAAAATTATTCTAACTGGTACAACGTATTTTAGTCTTTGTTAGTCATACATGATTAAATGTTTATTAAAAAGAAGAAAAGCAAACACAAGCGATGGGTTGGGGCTTTAGGCGCTTTGGTTGTGGGTTCTACGTGACCGAACCTGGCAACCCGGGAGCCTGGTCCATAGCGCTGAAAAACTTGTTGTTGTCGGGGAAAATGGCGTCAAACGTAGAGGCCCCAGAGCGCTGGTACCTCGCCCTTCTCGGCTTTGCGGAGCATTTCCGAACCTCCAGTCCTCCCAAGATCCGGCTCTGCGTGCACTGTCTACAGGCAGTGTTTCAGTTTAAGCCCCCACAGAGGATCGAGGCCCGGACACATCTTCAGCTGGGCTCGGTTCTCTACCACCACACCAAGAACAGCGAGCTGGCCCGCAACCACCTGGAGAAAGCGGTGAGGGACGTGCGATGTAGGAAAGACCGGGGATGCGGCGGAGTAGGGAAGGGGTGTAGGCCACAGGCAGCGAATGGCGGAAACCTTTATATAGCTGTTAATTCAGGGAGGGTTGGGTTTGTCAAGAAGTCGAAATATAAGATTTGTTAGCGTTTTGTTAACTATTCGTGCCGAGTCGGCCGCTTTCGTTCTTTCTCTGGCGTTAGCCAAAATAAGCCGCTGTGTGGGATTATTATTGGTTCATCATAAAGATGGCAAACGCCGACAATATGATGCCGCTAACATTTTGTATCTTTTCTTTTGCAGTGGTTTATATCTCAACAAGTCCCCCAGTTTGAAGATGTCAAATTTGAAGCTGCCAGCATTTTGTCAGAGCTCTTCTGCCAACAGGTAAGCAAATTATTAGATATGTTTCGTGAGGTAGAAGTAACGTTAGCTTCGCGGCATACATCCATCACGTCTTACTGCCAAGTGAAATTGACAGGTATTGTAAGTGAAAGCTGTGCATTGGTATTTGTTATTGACTATTGATCATTCTTATCAATTTTCAGAATTTGGTGGACTCTGCAAAACCCCTACTTCGCAAGGCCATCCAGATTTCCCAACAAACACCATACTGGCACTGCAGATTGTTGTTCCAGTTGGCGGTATGTATTAGTGCAATAGTATGAATGTGTCCCTGAAGTCATTTTCATGTGCAGGTCCAACAGTGTTTGAGAAAGAATTCACAACAGTCTTAATACAATTCTGATAGTTAGTCTGATTGCTGTTTGCTCAAACTCGCACTTTGTATGTTCTAGTTAGATTTTGCTTGAGTCCAATATATAGCAAAATAGTCTCCAGTGATGACGGGAAATGTTTTTGTCTCTTTCAGCAACTTCATACTCTGGAGAAAGATTTGGTGTCAGCATGTGACCTGCTGGGGGTTGGAGCTGAGTACGCCCGAGTGGTTGGGTCAGAATATACCAGGTATATGTCACTCAGTCTTCTGTTGACTGCACACTTAAGGCTTTTAGTGGTTAGCATCTGACACCTCCAACTTCATCAGACATTACTACTGTATTTTTGCATGTTAGTACAAGTATGAGTGTCTCATCAGTCTCAATCTGGCCACAACATGCTCACTGATCCACGCCCCCTTCAGTTTTCACGTTTGTATGAAGGGTTTGCCATCTTAAGTGCTATCCAAAACCAAATAATGGGAAGTGGACTATGGAACTCTTAACAGCACATCTGTTGTTTTTTGCTGACTTCTCATTCCTAATATCACAAGTGCCTTTTGACTTGTAGATAAAACCGCATTTTCCTTTCACTGTCTTTTCATTGTGGGTTCAGACAAATCACATAATATGTAGTGAATTAAAGACAAAACATCACAAAGTTCCATTACAAACAAAACCTTGCTCATTGTAAAACCTTTGAAATGAATGCACCCCTCTCTTTTGATAGGCACATTTCACCAGTTCTAAGTTCTTACATTTTAACATGGTATTGTCCTTGACACTGGTGCACCCTTGTTACCAATACAACAGTGGCACAAAGTGTTAATAAATATTGTCTGATTGTGAGAACTTGATGGCGAAAAAGCTTACTTGATGTTTTTGCTTTTTAGGGCATTGTTTCTCCTCAGTAAAGGAATGGTGAGTCATCTGTTCTACTTTACTTTGTTATGCTATTTGTGCTGTTACACCATGACGATATATACAGTCCCCCCCCCAACACAAATGCTTTTCTTGCATCATTAAATTTTGTCAGGTGTATCAATAACTTAATAATACATATATAGCAGTAATAGTTGTTGTCTTTAACATACAAGTTAAAACAACAAAAGCAAGCAACATCAAATTCTATCAAGTTTTCATTGTGGTGATGTTTTTTTTAACCTTCTAGTTGCTGCTAATGGAGAGGAAGCTTGGTGAGGTGCATCCTCTGCTCACACTGTGCGGAACTATTGTAGAAAACTGGCAGGGAAACCCCATCCAGAAGGAGTCCCTGAGGGTCTTCTTCCTGGTCCTACAGGTTACACACTACCTGGATGCTGGACAGGTAGGAAAACCAGTCTGCAAGGGTTAGATAAAGTGGTACAGAGTTGTTCATTGGGGTTTAACTGACAGTGTTTGTTAACACACAGGAAAATAGTGGATCAGCATGCATGCATTTCATATAGGGATTAGGGATGATTAACCTAGTTTGATGTCTGCTTGTCTCAAACTGCTTGAAGCTGAGATGGGATGTATTGTCGTGTCCCCAGGTGAAGAGTGTGAAGCCGTGTCTGAAGCAGCTGCAGCAGTGCATCCAGACCATTTCTACACTCCACGATGACGAGATTCTGCCCAGCAACCCAGCTGACCTCTTCCACTGGCTGCCCAAGGAGCACATGTGTGTCCTCGTCTATTTGGTAATGCCACTTCTCTCTCTTTGCCACATAAAAGCCCCTAAAAGTATATTCTCTCAAAACAACAGCGGTGCTGGCATTGCATAGATTTTTTTTTCCCCTCACAGTGGGTTGTGGTCATACTGCAGTCTGAGTGGCAAAAATCCTAAATGTTTTTAGTTTAGTAGCAAACTACTGAATAAGACACCAGCCCTATTTTCCGCACTAGAGCCAAAATGCATTTTGAAAGGAGAAGAGGAGAGCACAATGACAAGAGGCCTTCTCGCTGAAGTGTTGTTGTTGTTCAGTTGTTATTAATTTAGGTTGCATGTAAAATGCATCTAATAACATTGTAATTAAAAGAAAACCAATAATAAAGCCTTAGTAGATAACACGGTTGGTGAGGCTCTGTGTATTCTCCCCATAGATAACTTGACACAACTATTGCAGAAGAGATTCAGTTACCATGGAGCTTACAAAAGTTTTTTTTTTTTTTTAACATGCATGTTATTAGGACTTGGTTCACAGTGTTTAATGTGTACTCTTTACAGGTGACAGTCATGCACTCCATGCAAGCAGGCTATTTGGAGAAAGCCCAGAAGTACACAGACAAGGCTCTTATGCAACTAGAGAAACTAAAAAGTGAGTTACCCACCGTGTTCCTGTGCTTTTCTAAAAAATGATTTAATCATGAATAACTATACAATGTGGAACTGTGCTTTTCAAACTGTAAAAAAAACCTTTTTGTTTGTGTACGCTTTTTGAATTTTCATCTCCATGTTTCAGTGTTGGACTGCAGCCCCATCCTCTCTACCTTTCAAGTCATTCTGCTGGAGCACATCATCATGTGTAGACTCGTCACGGGCCACAAGGCCACTGCGTTACAAGAGGTATATTGTTTCTTTGTCCATGGTCATTTTTTGAGTTTTGTTGTGTATATAGTATGAGTGGAAGAGATACAGACCTGCAAAGTCTAACAGCCTTGAGAGCTCTTATTTTGTAGCATGTCCCAAAAAATGAGTTTGCACGTGAACGTGAACGTGACACTCTGTCCTGTCCATCCAGATCTCACAGGTGTGTCAGCTGTGCCAACAGTCCCCCAGGCTATTCACCAACCACGCTGCTCAGCTTCACACGCTATTAGTGAGTATTTTCAACCGAAACCGAATACCCCTTAAAATTCAATAAAAAATACTGTTACCTTAAAAAAAATCACACTTTTAGGGAGTCCCTTACATTTAGCAGTAGACAGCTAAATGCTAAAAATAGTCAAATAGGGGACGTTAGCAATAGCAAGAAAATTGTTTTTATTACATTTTATCGCATTAATAAACGCATTAAATATTGTGTGTTTGTTTAAATGAATTGAGAATTAAATGAAACATATGGGAAAAACCTGAAATAAAATGTCACATTTTAGGACCACAGAACAATCCATAAACCTTCTGAAACTGAAAACTAACGTTAGAAATATAAAGAAATATATATATATTTAAAAAAAAAAACATTTTAAACAATGGTAAAGTTATGAAATCTTTGTAGACTTGTCAGGAACACCAAAACACAAAAATCTGAAATAAACAGAAGTTATTCATCCAAAAGCTTTTATTCTGATTTAAAAAACACATTTTCTAAATACTCCTAACTATATCCCTGTTTTGGTGAGAAACTGGCATCTATAATAATCGATCTATTCCTCTTGCTCTTTTCACATCCCAGGGTCTGTACTGTATCTCAGTGAACTGTATGGATAATGCAGAGGCACAGTTTACCACAGCCTTGCAGGTGAGTACGTGGTGATTTTTCTCCTCAGATACTGTCACCGATATCTTCTTCTTTTACTCTCTCTTCTCTTCTTCTGCTCTCTGCTGCAGCCACTCTCTGCTCTTGTCTCAAACACATCTGTACTGTTGTGTTTCAGCTCACCACACACCAGGAACTGTGGACATACATTGTGACAAACTTGGCCAGTGTCTACATAAGGGAAGGAAACCGACACCAGGAGGTCAGTTAAGTAATTAACGGGTCACGTTTTTAAATTACAGCAGTGTAATGCAATGAACCACTTCTGACAGAAGGCTTATCACAGATTTATTGGTATTGGCGTATATGTTGGCCACAGTGAAATTGCTGCAAGAAAAGCCAAATATGCTGTATGTTTGTTGCAATTTAGAAATAGTGTTGCCATTACATAGTTTGTCCACTAGAGAGCGCTGACAAGTTACTTTCGCCTGAAAAATGTCCCACTCCGTGCAGTACTTTGATAAACAAATTTAAGTGATCCTTATCTTCTTTTTCTAAGAACAGTTCGTGGATTAAAGTTGTCTTGGATTGAAGCACTCTCTTAATTTGAAATAAAAGAAACACATGGGTTAGGTGACAACCCTTTTTAATGACTAATAGGTGCACTTTTATATTTACTTAATTCCTGTTTTATTTCTTCTTCAGCTATACAGCCTCCTAGAGAGAATAAACCCAGACCATAACTTCCCAGTAAGGTATGTGGCATTTTTTTTGTTTTTTTTTACAGTTTGTCTATCTAATGCAGGACAATACATTAAAGCAATGCATTTTGTTAAAACTGGCTCAGATTATTAAATATACCAACCACTGCCTTTGTTTTTGATTCAGCTCCCATTGCCTCCGTGCTGCAGCCTTCTACATCAGGGGACTCCTGTCCTTCTTTCAAGGACGTTACAACGAGGCCAAGTATGACAAATTAAATTGTTTCACACAAACACGCCCACAGATCCACCATGCACCTTTACATATTTATAAATAGATATATTTTTTGTTGTGTTTCAGACGCTTCCTAAGGGAAACCCTGAAGATGTCGAATGCTGAGGATCTGAACAGACTGACTGCCTGCTCCCTGGTTCTGCTGGGCCACATCTTCTATGTGCTGGGCAACCACAGAGTAAGATGACAATTGTGCCTAATGTTCGCACCAAATCTGACTTGATTTTCATTTTGGGCTACGAATGGGGTTGAACAACAGGTGGTAGAACAACTGGGAACAGAACATTTTGTCTTATCTTTCTAAATTGGATCAAGAGGAGAAAAACAAATTCTAATATATCCACCTCGTTGTTGTGCCATGAGCAGCTAGGGCTTCATTTATAAAACCATGTATACATTTTGCACAAAATAAGAACACTTTGTACACTGATAAAAATATCCTGATTTTTATACATTTTTCTTTTTATAATAAATTACAGCAAACTTGACAAGATTTATTTCATATCCAGGTCTCATATCCTGCCTTGTTAGCTCTTACAATTAACCTTACATGGTTAATGAGGCGTCTGTTGGTGAATACAGATAGGCACATAAATCAGGTTGTTATTTAGCTTAAGGCCATATGAGCTCTAGACTTGCTATTGTTGTAGCATGGCCAAATTAAAAAAACAAAAATGAGCTGCAGCATGTCACGGCAGCAGTGAATTAAGCCAACTCAGGGGAGCTGAATCATCCAGAAATTAAGACGTGTTCAGATGTCACAGTTGAGGCGAGCAAGCATGTTGTGGTTCATCAGCAAAGCATGGGTACTGTTGGTTGGGGTCAGAACACCCCACCCCCTTGAGACACCCTCGTTAATGGTGCTTCACAGAGGGAGGTGCACTGCAGGTAAATGGGCACTCCCATTCTTGTGCTCACATAAGATGACAAAGCAAAAAGAACAACTTCTATGAAGCCACAAGGTATAGATCCAACATCAACTCACAGAGAAACACTGAGATACTATGGGATAATTTTAAAATATTGAATTAATAATTCCAGTGATTTGTCAACACCTCAAAAACATAGCTATTAGTCTGCTGCTAACAGTGTAAGTGCTCCTCCCTAACTGACCAGAGTAGGCACAGCAACTGTAAGGCAAATTCCTTTTGCCTCAATAACTAATTTGTGCGCACAAATTATTAATTGGGGAGGACAAACTAATGTCTTAAGCCCACAAATGATCCATAGATTACCCCTGCTCTGTAGGATATAATGGCATAATGCACATCATATTTCAAAACCCTTTTAATGCTGACAGTGTTCATAAATGAGGATCGTCATCTGATGGTTTCCACCCGTTCTGTTTTCTAAAACGTTGCCTTTTCTCTTCAGGAAAGCAACAACATGGTTGTACCTGCCATGCAGCTGGCCAGCAAGATCCCCGACATGTCTGTTCAGCTCTGGTCTTCAGCCCTGTTGAAAGGTACATAATGTCCTTTTTCCCATATCTCGGTAAAACAACATTCATGTTGTTAGCTTTTACTGAAAACACAGGCTTTTAATGTGAGAATTCTTAATGTTGCCATCACATTTGAAGCACAAAATCTCTGTTCTCAAGAAACAAGCTGTGTTTGAAGGGAGATTTAGACCATGTGTTGTGCTTTCAGACTTGAACAAGGCCCTTGGGAACACCATGGATGCCCATGAAGCAGCCCAGATGCACCAGAACTTCTCCCAGCAGCTGCTGCAGGACCACATCGCTGCCTGCAGCCTCCCTGAGCACAACCTCATCAGTGTATGTGAAACAGATAAGCGTTGTTCTTAAAGTTTGCATATTATTGCTCTTCATTATCACTTTTCACTCTAGTGCCATGTTGGATCTGCATATTTCCACTTGTTCACTGTGGTGTTATCTATTTTCTGTGTGCATTTCGTAGTGCTGAGATGACAGTATTTCTCTGTCTGTGTTTCAGTGGACTGATGGCCCTCCTCCTGTCCAGATCCAAGCCCAGAACGGCCCAACCACCAGCCTCGCAAGCCTGCTATGAGAAACCACCTGTCTCGCATATGACGGTAGCCGGTACATTATCACAAGCAACAGATTGATGCCTAACAACCTGCTGTCAGACTACTGTAGCTGAGATTTGAGAGACTTTTAACAGGTCACAGAGTTCAGGCCTTTACTTTATTAACTTCTCAAGATTGCTTCCTGATTGTCTGCTATCACACTTTTAATTGTTATAAAACAATTGCAACTACTGTTATACATGTATTTCACGCTCTCTGATGGCATGGATGCTCACGGGGGCACAAGGGCAGGGTTGGACTCCTGATTCAAGTAGTGAAGGACACATAGCGACGTATGAAAGGGCTGCTCTGCCTCAGATATAGAGAACCCTTCTCTACGTTTGCCAGGTTTCTTTTCCATTTGTTGGAAAAACAAGGGGGTAGATGGGAGGGCAGTAAAGAAATGTAGAGGAAATTAATTTATTCATGTTGATATTTTTGTACCTGTTGGTAAATATTTTACACCTTGCCTTTTTTTTTGTATGATCCTGTTTTTTTGTTGTTTTTTTCATGCATGGAAGTTACTGATGTGGACTCCCTGTATAATAGTTTCTGACTTGGGTTGCTAACAATACATTCTTGGTAGATCCTTTTTTTTTTTTTTTGCACAAATTCCATAATAGAAAGAATAGAGACCTTGTAATATATTTTCACACAATAATCAGTTGAGAAGTTTCATGATACAAATTGGCAGTGTACATTGTATTGGGACAGTACACAATCCACTGTGTGCAGCTCGCCCATGGACCAGAATATGCCTCTGTTGGGTCTGTTAATGAGCAATGTTTAAAAATGTCTGCATTTTATATCATTTGGTGGCTGTGAGGGTTGCCACATACCCTTTTAAAACAACACATTTAACTGGTGTATCTTCTAACTTCCATAATATGAGTTCCCTGTTGATGATGTATTAATTTTTACAGATCATGTTTAGACTTTTGGAGCGTACAGTAATCTTCAGATATTCAAAAAGTGAATTTATTTTATTTTGTTATATTTTAATTTGTCTTGATAGTTCTACTAAATGGTTTCTTTACAGTTTGTTTGTATAGATTTGCCACTCGTTGAACCTTTATTGTACAGTGACATTTTATAAAGTCAATTTAGTAAAGTGTGATATGTATTTTTAGCTATCCTATGTAGAAATCTCAATGCTTGGTATTTAAGGCACTCTGTAAGGACACAGGTTAAGCTTGAGTACTAGCCATATTCTATCCAATGCCTATGTTTTTGATGCTTACAGTGTTTTCAATAATTTTCCAATAAAAATATGATTGAACTTTTGTAATTAACTGATTTACACATCACTTTTTAGAGTGTCTTTGTTTGGTGCTTGGTTTTAAGTTGGTTCAGAACCTGGGTGCATTGGGCAGCTGATTGCTTAATAATCATGTTTAGTGGAGTCAAACGGGCCACTCATAATACTGATGACCTGCTGAAGTGGTAGACACTATAAATCAAGAGGAAGGAAACTGAGCGAATACTGGCAGCTGTATGACGCACAGTAGTTAGTTACTTTAATTACTGCAGTAGAAGTATGAGTCGGTGGTGAGCATGTTTTTTAAGTAGCCTTTAGGTGGTGCTAGAGTTCTCAAACGTGTTTACGTGCATGTATAACTGTTAAAAGGCTTTTCTTCAAGACAAAATGTGCACAGATCTCAATTTAAGGGATAAATATTGTAATTTATTTCACTTTATGTACTTTTACTATAAACAAAAACTAGCATTTCTAGAAGAAAATATATTTAAAAGCCACCATGATGTAAACATCTGGCTAAAATGTACCACCTAAACAATGACGCACTGCATGGTTTTCTCTGCTTAAATCGATCAATTGATACTTTTCAAAAAGAATGTATAATGTGATTAATTTGTATTTAAAAACAATTTAACAACACTGTAGTTCTCTTCAATTGTCTTTATTGTGTTTCCAATGCTCAGTTTACTCAGATCTCTCTGTATCTGTATAGAACTATTCATCAAACCCATGTTATGTAGGACCATGAGTAGCGTTGCTCCTTTATCACTACAAAAACATTCATTTGCAGCACTCAGAAGTGCATTTAACAAGCTATTTGAGTCCTGTGTGGAACAGTGAACTAACTCTACACTCAGCATTTTATGTATCCTCTGGGGTTAACACTGCACAGATACAAAGCAAAACCTGGACTTTGTGCTTACTGTGAACCAGTGTTGAGCTATCCCAGTGGCATGGACTTTTGTGCCCACCTCCATTCCTGCACCTGTATGATGAGTTAGTGTGGAGAGGTGGGAAATGAGAAGAGAGCTGCTGCTTCCATGCCTCCTTTCCCCTGTAGAGCAGGCTGAATAAGGGTAAGCCTGTGAAAAACTTCCTCCATATTGTAGCTAAGGATGCCCTGATCTTCTGCACCATTATTTCCTTGACTTGAACCTCTACAAGGCGGTCTGTCTGCAGGTGGTAAACTGAGATTCAGAGGTGATTATTATCAAGGCAGTCTGAACCGGTATGCAATTAGCCAGGGAACACACGAGGGCTCTCGGTTAGTGAGGATAACCACAGGGATTCCTACACCTGCACCAGATCACAAGCTGTGGCCACAGAAGTGGCCCGGCATGGCTACCGAGTTGTGTAGTCCAGCTATGTCACATGATGCTCTTGTGTCTCTGGGTATACTTCAGGAGCAGGGTGTCCAGGTACACCCTGAGGACAACAATGTACCTCAGAAATGGGCAGAGGCTCTCGGGAAGGTGGCAGGGGCTAGTTTAGCACTGGACACTTACAGCAAATGTTTGGAACTTCTGTCTCCGTTGATCCTGGAGCTGCTACAGGGTTCTGTGTGACGCAGGAAGAAGAGGTGATAGCAGTGGGCTAGATCCACTGTAATGTCTACTCTGCAAACTGTAGAACTGCCATCCTGTGTAATGCATGGTTATTGAACTGCTGAATATCCAGCATAAACAAATGCACTAAGTTAAGCAACATAATCTTGTTTAATAGACTCAATTAATTACATTCAAATTATATTTAGTTAAATTGTATGGTAAGTATGATTCAAGTATGATTCAAAAACGTTTTAACTCCTCCTGTTATGTTGTCTCTGAAACCCCCATACTTATATATTCTTATATATTCAGATTCGGCATAATGGCATTCTTACATGTTATGAGATGTGGTGGCAAAATTAAAGATGATCAGTGTGATGCTTTTAAAAGCAAACAGGTACTGTTTATGTACCCAGACTAGTAGTAAAAGAAGGCATCTATGCACATGAACACACACAGACATGTGCACATAAGGAAACCTCAAGACATACAAAATACTGCATGTGAAAAATACACATATGCCAAGAGGGGGCACTCATATCATGTCATATAACATGGTAAATAATATATGCAAAATGTGAGTTTTGTTATGAAAACAAATGCGGATCACATGGGCTGTAAAGCACCAAATGTAGGCACTCACATAGCTGTGACTACATGATCAGTAATAGAAAGTAAAGCATCTAAAATGAAATGGTAATTTTATTATTATATTACATTATTGTATGCTCTTGGAGTAGGCCTAGCACACATAAACAGAGAAACTGGGAAGTTTAGGTCAAATCCAATCAAATTCAATGAGTACAATAACAGGTTATCATACTATAAAATGGTGGTGTATATTTATTTATACACTCTTTAAATTTGATTCATGCAGGAGTTTAGGTTCCCATTCAGTAGTTGTCCTGTCCTTGTTTTTACTCTCCCTACATCTCCAGTACTTGGTAGTGTGGTATTTCCAAATGCAGCATTCTCTTTCTATCTCAGCAGTTGGAAACGTAACATTTCCGAGGTGTGTATGAACGCAGCATGACGCCGCCTGTGGTGGCTCATTACATTATCTGGCAACCGGAGTGGCAGCGGACAGAAGAGAGGGGATCCCCGGGATTTTTACACCGAAGCCAGCTAAATACCAACATCAAACATCCGAAAATCGCGGGGGGAACTCGGTCAAGCTCCTCCTAGACTTCGTAAGTTCGCGTGTTTTATTACCACGTCAACTAATCCAATATTTTAATTTTCAATTAAATTATGACGACGAAGGGAAGTTTCTCTGTCGGTGTTAGCTGAGCTAACGTAAGTTAAGCTACCTAGCATAGCTTGATCTCAGCTAACGTGCAGGGTAACAGTGTGTGTGTGTCGCTGAGCCACACACACACACGCACACACACACACACCGCCTCTAAAGTCGAGGAATATTAAAACTAACTTCCCCGGCAAACTTGTATTAGGATGCACTAACAGTAAGATGTAATGTGAGTTGTTCTTTTTACGCACCCATAATGAAGCTACAAAACTCCGAGACAAGACTGTCATTTGCTTCATGTAATTAACGCTTGATGATTTGTGAATACGTTTAGCGACTATCTGTCTGTGCAGGCGACTGTCCAGGGAGTTAGCTCTAGCAGGCTAACGTAGCTCGCTAGCTAGCCTTTTTAACACTAGCAGCTCGCCCGAGATGGGGTCGGTTTCATTGTCTGTCGTGTGTCGCTATTTGGACGCGTGAAAGCCACCCAAACCAAACACCACAGTCTCTGTCGTCGTGTTTAAAGGAGCGTAATGCCCCTGTGCTAAGCGACTTTCCCGTAATCTCTGTATCCGCCGATAACCACAATTGGCTGTTAGCTCGCGTTAGTTAGCCGCTGGTTTTGTGGCCGGACAGATGGACAGGTTGTTGTTGGCAAGCCAAGTTAACGTTAGCATGAGATAGCTTGTTGTTGTTGATGGGTTAGTTGGAAATGGGTAGCTATTCCTTTGGGCAAAGTTGGGTCACTAAAGTTTATGAACAGCACAGCCAGTATCGCCACCGGTTGTTGCTAAGCCGACTGCTCTTCTTAGCCGTGGATGGGTATGATTATGGGTTTATGAGCCATTGATCTCAGAAGTTTGTCAGATTAGCTCAACCGTGAAAAGCCTTTTTATGGAGGCGTAATGGTGGACGGTGGTGCCTCCGTCTGGGTGTCTGTCTGTCTGTCTGTCTCTCCACGACGGCTTAGTAGCTATCACCTACGCCAGACTATAGACAACTAAACGCCTAATTTGTGTTTGTACCAGAATATCAGTGTTCCCGTAACTGAGATCAAATTCACCACTTATTGTATTTTAATGAGATGTCTTACTCCCAAGTCGAAGGGTATTCTACATAACTGCTATACCGTTCATTTCCCGTTAAGTATCTGAAGGCATTCCTGTGATGTCAGTCGTGACATATATTATTTATGCCATATATATATATCTGAATTATTAAGTCTTGTAAGGACTCTGTTAGGGCTCAGCGTTAGATGTTTTTTTTTTTTTTAGTCAGTCTCCGCATCTACAGCAAGCTGTTGAACCACGGGTCATGTTGTTTGAGTGGACACTTCAAGTCAGTTTTATATTCACCTGTCCTTGAGGTGTGTTTAAGCTGAACAGCAGTGTGTATATCCCTACGTCTGCCGAGCAAGTGCCCTCCTTTTAGAGCAAGCAGACAGTTGGCACCCTTGGCTAGTGATGGGGGACACATGTCTCTTTACATTTTATGATGGGCCTTGGATTTGCCTGAGGAGGGTTGCCTCTTGTGTAAAACCTTCCTGAGAGTGATGTGACCAGACAGGCATGACTTGAGATCCACTCTTTTTCTGCCGCATCAGGACAGAAACTCTTTAAAGATACATCTGTATTTTCCACTACCCACTAGGTTTTGTTGTTGTTGTTTTTTTTTTTTTTGCTTTTGTCATGGGCTCAAAGGTACCTTGCTCATTGTTGCCATTATTAAGTTTATTATGGTTGTATTAGTCTTTGTATTTGCAGGTCCTTCCTTAAGGAATGTGTTCTCGCTGTAAGTGTTTTTTTCAGTTGTGCTGAGTTTCGACTTGTGCAGTTCAATCCTGATGTTGAGCAGTGGGCATGAATGAATTGGTGTTGTACTGCACACTTAAAAGTTTTTACATCTGCCTCATAGCTATGTTACATTCAATGTATGTAAACTAAAACAATTGATGTTTCACACAACCTTGACCAAACAGTGAGTTGCGACATATCATTTTTTCCAGGGAAATGTAACATTCCCCACATTAGTTTTTGTTTCTTACCTGTTCTAATGATTAACAACAATACATATACCTAATACTGGTGATAACCCTCTGCAGGATTGTACAGCATAGCTCTTACTGTTTCCATCCATCCACATCTGGCTGTGGTGCTATCATAATAGTATCTGTGTAGCTTACTGTAGACAGTAAGCAGTTTAACACAGCAGTTAGTCAGGTCGAGTCTTGAGCCCAGCCGTTGTGAAAGGTTAACAGGAAATGCTGGTGAAACCACAAAGTCTCTTCAAAATCGACCAACTAGACGGTGTCATTGGTGTAGTTTAGTTTTTAAGATTAGGATTAAGCCACAGTGTTGTCGTCAGGAAAAGACTGACTGTAGGATTCTTAGGCTCACTCAGACAGTGGTAATCACTTGTTGTTTATCAAATAAGATACAAAAATGAAAGATGTTGGTGCAAGTGAAAATTGACCTCCTCTTCCGCAGGGGTAGTGCACTTTGTAGCTTTGCTTTCATTTTTGACAGTTGTGTTACATACAGCTTGCTACACTGAGCTAAGTACTTTATGCTATAGTTGAATTGTTGAATTACTAGCTTTTCTTAAAGGTTTGAAAGTGATTGGATGCTTTGACTTGGGTCAGATCATGTAGTAGTCAAGACAAGTCAAGTCAATTTTATTGATGTAGCCCAATATCAAGGGGTTTACAAGAGAAAGAGAGAGAGACCCCCCCCCTCCCCCCCAAAAGGAAAAAAATAATAATGGTAACGGGTACAAGGCCTGAAGTAATCAAAGAATAAGCAACTAACTGAAACTTAACACGAGAAGATGAGATGGAGACGAGGAAGGGGGCACAATAGGAGAAGGCCCTGCAGCCTGCTGACTTATTTTTACCTACGGGGTCAGACAGGAGTCCTGTATTCTGAGAGTGGAGAGCATGGGATGGAATATAAGGCTTAAGGAGATCAGACAGGTATGAAGGGGTGTGCCTATTTTGAATTTTGTAAGTCATCAGAAGCACCTTAAAGTCAGATCTGACATGTAGTAGTGTTTCAACTTCGCAGATCTCCATTGTATTTTTAAAATCTGAATGTTTTCTTGTCTTTGAGAACTGTCTGTTGTTCTGTCAGGTTCCCGATTTGTTGTATCAGATGCCAGAGGACAGGAGTAGGCCACAGGGTCCCACAGGGTCCCACCCAAAGGCCTTGGGCAATTCTTGAAGGTGGAGGAGAAGAATCCTGCAGTGTTTGACTGACTGAACTGTTTCAAGCATGTTCAAGCGTGACCAACCTGTTTTAGACAGTTAGATGCATGTATGGAGTGATGAGTTAGGCACTGTTTAATGAAGCTAACCTCCTTAAAATGTTGTTGCACTACAAACAAACACACCTTTAGTTCAGACTAATTCATAGCCTCCACCATACTTCCCATACCTGATACTTTTCCCCTTGCTGTAAATTTACTCATTTTTAATCACTTTGCTATTTGTGTGGCCAGTGCCCAATGAAATACTCCCCCTGGTTCAGACTGGACATGTACCATTGTAGAAGACTTCTGGTATTCCTTCAGTAAATGGCCCATATGGCCATATGAATTACAATGAAGTGGTGTTGAGATTGCCCTCCATAACTGTAGAGGCACTGTTTTCAGGTGGAGGTTCACAAATGAGTTATTGCTCTGTGAAAATGTTTTCACTTATTTTTTCTTTTTAAAAAAAAACTAAACAGAAAGTAAAACTGAGCTAATTTCTCAGTAGTCATTTAACAGTGTTTATTTTATTACAGTAGAAAATGCATCAGACAAAAACAAAACTCAGCAGGCACAAATACCACCAGGCCAGCTGCCACATGTATTGTGGGCTCTCTCCCACTGTACAACTAGCTGGTTATAAACGTATTCCCATCCGTACTTGACATATTTTATAACATCACTTAAATGCATGAAAGCTATGTAGTATTGAAGGAGAGCGTCAACTTCTGCTTTGTATTCCCTTCAGTGTGTAGCTGTATGGCACGTCAACATTTACAAAAAAACTGAATTCATTCAACACATATAGTAATATGTATTCACAGGGGCTTTCCTAAGTACTGGATGCCGGCTAAACAGTCTGCTTGCCTCTGTCTGGCCACTTCTACCACTAAAGATCTTTAAAATGACAAATGACTATGCACATAACCAGTATTGCCTGACATTGCGTCTGATCTGACGTAGACAAGACTGAATGCACATTTACAGGTTGTGGAATACACATTTCTAAAGTTATTTTTTTCAGTCTGCCTCTAACTATTGCTTCCACTGTGTGGCCAGTGCTGACATGGCAACTCTCAGTGCAGCAAACATGCAGGCCGGCAACTTGGATACATGCAGCATCAAGGCATGTGTCCAAGAGGGGACAAACTGCCCTGCCTGACTCCCTGCCACATGGCTGTTTTGTGCAGATTGTGTGTGTGTGTATTTCATCAGTGCACAGTGTCATTCCTGGCCTAAAAGTCATCAAAACAAGGGTTAACTACACTGACTTTGGAAGTTTGAGCCCACTGGTCACTTATCCAATTTATAATTAGCAAAGTCATCTGTTTCCCTAGTAAAAACTGTAGAGTAGTATACACAGAATATGTTTGTAAAATCACCGCTGTGGAAAGGGACAGGATTAAGAATCGGGTGAAATTTATAGTATCACGGTAGATGATATGGTAGTCTTTGTACCGGAGTGCTGGTTTGATTGATTGATTTTTCTTCTACGTCGTCACTCTACATAGGAAAAAATGACCTGATTATCATTCCTGAAGCTCAGCGTCATTCCCACTGCCACATATCTGTTGGATGAGTCCATTACTAGGCTGAAATCATGTAGGTTTTGGAGGAAAATGACTTGACAAATCATTTTAACATCACCATAATGACTCCAGAACTGAATTTTGGTCTTCATATTTTAGACCTGAAGGAGTCTTCCCTGAATTCCTGAGTATGATGGTACTGTATCATTGTTTTATGCTTGTGAGAAATACCATGGGTATTATTACTTACTATTATTAGTACTATTGTTTTTACTGTATTTGAAGCAGATAAAATGACTGAAAGTGATACCAGAGACTTGAAAGATCACTGTAAAAAGTGCTTGAATTTCATCAGTTACAATGGAGACGATGGCAGAAAAAAAAGTAAAACTTTCAAATAAACTTCTAAAACCACTCCTGCAACATAATCCACTTATCCTGTATTCATCTGCTCCACAGCTTCGAGGAGGACAATACTCACACACCGTAGCAGTATGTTTAGTCTTATGCCGGGTTCAGACTACACAATATTTTTGTCTGTTAAGATGGTCACTGTGTCAGATTAGGCGATTATAGAGTCATAAATTCTTGTCGTGACTTGGCTGAGAGACATGACTGACTACACGTTGATCCCAGACCAATTGTAGCTTGCCGTCAAGACCTGCGCGATGTCATGAGGAAGGAGTTGATAGCAAGCCCCCAGGAAGTGCGCCAGGCTTTGAAGCCAATTTGTGGCCGTAGACTTACATTTTGAAAAAGATAAGTTTGTAAATCAGTGGATCATTTTTTTTTTTTTTGAGGTCCATCAACTTCCCAGCACGAACACTTAAATAGCCCTTATTTAAATCATTATGCCCTAAAAGTTGTAAAGTGCATTAATAGCTGAATCCAGAGTTAAAGAGTGTGAGTGATACTACGACGAGCAGTTGGGAGGCAGGGCTAAAGGAAACAATAGTGCGCTTGCTCTATGGGCCGCACAACAAGGAAGCTATGCGAAAGATCCAGGTTATTTTGTACCTGGAAGTCGGACCTTTTTTTTGGCTTCATGCACCACTGAGCAACTTTCATAGGAATGAACATGACCCCGCCTCCAATGTGAATGAAAACAAATACTTGTCTACTGACTGAATACACTGACTTCACTCTCCGTCTTTCTGTGTTTGAATTAGATTTTGTAACCATTTTCAGCATCTAATTGCTGGCAAAGCTGCTGATAGCTTTTCTTAAATATGCTGCTTGCTGCACTTGTTGGCCTGTAGATTCAGAACTACAGAAGGTAAAACCCCACGATCATCAGCGTAGTCCATTACCACCGGTAATCACCATTGTAGAAACTGTAGCCAATTTTGCTCACCTCTTGAGCATAACGAAAGAGAAAAGAGACTTGCCATGGAAGCTGCATTCTTTTTGGTGAACTTTTCCTGTATCTTTACCAATTGCCTAAACAGGCCTAGCAAGTTATGGCACATCATTCTTCTTCCATCCAAGCCATTCATGGGATCTTAATTTTCAATCTTCTTGGTAATTAACAATCCTGCATGGCAAGTTTTTCTGGATGTATGATTGAATGAGAGGTCTGCTGTATTGAGGATTTTGCTGTTTGCCTTACAGTATTGTTACGTCATTCACTTCACTTAATTTGCAACCAGTTCATGTATATTAATATTAGTAGTTTGTACATCTGAAATCTGTGTTTTAGATGATTTTTTTTGTCATGTCTGATGTCTTTTGGATGTCTCTTGTATACTTCAGAATGTTTTATTCGCTGCGGTGTAACCTCGATTAACCTCTACTGATGGACTGAAGGATCTCCCGAAAGTTATGATTGCTCACTTAACTCACAGATACGAGGCAACTGACCTACTTTGCCCGGTTCCGTTCTTCAGCTATGTGCACTGATGATGTGCTCAGCTCCTAGTTGTCTTGCCTGGTGTGCTGTATTTCTTTGCACCCTTTAAGCTCTTTTTTTCCCCCTCCTCCTCTGGTCACTTCCTGCTACCATCCATTTCTGAGAAATGTAATCTGATAGCAGTCTGCGTGTGTCCTGGCCCTCCAGTCTGTATGTGGGTATGGGCTTCTGGTTTTACAGGATTATGGAGTAACCATTTGGAAGCAATTTCGCTGGAATTGGAGATTATCCCTGTCTAGGGTTTTGAAAACATGTAGCTATTCCTTTTTTTTCTTTTTTTTTTTTTTTTTTTTCTTTTTTATAGCTAGTAAACATTTGTGGTTGAGAATGTATCCAGTGATTTTGTCATTTGAGGCTGAAGAAAACTACTAGAGAAGGTTGACTTGAGATGTTAAGGTGCTTTAAAGCTTCATAATCTAGATGTTCCTTATGTCATTTGATGGTCAGTAAATTATGTTCTGTTAATGGTGTGAATCAATTACTTCAGATACTACACAGAAGGCTTTTATGCATTGCAAAAGCTCGCCAAAATCCAGAAGAGATGTGGGCTGTGAGAGTGATGTGTGCTTTTCGTTTGGATGTTATAAGGGAACATTAACAAGTACATCAGTGTGACACTATGTGTCTGTGTTTTAAAAACAACCACGGGCCAAATATGTTTTAATGTGGTTATATGTTGATACATTCTTGTGTGCTCATGTGCAGAAGTCTAGTTTGCACTTCGTAGACTTGCTGCTGTTGTCGTCGTCGTCACGTTGCTGAGGGAGAATCCAGGTGGAGACATGCGCACACACACAAACACTCCGGCTCTCACTCACTCACACACACACACACACACACTCTCAGAGGCAGTCTGGCAGATTCAGGGTTAAAGGCTTCCATTTTGTTAGGTAACACCCTAATGGTCTGATCTGTCAGTGGCGTTAAAATGGCAGGGGCTTAACCCTTGGCGTTCGGGACACAACCAGTAGGGACACACACACGCACACACTCTGGGCTGGGCTGGCCGAGCCTACAACAGAACAACTGAGGAGGGAGGGAGGGTGAGGCAGGGAGGGGTAGAGAGAAGGACGAAGAGTGAGCGAGAAGTGAGAGAGAGAGAGAAGACAAGGAAGAGTATTTTTCACTTGGGTACAGTTAGATTATGGCACAGCTAACCACATGCACTCTGCACCCTTCTACCCCCTCCCCCAACCATGGCACCACCTCAGCTGGATCCCTGCCCCCACTCCTTGCCTGGTGAGCACAGATTAGCATAGGTAGTCTGATCTTTTTTTCTAATTTAGGCGATATCCCAAAGGAAAATAACTTCACTCTTTGATAGCCTGGAATGTAATTTGAAGAATGTAATAAAAAAATTAAAAAAAAACACAAGTAGTATATGACATAAAGGAAGCAGTAGGAGTAACCCTTTATGGTGGTGAGTAGTAAGTAATCACTCTGAATTTGAGATAATCATCGCCTGGTCATATGTGCTAGTAAGACAATTGGTGGTTTGAGCGATTAATTCAATATTACAAGGGCCAGGGCCCCTTAGCCGCACAACGAAAAGAGTTGTCGCTCCGCTGTCTTTTATTGGGCAATAATAATCCATACTGGTATTGCTTTTATTGGACAATGTAATTGTTGTTTCCCCTCTCATTGAACCCTAAGGACACGGTTGAAAAGCCTCTTGTTTTTTTTTTAAATGGCTGTTAATGTGTTGGCTGGCTGGGTCCAGTCCCAGTGGGGAGATCATTACAGTGCTGGAGATGAGAGGCTAGCATGCTACCTGAGGGGATGAGCCTTTGCCATTGATCTGTTCCCTATGAACTACTGGACACAATCGGAGACTGACTGAGAATAAAACCTGTTGTAAGTCCAGGTCACAAGATTTCCATTTGCTTTCAGGCGAGTGCATCTTATCCTGCCGCACTACACACAGGGACAGGAGATTTTCTTCACACACCTTATTCTATAAACAAGAAGACTGCCATCAGCCTATACAGCCCTCTCAAAGAAATGCAAATTTATTGAATGTATTGATTGGAGCAAGCCTGCTTTGAGGCAGTTACTGTGTATGACATCAAACGGCTCGGTACAAACCTTTTCATACAAGTTTTCGTACACGTTTTTTTTCCTGTCTAAGATCAGCTCTGCCCTTTGGCCTTATTATTCGGAGGGGAAACAAGAGGGACATACATCTACTCCTCCTCCATAGTCTCCTGAGAGGAACAGACACAGATCACTAATCTCCGTCTGTCTTCTTCTTCTCTCTCTCTCATCCTCTCCTCATGTTTGTTGCTGTTGTAGGCGATGCATTTGCATGTCATAGTGATATATCTTCACAAGGTTTGATCGTTACATTGGCATACGATAAACTCTATAATGTACAGAATGCGTCAACAACATTATGCAGATGTGTAAGTTAATGCGGCAGGCTCCACAAAATTCATGATTTGGTACGAACCACATTTATGGAGCTGTGGATCGGCCAGTTTTTGGTACAGTGAGGAAGTTAAGAGGATACATTTTATCTATGTATTTTGAAAAATGTCAACGGTAAAGAGTGACTCATGGGCCCTAGGTCTAGCTGTAAAAAACAAAAAAGCCACTGACATATTTGCATGTAGTCAATAAGTCATCTTAAGCAGCTTATTGACTAACAACATGTTAGTATTGTTCCAAATTTAAAACAACTATGAGCACATGGTGATATCTGTATTGGCCTCAAAAATCCAGTATGAATCGGGCTCTACTGTTAAGGTCAGATAATATATATTCATGTTTAATAAATTGGATTATATTTGTAGAATGTATGAATGTGTATATGTCACTAATAAGTACAACAGCTGTTGGTATGATTATATCTTCAGCGATCACAATGGATGTCTAAATAGCCGAGGGGCACAACAATGCCAACACATACCACTACGCGCGTAGTGTAAATCAAAGAGCCGTAATGTGACATGGCTGGCGGGCTTGATGGTATGAAATGGATACTGGAGTGGAGTTCTGATCAAGGAGAAGAAGAACTGATCCTTGAATAGAACTGCTACTCTGGGTTGCTGAGTCCCAGGCAGCGAGGTTTGGGGTACCAGTTCCCTCCAGGCATCTCCCAACGGACTTGCTGATGGACAAGTCAGACTTGTTTGTGAGAATGTAGTGTCAGTTTCATTTGGTTTTACACACTGGACAGATGGAGATGTGGGAGCATCTGAACTGTCAGGAATGCTACTAGCACTGATTGATTTGCGATTTTTTCTCAGTTGCTTGCCTGGCCATAGAACACAAATGAGATGTTCTGTTTAAACACATACTGGTTTTCAAACCCAGAGATCTGACATGACTTTTAAATTTGACTGCCTCAACTTGGACAGAGAAAGAGTAGCTTTGTCTCCATCATAATGAGTTTTAATTTCGACTCATGGACCTGTGTTGTACCTGTTTGTCCCTGCGGCGTCTCCTGTCATCACAAGTACTCTGAGCAGTGCAACACTGTCTCTACTTCTGGCAGCTTGAAGTACGGATGCCATGTTTTTTTTCTGCCTTCTAACCATCTCAGGTCTCACTGTGAATGGCAAGGCACAGATGGACTGGACTCCCATAGACAGGGTTTGTACCAAGTCTTCAAAGTTCGGAAAATGCTTAATTTTAACCGTTATGTTTTCAAGGTTAGGAATATGCTTGAATTTGAATATACTCCATGAAAATGCTTGATTTTCAACATAATCTGGTGTTTCATCTACACAATCACTCATGTAAACCAAAAATCTTTTAATAATGGAAATGAAACGATCCCGTCGTCATATTTGTTTGTTTTCTCTTGGCATTTATAATAAGAATTTAGATGTGATGATAAAGGCTTAGAGAGTCTGGGAATTTTTGCTTTAGGGACCTTGAAAGTGCTTGAAAAGTGCTTGAATTTTACTCTTAAAAAGCTGTACGAACTCTCCATATAGTTAAGGTGCCTTCTTTAGATGAATTTCCTACAGTTTATTTTGTTCTTCACATGTTCGATAGTGTGTGTCTCCTATAACCTGGAGGTTGTGAATGACCTCCTATCACACAACAGGCCCTCAGGGCTCATATAGAAATCAAAGCGCTGAATAGAAAATGGGCTCCAGTGAGTGGGGGTCCTTCACTGAAGGCTTAGTAAGATGGAGTGTGATGCAACAATGAGATCCAGTACACGATACATCCCTGTCAGTCAGTCTTGAGGGCATACAAAACACTCCTAACCACAACATATGCATTGTTGCTTAGCAGCAGTGCATCCAGCACATGAAACATTGGATTCATGATGTCATCAGTCTCTTCTGGGACAAAAGTAGCCTCGTGTCTCCAGACCTGAAACTAGCAACCACAGCCGACCTAGTAACGTGCAGATCTGACACTGCACCGTCCCAAAGGGTTACAGCCATTTTGTACCTGACACGGTTCACTGCCACACGGTTACAGCCAGAGCAATGTGCAGCCACCATTTCCACAATCTTACAGGGTAAAGTATGGTTTCTGAAGCACTATGTGTGGTATATGGGTATGCTCACGTACACACCCACACACAAGCTGTCATCTCTGGCAGATAGATAGCCTTTGTGTCCAGGGATGGTACAGCAGGGCACATCTGTCCTTGTTGTGTGAACCAGAGCAGGGTGCTTTTTAAGCTCCACACACTCATATCCAAACACAAACCTGAATGTTTTAGCTGTGTTGTTGTAGTTGCTTTATTTTGGATGCGTTTGTTGGTTTAGTTATTTCTAGCATCTCTTAGCTCAACATCTTGCAAAGTGTCAAGGATGCCTGTGTCTCATCTCTAGTACAAATAAATCATGGCTGAATTCAGAGATAGAACAAACTGCAGCCTTAACTGCGGACAGCGATATGTTGAAATTGCTGAAAAGCTGTTTCATTTTCCCACCTTACTTTGCAGTTCTTTTAGTGCTTTGCTTTACAAACGACACACTGATAGTAGGGAGGTTTTGTGTACATTACATTCCTATGGTGAATTATGACCATTGCTTGGCTTTTTAATCTTTAAGCCTTAAAAGATAGCAGAGAAAACATAAACAGATGTTTGTTGTGTCCAAAAATATTGAAATTGTGCTTGTGAATAATTTTGAATATCATGAAAGGTGGGTTTTGTTTGACAAGCTTTTTATGTATGTCAGCAGTTGTTGACTCTTGACTGCCACAGAAGTTAGTTATGTCAGTGATGCGGCTATGGCAAGCCCTTTTAACATTTAATCAGTAGGGCTGACTAGTAACGATTTAGTTTTCACTAGTGGAAATTACATTTCGACATGTCAAAATGTCATTTTTAAGATATCTGTAAAACAATTTTGACATGTTACAAATATATTTTCACATGTAGAAATTACATTTTGACTAGTCAACACTGATTTACAGATATCTTTAATTTAATTATAGATATCAGTAATTCCTTTGTCACTAGTAAGAATAAGAATTACAGATATCTACAATTTAATTTTGACATGTCGAAAAAGGATTGTGACTAGTGGAAATGTAATTTCCCATTTCAGATATCTACAGTTGCATTTCTGATATGTCCGACATATTATCAAACCATCTCGGATATGTGGGCGTCATATCATCAAATACCACAAAGCTATTGGTCGACTTTTAAATAGGCTATGTCTACCTCATGAATATTCAACAAATGCTAATGCTTTGTGAAAACGCGTTATTTTCCGTTGGCAACACATCTACTGCTCCACAGTCCATTCCAGTAAATGGCGATAATGCACCTATAAATTGGTTTACCAACTGCCATTTAAACTTAAAAATTCTGTCAAATGCAGAAACTGCTGTCTCTGTATTAATAATTCCTTCTCTCTCCATTTTCGCTCGTCACCGCCAAATTAGCTCGGTGAGACGATTTCTCTTTCCTAGGATGGCGAACTCATGACCCGCCCTACTCTGCTTTTGATTGGCCAGTACTCGTTGCAGGTAAGCCAATCAGAGGCAGAGTAGGGCGGATCATTTGCCCAAATTACCATATTCATTTCGGATATGTGTGTATGTCATTGAAGATATCTACAATGACATTTTGACTAGTGGACATTCCTTTTTTGATATCTGAAATTCAATTCTGACTAGTTTATAAAAGACATTGTAGATATTTTAAATATATTTGTTACTAGCAAGAATATAATTTTCACGTTACAATTGTATTTCAGATATCTGAAATGCAATTCTAGATATCTGAAATTACATTCTTACTAGTTACAATTCCAAGCCAACATATCAATAATTTAATTTTGACTAGTCAGAATTGAATTTTAGATATCTACAATTCCATTAATGATATCTGTAAGAACAATTGTAGATATCTATAATGAACATTGCCACTAGTAAGAATTGAATTGTTGATATCAACAATTGACATTTCCTCTAGTGAGAACTGAATTGTTGATATCATTAATTAGAATTATAACTAGTCAAAATTACATTGTGGATATGTCGACTTGGAATTGTAACATGTCAAAATTGAATTATAGATATCTGTAATTGAGTTTGAATAGAAGTCGGTGGTAAAAGTTGACTAGTTGTAATTAAGTTACAGATATCTACAATTAACATTTCCACTAGTAAGAAATGAATGGTTGATATTACAAATTTACATTTTGACTAGTGTAAAATAAATTGTAGATATCTTTAATTAAAATTGTTACATGTTAAAATTACATTATGGATATGTTGGCTTGCAATTCTAACTAGTCAAAAAGCAATTGTTGATATCTACAATTGATATTACTGCTACTGATTAAATGTTAAAAGGGCTTGCCATAATGCGGCCGCCCCCCTGTTAAGTAGAAATGTTTTGGAATGTCCGAAGACCATATAATTTTCTCCTCCTCCCTCCGTCTTCCCTCCCTATATGGGATGTGCCTGTGGCCTCCCCGTCTCCCTCCCTTCTGCCACTCTGTCTCTCCAGGGGTTAAACCTGCGCCTTCTCTCAATTGCAGACCAGTTTGAACCGGTTTTCAGGGAAGCGCTTTTTGTCTCTCGTGGAATCTTGGGATAGGGTCATGTGGAGCTGTGATGAATGACGTCACATTGGACTAGGAAGACCTTGAGTCAGCTTTCTGAATCAGATGTACAAGATGGTGTATATGTGCACTTGGTGTCAGCCCAAATCTTCAATTAGCCTATCATATGGGATTTTTTAAATGCGCAAAGACAGACACGAGCTCATACTTGTGTTTATAAGCATCACATTTTTATAACAATCATTATAAAATGTTTATTCAAGAGAGTCTGCAACTGTGAGTGCATGGCCTACATTTGTGTGCTTGGTGTGAATGTTGCACAGTGTTGGTGCTATTTTTTTTTCTGCTGTGTAATAGGTTTTCCCAGAAATCTAAGTGAGTGAGATTTGGGTCAGCATCTGGGGCACTGGCAGTAGGGCAGGAGACGCCTGTACACCTCAGCGTTGTCCCTTTTTATACAGCCGGGAATATCAGCTAAATCAAACTTTGTAGGCCTAAATGTTCATGCACACGACTCAACAGAGTCATACTCAAAGAGTATAATAAATACGTTTTTAAGGATGATTATTTCGCTCAAAAACCTGGGGTTACATACAGTAGGTGGACTCTGGCCAGGGTTGTTTTGTACAGTCCAGTGCATATCTGGGTTCATGGTGAAACAAACACATTTCGGGATTCTTTATTTTCATTTTGTAGCCTACTGGTGCCACTGCTGCTACTACATATTTCATATAATTACACCAGTGCTGATGTGGTTGCACCATCCGAGTCCCTGGTTTAATGTAATGGCAACGCGCGGAATAAAATGTGATTTAAAAGTACTTGAAATAAGAAGGCACTGATATTCACATACAGTAGTTGGGATTGATTAAGAGCTTAATTATCTGCAATTTAAACCTATTAAATGACATCTTCACCTGTGTGATATTGTAGATTTATATGAGTAGATTCGGTTCAGCTTCCTCAGTCACTCTGTTGCCTCTGTCAGGTCAGTTATCAATGTAGAGCTTACACTTGGAAATTCTGTCGTCCGGTTTTATCGTCTCAGTTCTAAATTAAATTGAGGCAGTTACAAGTTTCTGTGTTCCCTGCAGTGGATGCTGCACATTGTTTACTGCAGACACTAATCGTACCTCAGCCAAGGTGACTCGACCAACAGTTTATTTCACAAGATGTATAGGACTACTTCTTTGTCAATGGACATGTAGTCTGTTTCCAAATCAGATTTCTGGGTTTCACTGGCATTAGATGTACTGACTATGAAAGCTGATGGTCTATTTTTCTTGAAATAAAACTCAATAGAACTCTTGATGTTAAAAATGTATTAGCACAACGTTCACGCATTACTATGTGGTTGTTATGGTAATGTGCTTCATTGGCAAAAGGCAGTTCTACAAGGGGATAACTCAAACTCATAGGAACCTGCACAGTAGTGTAAAGCAGAGATTCTGAGACTAAAGTGTGCAGTATAATGAGTAAATCATGAAAAATAATACCGTACTGTGCTGTCTATTGTGAATCCATGCATAGTCACAAGTTTGATTATTCTGCTTATTTGTCTATGTTTTCTTCTTTTGGTAAATTGTATGTACACTGTGTGTTACAGTTTCCAACAGTTTCCATCTTTTCTCTCTTCAGGGTGAGAGCAGCCATGTCAGAGGAGGCCGTGCGTCAAACGCGCAGCCAGAAGCGGGCTCTGGAGAGGGACCATGCAGCTCACGCTGAGTCCCCGGGGGATGTGGACAGTAAACGGGTTAAGCTGGAGAAAGGTGACGAAGCTGGAGCTCCCCTGGCCCTGGTGGGATCTGGAGCTGAGGGCGTCAAGCTGAAGAATGAGCAGGCTGTAAAGGTAGCAGCCAGCATCCTAAAAGCTGGGGAAGTGAAGGCCACCATCAAGGTGGAGGTGCCGACTGGAGACGAGCCTGTTGACATGAGCACATCTAAAAGGTGAGACAAGGACAAATATCACAAGGTTTGATTCAGTCACAGGCTGTTTTTGTGTATTGAACTCTTATAGTAATATTAGCAGTGCTTCACAGTGTTCATGCATAGTGGCCTTGAGCTTGCTGGTCATAAAGAACATAGCGTTCAGTTTACATGATAGTGTCAAAGTCAGTAGTCTGTGAACAACAATGAAAAGAATACTATTAACACAAACAATTATGTCTATTCCTGTACACTGGGCCTCAAGATTGCATAGTCGGCCAACTTGGTCGACAATAAACCCTTTGTAAGTATTTCCAGCTGGACAAAATGCACCATAATCTCCTTACAAACTAGTTTGTGTCTGTGAGGGTATAAAATGCAAAGAACAATTTGCTGCTGTATTTCTATTTGGTTATGCTTAACTGATGTTGAATCATCATATGGGGGTGTGAATGGCAAGCAGGACTTCACACAAGCTGACAACTGAGGCACAGTATTTGTCTGCGTATGAGTTTGTTTGAAAACTTCTTTAGGGTTATTATATACTGTAGGCCTTGGATTTCATGCTCGCATGCACAAAGCATGGTTGTGCGTAGAGATGTGTCTATTGGAGTTTCAGGTTTCTCTCTTAACTTTGCACTCGCAAGTGGTCTGACAGGAGTCATACAGGAAGTCGCTGTGTGGTTGTCGACAGCCTGCCCCCATTTTGAAAAAGTTTGAGGCTCCTGAGGCCTGGGCTCCATTTTCTCCCACAGCAGCACCTGAACTCTGCCTCACACTTCACACAAAATGAAGGCTATGTGTCACAAACTGGTTCCAACTGGCCGTTGCCATGGTTTCCACATTGGAAGGAGCAGTTGGAGGAAGGAGGGGCCAGGAGGGGTGGTGGGTGTGTCACATGACCACACTGAGAAATGCCTGATGTCATGTGATGTGTTTGGTAGAGCGATAAATACTGTACACACGCTGATGTGATGGCAGTTAAAGTGGGACAGACGGGATTGAGCTGAAAGTGTGTTGGCTCTGTTTGTGGTATATCATAAGTTCACTGAAGTGTCACCTTTGGCCCCTGTTTAACCCTCAACATCTGTTTGTGTGCTTACTCACTGCAAGGTGATAACCATATTGTTGTACACAGAAGACTCGGTCTATGTAGGCCAACTATCAAGCCAAATTTCCAGTGCTGGAAAATAATATAATAACTGAAGTGAACATGTCTTGAATGGGTTCATGTATAAATGAGTGTCACTGAGAAGAAGCAATACCTAGTAGTTTGTATGCTTTGTATACATTTTAAGAATATGTCAATATTTGAACACATCTTTGCCAGGCCTGTAGTCTATTTGTAGCTCAGCTAATTCATTTACGTAGCTTAAAATGGCACTTGGCGATGTTGCATTGCATTTTGAACAGAGAATCCCACTGCACCTAATAATGACTGATTCAGCAATCCTATAGTGGGGTCAGTGCAAAGCCATGTTCGCAGAAGCCGAGGCATGCAGAAACACTGGACCTTACATAACCAAGCTGCTGTGTGTTGTGATGCTTGTGTAAGCTGTTCTCAATAGAGTAGTAGCAACCATCACAAGCTAGTCCATGTCATTTGGTCAGAGAGGCCAAATCAGTCAAGGCACCGGGTCGCCATTAGGTTTGTGTTTTGTGAACGATGATGAAGCTCTTGATTCCTCTCTAATGCTACTTGTGTCTGACATAGTTTATCATATAGTATGTACCATGGAATGTAAACAGAGCTAGGGAGGAAAACTGCTGCCGGTGCAGGCTCCAGCTGTGCTTTAGGAGAGTAATCTTTCTCAGACTAGCGGTATTCTGAAAGTGCCAGTGTTCATCTTTCTAAATTTAAATGAAACCTATCTGGGAAGTACTTTCCAGGAAGTAGCAGTATAATGTATTAACTGGTTTCATTGTGTACGTAGCAGCTGGCCATTATGACTGAGATAAATGGTTGTTGCAGTTTGTTTTTGGGATTGTGTAGTCTGCTGAAATTCTCATGTCATAATTCATGTATAAACAACATGGGTATTGTTATATAGTTGACCTTGTTGAACTGAGCATGAGATGTCTGTTGAGGGGAGCTGTTAGACAGCTGTTGTGAGGAAGGAGAGGATAGCAGAGAAACGTGTCTGAAGACAGAAGCATGCAAAAGGAAGAAAAAGTGTGAAGAACTGAGTCGTGAGTTGGAGTATAAAAGATGAACAAGTAAGTAAGGGTGGGGGAAGGGCGTGTGAAGTAGTGACTGAGTGATTGACTGAGTGAGAGAGAGTGTACACAATAGGTTGGCTCCTGGCCATGTATTCCCCTCCCCCTCACTGTCACCCTCTCCAGTGTCTCCAGCGGACCTCCGCTCTGCTCAGCTTGTGACTCTGGTGTCGGCAGCTGGGAGGGAGGGGAGAGCTGAGGCCCAGGCTGTGCCGATCCGGCTAGGCCATAGGCCTCGCCACGGAGGTAGGGGAGGGGTGAGGCCCTGTCTGGGTGGTAAACTGGGCCTAAGCTTGAAGTCCTGAAGCCGCTCGCTCAACAGCGCCTGAACAATTATATAACTTCACTGCATGTGTGCATGCATAACTCCACGTTATGACCCAAACCTCCCATGTTGTCGTATATCACAGTCCCTGCCTTACCTCATCCTCCACCAGTTCTCCTCAACACTCAGACTTCTATTTTCTGCACCGACCCTCAGGACCTGACTGGATGCCCGCTGTGATAGAGGCACATTTATTCTTCTACCATGGTCCCCTACTTCTCCACATTATCTCCACCCCTCTGCAGATTGATGCATATGTAGCGTGCCACTAGTCGCCTTTGTTCTCCTTAGTCCTCAGGAAAAGCCACTTAACATTTTATCAAAGGCTTTAAGCCTTTTCCTCCAACAAAAGAATAATGCTGTTAATTTGCCTTTAGTTTGCACATTTTTTTGTGACTGACTGTGTTGGAAGAGAGAGCGCAGGAGGTCTGTCCGCTGATGTTACGTTTTGCTGGAGATAATGGGTTGCTGCGATCTTCCCCTGCCGCCATTACTCCATTATTGATCTCTTGGTTCTTGTCTTCTTGTGTGTCCCAGTGCACATTTGCACTACAACAGGGAAGATGAAATCATAATTATATACTGCCATCTACTGGATGTAAGACAAAACTACAAGATAATTGCAGTTAATGGTAGCTGCACTATTTTAGACTGAAATAGAATACAGCGTTGAGTCTCAATATTATTGTTTTCTGCCTTTTCTCCCCTCAGTGACGTTAAGAAGGAACGGCAGCCACCATCGCCAGATGATGTGATTGTGTTATCAGACAATGAGCCATCCAGTCCCCTCATGAATGGCCACTGCTTCATGAAGACTGACACAGATAAACTTATGGTAGGAAAACAGCATTTAAACTTTACCTACAACACTTAGTTTGGCCACTGGCTTAGAGGTCTTCAATCTCACTTAGTGATAGCTGTTGAGAAGACCAGCCATTTTTGGGTTAGTCACTATTGACATAGCTTTCAATTGTACATTTATGCCTGCTAAGTCTCCTTTGAATCTGATTTGGTATATATAGAAGAGTTCTCCTGAGGAGAGGGAGCGCATCATCAAACAGCTGAAGGAGGAGCTGAGACTCCAAGAGGCCAAGCTGGTGCTGCTTAAGAAACTACGACAGAGCCAGATCCAGAAGGAGAGCACTGTGCAGAAGGTAAAAACCCCAGAAGACAAAAGAGAGATTTTTTGTTAGAGCTGATCGATGTGTCAGGAATAGGAATTGTGAAGTATTTTTTAGGTTTTATGAACACACAACTGCTATTTATGAAAAGGGTTCTAGTTTTCCTAAGATTTTCTTGTTTTTTCCAATTGACATCATCAATGAAGGCTTAAGCATTTCTGCTTATTCATGCCTTCAAGTACATACAACTTTATGGACTAATACTATACCATCTTCATTTCTAGGCGACTGGCACTGTAGCCACTCCTCCTCCTCTGGTGAGAGGTAGCATCACATCAAGCAAAGGACCTCTCCAGGTAGTTAATACATTTTGTTAGAAACACCTGCCACAACGTATTGTAGAGCCCGGATTGATGTATGATGTAAATCTGCATTATACCTCATACAAAGCGGATACTGGGCAACACAAGAGCAGGGCAGCTGAGTTGTTCTTTCAGAGGCTTTCACATATACAAAATCAAATGCAATGCTTTTGTAGCATAGTGGTACAAAGTTTTACTGTGTCATTTACTGTATATTTGCATTGTTGTGTTTACAGGTGACAGGTCGAAGCTCAGGCACAGTGATCCCTCCTCCCTTGGTGCGGGGTGGGCAACACGTCCCGTCCAAACACAACTCTCAGATTGTCATGCCACCCCTGGTCAGAGGGGCCCAGGTTAGTGTGCGGAGATATGGCACAGTTCAGATGATAATTGTCATCATGCTGGCCCACATTTGAAGTGTTCTCATTTGAAGAAGTTTTAGGTTTGAAGAGCTCTTTGTTAATTTCTTAATTTGTCTTGCTTGCTCTCTTCATGCATCTGTGATTGCTGCTTCTGCGTGTGTGCCGCTATCAGCCTATTGCAATGACTCCCCAGCAGATAGCCAGTCTACGTCAGCAACAGCAGCAGCACAGCGGTTCAGGCCCCCCTCCGCTCTTGCTGGCTCCCAGGGCTTCTGTGCCCAATGTCCAGGTCCAGGGCCAGAGGATCATTCAGCAGGGACTCATTCGGGTGGCTAATGTGGCCAACAGTAATGTCATGGTCAACATCCCTCAGGTGAGGACACAATATACAAGCAAACATTGCACACTCCTCTGGAGATTTTCATCTATTCCATGTGTGGAAAATGTACCTTTTCATAGCTGCTCCTTTCCTTTGCTAGGCTGCATAGCTCTCGTGCATATGGTCAGCTAAAACAATGACATCCTCATGTGTAGTTGCTGAAGTGGTGTCTATTGTGTCCAGGCCTCTCCAACCAGCCTAAAGGGCTCTTCAGCGTCACCCAACTCCAGCGTCAATGATTCCCCAGCCAGCCGACAGGCGGCTGCTAAGCTTGCACTGCGCAAGCAATTGGAGAAGACGCTGCTGGAGATCCCTCCACCTAAACCTCCTGCTCCCGAGTTCAACTTCCTGCCTTCAGCAGCCAATAATGAGTTCATCTACTTGTTGGGGTTGGAGGAGGTGGTGCAAAAACTTCTGGAGATGCACGGCAGGGGTGGGTTGAATATTTGCACTCTGGTAGTTAGTTTGGGGATGTTGCAGTGCAATGGTAGATTGAATAGTAGAATATACATGTTGACATCTAGTCTAAAGAAACACTCTGTTTTTCATATAGGTAATGTGGGCCCAGCTGCAGCCATGGCCAGCTCCATTCCCAAAGAGCCATACACCTGTGCCCAGTGTAAGACGGACTTTACCTCCCGCTGGAGAAAGGAGAAGGCTGGGACCATCCTCTGTGACCAATGTATGTCGTCCAATCAGAAGAAGGCCCTGAAGGCTGAGCACACCAATCGGCTGAAGGCAGCCTTTGTTAAGGCACTCCAACAGGAGCAGGAGATTGAGCAGCGTATCCTCCAGCAGGCGGCCTCCTCTTCATCTTCCTCCTCCTCTGTCTCTAAAACCACCTCCTCATCCTCTCCCTCACTGTCCAAGAGCGAGATGCTGATGTCCCAGCAGTACAAGCAGGTCAGGGCTGCCATGCAGCACAGATCTGTGGCTGCCCACCACTCCACCATTAAGCAGGTTAGTGTGGCCTTTGATTGTGTAAGTGATGGACCAACACTGTGGTTTAAAAACATTTTATCTTAGGTCAGCAGCCAAAACGTTTGCATGTTAATTAAAACCTTCCCCAAGACGAAGGCGTTACACACAGCACGTCTCCCATCATTTTGTCTTTCTGTACAGAGTCAGCTGTCACACAGCATCCAGTCTGCAATGAGTTCTCGTGGAATGGCCCACTCGTTCACTTCATCCTCTCAGCTGCAGAGTGCAGTGACAGCAGCGGCGCTGGGCAGCAGGCCAGGTAAGCATGCTGCAGCACGCCTGCTGCAGCAGGGGTCAAAGGTCAGCGCCGGCAGCAGCAGTGGTAACCAGGGCAACGTGACTGCCTGGAGGAAGCAGAGCGGTGGCAACACAGGTAGATAAACGTGAGATGCGAGAACGCGTCATATAAATGTAAAACAGTTCGATCTCCAGCACATTGACCTCTGATGTGTTTGTTTCCTGACAGGTGTGACTATGGCCTATGTGAACCCCAGCTTGTCTGCCCATAAGACCACCTCTGCTGTGGAGCGTCAGCGAGAGTATCTGCTGGACATGATTCCCTCCCGTTCTATCTCCCAAGCAGCCAACACGTGGAAATAATGCAATCTTCCTCCCTACTGACATCATAACTATTACCCCTCTTAATATCAATAACAGCCATTCTCATTATCATTCTAATCCTTTCTATGGACTCTGCCTCTGGCTAAAATGGTTCAGGGGAGAATCAGCCTAGTTTTTTGTTGGATACAGGCGTCCCTTCACCTCTCCCTCAGATATTTCTGCTACCATCTTCCTTTCCTGAATCCTTCATCCCAAATTGGAGTTGTGCTGCGACAGCTTGGGCTTCTGGGATACAAGGAATATGTCAAATAGAATTTGGGTACCTTTTTTGAGGGTTGGGGTTTACATGGGCATGTACAATTTTACAAACTTCTCCAGCGATGTTGCCTCTCCCTCCCTGTATATTGGTTGAATCTCCCAGTTGCACCAAGAGGAAAAAATCCCTGAACTCCCCTGCTTCTGGATTAGGCAGGGAAAAAATAATAATCACTATTATACACAATAAAATATCCGCCTTACGTCCTACCCTTCTCCAGTCTGAGCCAGTCAGACTCAGGCCCATGTGGTGGCCGAACCGAACTTAACTGAAGAACTCATCACAAGGATTGTGGTTGAGCTTCGAGGACCATCCATGAAATAATAACTGCTTCAGCTTTGCAAAAATGAATAACGTTAAAAAAAAATGACTGTAAAAAATGATCTCTCTCTGCACACAGACTGCCTCTTCTCTCTAACCCACAGCAGTGTATAGTAGAGAAGTTGATGTGTGTTGGATTATTTTGTATGGCTGAATGTTAGGATTTTGTCTTTTCTTCTATAAGTCATATACTGTGTTTGGAATATTGTGCTCCCTGATACTTTGGAAGTGGCCTATTGTCGAGGTCTGAATTTACAGGCTAATGTTACTGTTGAGGTGGTTTTACATCTGCTGGGTTCCATGTTGTGGCCTACTTTTAAATACTTTGTTTTTTCTAAGATGAAGAGGAAGAATAAAGATTAAGGTTTCACTTACTCATGTAAAGACACGAAGCATATGTTTGGAGGACTATGCTTCTTGAATATTGTAAAAAAACAAAACAAAACAAAAACCTTCCAAAGAACTAGTGGAGCCCAAATGGAATCCCTTCTGCTAGAAGGTTTCTAGTTTATTTGAACCCTCTCTGGATATAAACATGAATTCATGCTAAACTGAGGGGGTGTAAGAAATGTCATATTTTTGACATTGTTTTGCTTTTAGTCATAGGTTGTGGTGCATTATTTTTCTTCTATAGACACACTGTCTCTGGGTTTATTTATAGGGTCATGTTAGTAAAGATATATGCTTATGCCCCAAGTTTGAATGGGTCTCCACTTAAAATGATTTGTTTTCTCTTGTGTGTCCAGTGGCTCCCACTCAACTTACGATTGGTCTGAGAGAAGCTGGACAGCTTTCAGAATGTAGTTATGCAAAACCCCCCTATAGCAACAAATGACATGAACTTAGTCTTTAACATTAAGGTGTGTATGGTTTATGTCAGGTCCTTGAATTGAGCTAACTATGCCTTTCACATGAGCTCTAGCGCATTTTTATCAGGTTGCAGCAGCACAGGATAAGCTAGTGAATTACAAAATGTCCTACATTAAACATGGGAATTCCCATTGCTCATGCAGTTGAGTTATTTTATTAACCATATGCTGTCATCTTTAATTTAAGTCACTGGGGTGGTCCAATGTCTTTAACCCTACCACTCAGCAATGGTTTTACTCAGACATTTCTGTGGCCTATAGGAAAATGTCACTAAATTAAAGATTTAAAATGTTCAAATATTGATGTGTTGAATTTAAGCAGTTAAAAAAAAAAAAAAACGTTCACGCACATTTCAAAATCTGGATGTTTTGCGAGCAATGTTTAAAAATGCAAACCCAACTGACAAAAGAGGCTGACCACCCCAGCAGTTATTTTCTCAATGTAATGTATCTGTCCCATTTTTTGTTATCATTTTCACGCTGAAACAATAGCAGTCACTACGTCATTACAAACCTGGAGTCTTGCTGCCCTGTTTCCTCACTTTTGTTTTCATAATTCATCCATGATGTGATCATCTAATGCGACATTGTAAGGATGTGTGTCCTATATCCAGAGTGCACTCTTCAGCTCACTGATTATTGTCAGGCATCCATACTGATAGATGGTGCACTGCATTAGGTAACTGGGCATCAGTTGAAGTTTATCCCTCTGTACTGGGGTATCATCACTGTACATTTGGGTTTCATTTAGGACGGTGCAACAGTACTGTATGCACATTGCTGATAGAAATACAAGCATACAAAGTTTAATTTAAATTGCTCAAGATTTTGTATTTCTGTCTCAAAGTAGCATCGGAAATCTTCCAGGTTGTCTGTACATTCCTGACAGGCAGAAGGTAGCAACCCGCGTCTTGTGGATGCAAAATAAGCAATCTGGAATGAGCCCATCGTTTTGTGCCCTGCTAAGTGTAACCCTGTGCTGTCCTGACTACTGCCTGCTGCTGCTGTTTGACAACAATATCACCATTCCGTTTGTTTGGGTTCGAAGCGCTGCTGAACGCAGTGCAGCCCAAATGGAAAAGAAAACGATGTATGAGAAGTATTTGTTTGTTTTTTGGATTTTTTTCTGCTCTATCAAATAATAATAAAACTAATTTTAACCCCTCTTTCATGGCTGGTTTGCCTGTTCATTCGTGACAGTGGAGTTGCAACAACTGTCTATTAGTCGATTGCCAGAAAAATAATCTTTATCTATTTTGACAGTCAATTTATCCTAATCTGCAGCCAAACATTAGCTCGTTCCAGCTTCAAAAATGTGAGGATTTCTTGTTTCTCTTTGTTTTATATCATTGAGAACTGAATATCTTTGGGTTTTGGACTATTGGTCCGATAAAACAAGACATTTGATACCGTCACTGAGGACTTTCAGTAATGAAAATAATCGTTTGTTTCAGCCCTAAAGCATAGTTACATATGTTCACTGGCCTTTGAGACACTGGAGGTGAATACCGTACTCAAAGCACAACAAACATCCAGTTAGGGTGAAATCATACTCTGCGTGCACACAATAAAGGTACCAATATAATACAGTATGATACAATAATGCTTGAGTTAATGTCTGTAAAGCTTATAGTGTTCAATATTGAGACTGGCAATGGTAATTATTTATGGCCTTTTGTACTGTTTTTTGTTACATACAGCTGTTGCTTTTTTTTAAGAACCCTTTGTTGTATTTACCCTCTGCATCTCAAAAGTCAGTGTACATACATAGAAACCTTTCTAGCAGTTACATCACCACCAGTCTGAGAAAAAAAAATTATGAAAGAAAAGTGCCGAGAAACCACAGTTTTTAACACTCGCACTGGTTCACTGTTATTCTGACAATTATCTGACTGTAAAATAGCTAGTTATCAAAACAACATTTCAAAGTGTTTCCCAAATATTTCATGTTTCATTTTCTCCCACCAGGGGTTTGGATCAAGGAACTCAAACCACTAAACCGATCTTACCTTTCAGCTTTTTTTCTGTACAAATCATGGGATTAAAGGATAGCTTCACATTCATAGGTTGTGATTCATAGGTTCACAAGTCTATCTTTAAACCATACTCGTACTGACATTTGTTATTTTAGGGGATCTTTTGACAGCAAGTATGTACAGGAGGACAGCGACCAGTAATGCTTTCAATGTACAAATGGGCATGTGAGTATTTATTTAAGATAAACGTGGAAAAAAAGAAAGTGAACCTATCCTTTAATTTTTATCACGCATTGACCAAATAAAACATTTAAAGTCAACACTTGCTGTTGCTCTCAGCTGTTAATGGTACATATTGTAACATGACATGTTCCCTGGGGTTTTAGTGAACAGCTGCTGCTGTCGTCACATCCTCTATAGTGTATTGCCTTTTTCTGTCATAATGATCAGTTTTCAGCCCCTTGTTTGCCTACAATAACTCTCGATTTCAACTGCAATGGCAATTTATAACCCATAGGTGGCAGACTACACCAATGTTCCATTGTCTTCATTTGTCCTTACAGGAATTTAGTCTTCCTAACAGGTATTTGTGCAGTGTGATAGAAAAAACAAAGACTAATCTGTAATATAAAACCACAGACTTAGTTGAGCTGTGAGGAGTGGTCATTAACTCTGAACTCAGAGCGAAGTAGAGGGAGGGAAAGAAAAAAGAGAGAGAGACCTTTAAAGAAGAAAGTGAGCTATTGTTTATCACCATGACCCACTTATGAGCTTCATTCCTTGGCAGCTGCAGGTTCTCCCCGTGATACTGCCATGCAAGTGCTTGTGTGTGTTATACTGTATATTTACATTTTAATGATAGAGAGTGTTTTTCTCCTCTCATGTTTGCCCTAAATCCATGCATCAAAGTCTTTTTGGGGTCATTCTGCTTCTGTTCATATCACCCATACATTTGTGCTGGAGCTACAAATTGCTGCTATGTACCCACTCAGGCACTATAGTGTTATTATCTCAGTTGTGGTAGCCTACTGGGCTTCATATACCTCCCACCATCATATGAAAGGTGTTATAGTTTGTGATTCAGTGATCAGTCAAGTGTTTCCTCACTCTAATGCTTGCTCTAGATTCTACATCAAGGGATCCTTTTGCCACCAGGGACTATGCGTGAACGTGTGTGTGTGGGGTGAACAGCTATGATCGCGGCAGCCTGAGCCAATCAGCTGGCGAGCACCATGCCTCCTGATTCTTAATTGGCTGGCTTTCCCGTGAGTGCAGCTGATACACAGAGCCGGCTGGTTTTATTAGAGAATGAGCCGGGTCCACCACGGTGGGAAAGAGACAGAGAGGAGAGGCAGAGATACAGAGGCAAGATTCAGAGTGTGTGTGTGTGTGTGTAGCAGGCAGTAATTACCTTCCATCGTCTGAACCAATCAACTGCCTAGAGAGATATACAGAGGGAGGAAGCCTATTTAGATTCTCACTCTATTCCCAGGCAAAGAGGTAGACAGTGTGTTTGTTGAATCAGAGCCAGAGAGAGGGAACGGAAGTGTTTTCTTTGGAGCGGCACAGCTCGTCCTTTCTCATATTTGCCGAGTCGTGCTGGGTGAAAACAGATGGAGAAGATGAACCACAGCTCAGCAGAGGCTGAAACCATAGAACCACTGCGTTACCTCAGGTAGGCACCTGCTCATCTGTTGCATGTCTCTCATGGTGCCGCTTATGTTATATTCTGTTACTCTTCTTCTGCTTCTTCTTCTTCTTCTACTTCCCTGTTTTTAACTGTTCTTTTTCTGTGCCGCTCTTCCATTGTGTTTGGTTTTACAGTCACACCAATTCACAGGACTGCTCTCAAATCAATGCACAGTGCGAGAAAGAGACAGTCAGTGGCGGGCAGACTTAGAGAGTAGAGACAGAGGGGAACATCCAGATCTTTTTCTAGGAGCTGAGAGATGTCTTCACACGAGAATTATAGTGTACATTCATCTCGCAGTCTGTTTGAATCAGAGCAAGCTTTTAAAAGGAAAACAGAGGGGAGGGAATAATAAGAGATATCAATTATTCAAGTTGACTTGCTTGCCAAATGCCACATGAATACAAGTACAGATGATAGTGATGGTGATGATGCCCAGAAGAAATACCTTGCTCCGCCCCAAGAAACTCCTTCTCTGCTTTGCCAGTCTTGATTTTTCTTCATTGCTCTTTTCCACTCCGCTGAAGCCTCAAATTGAATTACAAATATGAGCTGTTATTGAATTAGCGGGCCCATGTTTAATTTGGCATTATCAGGCCACATATTACCAACCAAGCCGAGCGTCTTATCATTCAGTATCTTTGTGGATGAGACGTGTAATCATTTTGTTATGCAATCGAAGGTTAGTGTAAAAGTAAAAGTGGTGCTACAGAGGCAGCCAGGGGCACAAACCTGTGTGTTTGTGCCCCTGGCTGCCTCTGTAGCACCACTTTTACTTTCAGACAGAAGGAAGAAGGATTTGAATTTGAGAATCAAAGAGGGAGAGGTACTTATAATGTGCTCGGCATGTACCTGCTGGTGTTTCCTGACGTTTGTATAGTAAAACACAGGTAAGCAGTTTCCCCAACCCTTTACACAGACACACACACACATGAACACTCCACCTCCACATATTGATTACTCTATCTGGATCCACTTAAGATTGAAAATGACAGTCTGAAGTCCTTCTGGGATGCACATTAAGTAAACAGCCTTTAGTCATCATGATCGAACTTGTGACACAAAAAATGCAGCTCAAGCAAGATTGCAAAATTATAGCCCATTTAGTTTTATGTTTCAGCGATTAAGAACAAGGTTTTTAACAGCTTTATACGGGGAGGTAGCTAATTTAAAACTAAAAGTATGGTTTGTTACAAAAACAAAATAACATTTATCATGAAGAGCTAAAAGCAAAATGTAAATTTGGGCACCGATTTTACATGTCAAACTCTGTTGACAGGTCTTGGGAAGCACAACTGCATATGTGAAAAAAGTTGTATAAAGCTTTGTGGCTCCAGAGGGAGCTGCGGAAAGATGCCTTGTGGGTAATGTAGGTGCCAGGTTTTGACGAGGAAGAAGAATCCATGGAATAAATCTCTGTTTCTGCAGCATCGATTCCATTATGAGTCCGACAATGTTATAGGAGTGCAAAGCTTAAATCAGTGGAGTGCTCCTTAACATTTTGTGTGTATCTCCCATATAGGCTTTCATTTCTGTGCAGCACTTGACCAAATACCTGTGCAACGCTAATGGCATGAAGCCATGCACAGACACACATGCCTTTAAAAACAAGGAATTGTATTGAATTCTATAGTGTGGTGACAAGATTAGAGTGTGAATGCCTGAAGGAACTGTCTTTGTCTCTGGTTAATCTACTGTAAACTGGGCGTGTTGTCACTCAGGAGGAAACATCACTGTTGCCTTTCTTCCTTCAGTGCACTTCAAATAGGATGATGAGCTTAAAATAGCCCAGACAGATGGTTTATTTCTTTTCTGTTGATCATTTATCTATATAAATCCCTGTGTGAGCCTGTGATTGATTTTACAATATGGGTGTACATATGGTGCCTAAAGACATTTTCATATCGTATACCGTATCTGTACTGTGACTCCTATATCTACAGTAACACTCACAGGCATTGTCATTAATTTAACTGCTTTATTCACTGTCTCCATGTAATTGCCACGTCAATCAGTGCATGCACCTACATATTAAATCTATTCTAGGGTTTTTTTTTTATTCTTCTCGATAACATATGTGATTACGCTCCTTGCACTGGCTGCATTTACATTCTTCTCCGTGTGTGTTGACATCTTAGCAGCTCAAGCTGGCAGATTAACTATCACCCGAGAGGCTTCGCCCCAGTCCTCAGACTCTCAGATCTCTGCAGCTTGATTGGGGCTGGCTGACAGTCAATTAAGGCAGTCAATTAAAGCCCCCATATACTACTGCAGGGGTAACTGATTATACAGCCACTATCATCATCAGGGTCCATGTATGTGCATGTGTACATATGTTGCAGGCATATAAACATACTGTATGTGTGAACTTGTGTGTCCTTCATGCTTTTAATTTAATCATTTTTTTAAATTAACCTGTGGTTCATAATTAATTCTAAAATGATATGAAGATATGTATCCACTGTATCCACTGCCAATCAAGTTATTGGTGACAAGCAGCTGTTATAGCAACCTGTTTAACCAAAGGCTTGGTGGGGATTTTGTGAACAAAAAAAAAAATTAGATGGAGATAATTACTGCCTAGAACTGTAAGCTCTATGATTTATGTTAAAAACATGCATCCGCAGGAGAAAATATTATCTCTGAGACACCCTTGTGATAAAGCTGTTCAATGATCTGATATGATCATATAGAAATTGCCAGTAATGTATTGCCAGAGGCAGAAACCTATTAAGTTAATGCATGAAATTCTCAATACGTGACAATCCTGCTGTTTTAGTGTGATAATGGTTGTGACTGCACAAAGATCAAAATTCATTCCAAGCATGACTTGTCTCGTACACCGCCAGAAAAACAGATTAAACCAACTGCACACATAAATAATGCAATATGGGATATGTATCACTAATTCTTAAAAATGTAAACTTAATGAAACTGAATTTTACCACAACCTTGCATACACTTTGGCAGCAAAGAGACGTAGGCCTACATTCGGTGCAGGTATTGTTGAGGCGCTTTAACAGATGAAATGCCTGGGGCGGTGGATAACCTGGAAATGTTGGCGTTGGTTCTGAGCTGGTGATGACTCTGCCTTGGATCTGGCACAGTCCCTGGATTTTGCCCGTTGCTTCTGAATAGGTCAAATGCAGAGGGCAAATTCTTATGTTTTTTTTTTTTCCTATCTTTAATCAAGAGCGTGGTCTTTCAGTTTGAGAGCATGTTTTATTCATTTCATGTTCAGATTTTGTAATACTCTCTCTCAAAACCCTGCTCTCGCACTCAAATAGCCCCTGCTTGCGCTTGGATTTGCTCTGCTTCTGCTCAAACTGAAGCTTGTTGCTTGTGCTCTCCTAAGATATGCTAACGTCAGCTAGCTAGTTAGTTAACAACACAGCCTGGGTATCATATCTTGTCTTAGGAAAGTTAACGTTTGATTAAACATCCCTAAACAGCCTTGACATTATTAATTAATCCACCTTGTATAATAGCAAGGTAGCTAACGAGCTAGCTGGACACATTTTGATTTTAACTGGCAGATAGCTAGATATTCATAGTTGGTTTGAAACAAAAGCAAGCTAACTTTTTCATGTTTGTATAACATTACTGAGCATTTTGTGATTATTGGTAAAATATTTCACTTAATTAACTAGTTATGAATTCATTTTTTAGTACGCTTTTGCTGCTGTGTAAAACTAACTTGTAGCTGGTTACAGTGTTGGGCAAGTCACTTTCAAAATACAATATATTACTTATTACTAGTTACTTTCATTTGAAAGTAATAAGTTACTTTACAGTATTACTGTCTGTGTAATATGTGTTACTGATTACACTACTTTTGCGTTACTTTCACCAAAATAAGTGCAGAAGTACGACTAGGCGAGGGTCATGTTTCATAGCAGCTAATCAAAGTACAGAAGCTCAAGTTTACTGCAGTTCATACAGATCCAGTGGTGGGTGATATTGTACAGCCTAATAAAAGCTCTCCTCTGGAGCGCAGATCTGGCCCATTCATGCATTAACATGCAGTGGTTACCACTTTGTATTAAAATGAAATTAACAATAACTGTGATTAATATTATTTTAACCAAAAATGTTTAAACCACATTTTCCAAAAAATGAATAAGTCAGACTTATCAGTGATGACTAATGTAATATCTTTCCATAGTTTCTGCATAAGGACAATGCCGAAATAAGTATAACAGAGTTTCAGGGCTGCATTCACATTATTTAGGATAGTAAAGTCAAGAGAATTAAGCCCCCTCATCATAGGTTCATCACAACAGACTTACTATAACAGCTACATGTAACAGTAACCTTATAGCACACTGTTGGGAGGCCGGTGAGAGGAAAACGCCAGTGGGAGTCTAGCGGATGCTGGCCAACATGGACCGCCAAAGCCAAGGACCTCAAGTAAGTTTTTTTTATTTTAATGGTGCTATTACTTCCTTCAAAATTAATTGACAAAGTCATATTTGCAGCACAAGAATACATCCATGATAATATCCTTGGCTAGGCAACTAACAACAATGTTTGTCTGTGAGCGTGAGCTGACGTGGTTGATTCATGACATCCGTACAAAGTACAGCAAAATAAAACAATATCGTAAAAAAATTGGTTCCTGTAATAGCACCATAAAAGTAAAAAATCTACTTGAGGTCCTTGACTGTGGTGGTCCATGTTGTCCAGCGATCCTCCAGACTCCCGTTTTCCTCTCACCGGCCTTCCGTCGGTGTGCTATACGGCTACTAGCTGTTACAGTAAAATAAACAGTACGGGCGCTGGTATACGGTGTATTATAGTAAAAGAAAAAGTACGGTCGCTGCTATATATATTAACTGTACATATAATAGAGCCGTGGAAAGAGTAACCGCCCGTGCGGGACGCTGTAAGAAGTAAAGCGAGCGCGCCCGCAACGAGGCAGCGATCATTTCTTGGGTTACCACTACAGCTGTCATTGTGTTGGTTGGGGAATTTTGACAGGCTTGTTGCACAAAAAAAAAATCCAAGAGCAGAGCAGAAATCAGAGAGCAGCGTTTTGAGGGAGAGCGCAGGAAATCTGCGCAAGCAACAATATATCCGAGTGCAAGCTTCCAGTTTGAGCAGAAGCAGAGCAAATCCAAGCGCAAGCAGGGGCTATTTGAGTGCGAGAGCAGGGTTTTGGGGGAGAGTATTACAAAATGTGAACATGAAATCAATAAAACATGCTCTCAAACTGAAAGACCACGCTCTTGATTAAAGATAGGAAAAAAACCCCATAAATTCTGGGCTTATGTCTATGATTTATTTGGGCAAATAAAGTTATTCTTCCTCGATTTCTTAAAGGTCAGTGCTCCTTCTTGTCTACATCACTAGTTGTTCTGTTGTATCTACTCTTTACTGTCAAACATCAGCAAATAATGTCCGCCAACCAGCAGGAGCGAACTGAAAATATCTTAGTACAAAAGCCTGAAAATTTTCAGAGCCACTCTGAATTTAGAAACTGCATTCAGTGGCAGTGTGTTTCAGGTGTGACTCAACGAATTGTGTGACATCTGCTGGCACAGTATGTCACATTTTTTATAATCAAAGCATTTAAACTTGATTGTTTCTATGGTGCTCTGTGGGGTTTGTAATTAGACGCTTTTCGACCTTCTGGATCTTTCTGATGTTGTCTTTTCTCCTCCTCCTCCTGTCTCTGCTCTGACAGTGATGAATGTTCTCGTTCTTTGGTCCACCTTTTCCCCTTTTGCCCACCACACCTGAGGCCTGGGGCCAGTCGCGCAGAGACATGTTAGACTGGTCTGAGATATTTTTTGTCTATCTTTCCATTTGCTGGACTGCCTACTTGTCTATCTGAGCTGCTGCCAGTGTGTCAAGCTGTCTGACTTTACCTGCTTTGCCTTCATGTCTCTCCTACCTTGGCAACGATGCATATTGGGCTTATTGTTATTCCTTTAGCTTGCCTCCCTCCTTGCAGCTCCCTGCCACCAATTCCCATGTTGGCAGCTCCATTTGCCTGTGTGACAGCTCAGGCATTTATTTATAGGCCAAATCTAATAATTGGGGCAGAGAGGTGGAGATGCAGAGAGGGAGAATGCAGTGTTACCAGTGCAGTGTTTGGCCACGATTTTCCTCCTCCATCAAAGTCAGATTAGCTGTAAGAGTTCTCCATTTGCCACGTTCGAAAGAGGATCATGTGGGGTAGAGTGGGTTTGAGGGGAAGTGAAGCAGGATGAGGACTGATGGTTGGTTTCAAGTGAATATGTAGGATCTACAGGACATCGGCTATTTCTGATCTTTGCTTCATGAGTAGCATCTTATAGCCTAGCTGTAAAGTGTGAGCTAACAGAATTAAACAACCAGACAGCTCTAAGTGCATTCACACAAAATGATTTAGTTACTGCGAGCTTGAGGTAAGAGTTAGAATATGAATATGGCCAACCAACCAACACTGCCATCCCTAGAGCCACACTGCTAGTGTGGCTAAAATAAAATACTGAATTTACATAAGTTGTTCGACACAGGAGCTAATGTGTGGAAGGATGTACAGCTCACAGGCTAATAGGAAATATGACAATGAAAGAAAGCTGCAGGAACTTGGTGTTTATAGTTTTTCCTGTTGATGAATTCACCAGTACTCTGGTGAGGTTGAGCTCTCTTTCACCTGAGGTTTGACAGTTCTTGTTTTCATTTGCCTGATCACCCCAGAGCAGGAAACCCTGCTGATTCAGGTTTAAATTAGTCTCCAGACAGCAGCCTTTGTTCATGGAGAACACAAGAGAGCCATTTGAGGAAGGCTGAGCCAAGACTGTGTCCTCCTCATTATGTCTACATTGTGAATCATTTAAGGAATTTCAATGGATATTAGGGGACACGGGGGGAGAAGACAATATTCTTCCCAAGGTGCCCCAATTTGCTTTACATAACATTTACAATGACAGACTCAGAAAAATGAAATCTCAAATCTAATCCTGCTTCAGCACAAGTTGGGTTGAGGAGAGATGAGAGCAGAGTGAAAAGGTCAAACACTTACTGCACACTCAAATGACCGGGTGAGTGTGAGCTGTTTATCTGCTCTAACAAGCCGTATAGCCTACACTAAGTTGTCCTTCAGACAGCAGCAGTTGCACATGGAGTGTGTCTGCATGTGTGTGCATGTACACATTAGGGCGAATGAGAGAGAAAGAGAGCGAGAGAGAGTGAGAGACCACCTATGATTCCTTCTTTGCAGAGGTAATTGTCACAATTGTCACTTGTGCTTTAAATTGGCAAGATGTATTCGGGTCAGAATATGTCACCTGAACATGACCTTCCCACTGTGAAGATGTTGTGTGTGTTTAAGCATGTGCTTGTGTGTGTGTGTGTGATTTTATAATGGGGAATTAGCATTCAGAGACACAGCAGGACTGGAAGCTGGACTCTAATCAGTTTCTTACCTCCTTCTCAGCTCTAACAACTGTTAGCTTTACATTGGCCCAGATAACGACGACAGAACTAGAGAAGTGTTCTGAGTGTAGGCTCTGGTGCAAATTTGAATGGTTAGTGTCTCTCGCTTTACTAAATAAGAGGCAGTTCAGTAGGCTACGTCTTGTCCTTGAAAAATTGACCTTCAAAAAAGAATTCCCCCTCCTCCAGCCTCTGAAACACTGGGCTCTGTCATCAGGCTGCTACTCCTATTTTATGCACACACAAAAAATGGAGGTGGTTACAGTGGTTGCTCAGGGTAATCCACAGTCTTCTAACAGAAACAGAGCTCATGTATTATTCCTCCTTTACTATCATGATTAAGCACACACTGCATTTGAAAAAGAAAGAATTACACACCTGACTCACGGAAAACCCACAACAATTCATGTTAAAATGTTTATCTAAAGGGTGTGTGTTTATGCATTAATGTGTGTAAGATTGATTTGACAGGACTGAAGTGAGCAGTGGTGTCTCTTTGGTGGCAGCTGAATGTACTCAAGTGTAGCCTTAGTTGAAAACCTTTCATTTAAATGCCTCCAGGTCCCTCACTGCTGAATTCTAATCAAATAACACACCTACATACAGAGTGCTGAAAGAAGAAAGGTAACTGATGGCTGCCTGGAAGGCAGGAAAAACTATTTGTAAATGTAAAAATCTATACGGTGGTTTAGGGCTACAAAACGCACAATCACTGCTGTGATTCTTCAATAATGTTTTGTGTGCGTCACCCTGAGCTGAACAGCTAGCAAACCCACTGCTCACTAGCCAACATGTGCTCTGTTTGGTGTGTTAACCGAGCACCAAATGATGCTATTAATCACAACCTGCATTTGCATTTTTTCTTTCAGTTTTGTTGAGTGTCCACACAAAAAAAAGACATAATAAAAATGACAAAATTAAACATCCTTGCTCTGCAGTGCAGGAATTTGAGTTTGTTGACACTCTTATATGTAGAATTGTGATTATAAAGTGTGACTGGCCCATTGTACTCCACGTGGAAGGTGATTCAATTTCTACTTTCAGATCAATTTGCCCTTTCAAAGGTATTAAAGTACTCAAATGTGCGGTAATGACAGGGGCTTTCATTTAACTCAGTGAAACAGAGCACCAGGCTATTATTAGAGACAAACCATTATTTCATCTGACAGGTCTACAGTTAACTAGGCTACTGTTAATTAAACTATCATGCTGCTTAAATGTGATCTTTTTATATGACATTTTAGTCATTTTTAATGATATTGCAGGTGATATATATTTTTGGCCTTTCTCTGCTAGCCTGTTCACATCCACCACTTTCATATACATAAGTTCCTTCTGTGATTCACTCATGACTTACATCACCTGCCAATATTAAATGAAATACATTTTTACAACAAATGAGTGGGGGAAAAAAAGAGGAACATTGAAGATTTCATCCAAAGAGTTGGTTATAAAGATCCATTTAACCTTTTCAGAACTATCCATTTTAACGTATTGCTCTTACACACAGTTTTGCATTACACTGGAGGATTGTGATGGACATTTCGGGTACATTCATCTGCGTTTTTCCTTCTGTTTTGTTGGTATGGCTGAACTGCTGTCAAACCTGCCTGATCATCCAGATGCTTGTGTTTCCTGCCATTGATGTTGTTTGCGCCCAAGATCTCAGCAATGAAATTAGCAAAGGAAATGTTATGATGAACGATGGAAATGATGGCCATAGCTATAAAAATAAGACCCATGTTTTAAAAGCAAAAGTCTTCTTTTAAGCAACCTTCTGCTCTTTTAAAGTGCGTTTGACTTTCATTTAAAAAATATCAGCACAAGTAATCCAAATGTTTGGAATCCAGAAGAATCCATCATCCTTTTTAAACTGTTGTATAGTCATTCCACATTGAATTACATATATTATGAGAGCTTCAGATAGACTGCCCAGATAAGATCTGATTAACCAGCCTGTGTAAATGTGTGAGCTTTTGTGAATGTGCGTATGTGTGTGTTTGTTTATATGCTTAGATGATATTTATACAGACTTTAATGTGTGTAGCCAGGATGCATTGTCATCGTGGGTGAGCGTTTGTTGGAGATTTTGTTTACCGAGCTACATTTAGAAAGCTGACAGGCATGAGAGAGCGATGAAAAGAGAGAGGGATTATGGGAGTGTGTATCCCTGTGTGTATGTGTGCAGGTGCGGATGGTTTAGGTAATAGGGTTTTTTTTAAAAATAGGTATTGTCGCCCTTGCTCTTCTGTTCCCATTACAAGAATCAGGGTCAGATTTCAACAAGAACACTTGAGCTGGCTCCACTGTTATTTCTCCAAACTCCCCAGACATTCAGACCGTATCACATTCTCTAATGCAGGTTCACACCCAAGCTAAGTCAGCTTTTTGTTACTTTTGTTTTCAGCTGGTGGTATTGTCGTTCTTTTCCCTTGTGTGCATGTGCATGTTTGTCCTTTTGTCCCTGTGTCATAATAAAAAGAGAGGTTTGCTGCAAACAAAGAGAAAGATCTCGAAACAACTGGCTGATTTATTGTGTAACTCAATAATCTTCATTGTCATGCCTTTGAAAAAGTCATTAGTGCCCTATATCCAGCATGAGTGCCAGTCTTGTTTTGCATTATTGATTTCAAGTGTGGAATGATGTGAGGAAGTGATCATTATAATTGCATGTTGTTCTCAAACCCTGGCTGTGCTGTGTACACATGTGCCCGAGCAGTTTTTGAGTGGCTTTATCACGCAGGAACAATCCATCAAATCTTTTCAAGAGAGTACGGACAGAATAGTGAATCGGAAAGACTTATGTAGCTTGAAGATTCATTTATTCTGAGATTCCCTCAGTGGTGTCTGCCAGGCAGCTTAAATCATCTGATATTTCCCCAGTGACACTTTCTTTCCTCAAGTCCTTGAAATAGGTCACGAGTAGACTTTATATTAACAGTTTTACAGAACTTTAGTTTCCTTCTATCCTGAGCTAATGTTTGCCACCAATCCATCATCACCACACAGTGTCATGGCATCAGCCAGTTCTTACTTTTTTTTGCATTTTTCCCCCCCAGTTTATTTTACCTGTCAGTTACTAATCAGTCATTCCAGTCATGCTAGCAGATGCTCTCCCCACACACACTCATGCACCTGCTCCTCATTCCCCAATTACCCTTCCAGTATATGTACCTGTCCGGGAGGCTTTTGACGGACTGCTATGACCTGCAAGGCGAGGGTTTCAGGGCCGATGGAAACAGCCAGAGGCGTTGGTTTGATTGTTAATTGACCTGTCGTGTTTCTTTATTCTTTTACCCCTGCTTAGTTTTGACAAACTGTGATTCAAGCAATGCAAACATGTTCACATATTAAAATGGTGATTATGAGAGCAACAAAACTAAAGACTTGCAGCAAGCGTCCCTCTAAAATATGACATTATATTCATTATGAATATTCATGCAAACATAACTTGTAGTTTAATCAGACTGATGATGAAAACCATCCCATCAATATAATTCATCTGTATTACATATCAGATAATGAAGAGGAAACAGCACATTGCCACTGTAGTAAAACAACAACAACAAACGTCATCTTCAGTAATGTATTACTACTGAAATGTGTCCACTGTAACATTTAAATAAAATAAAAACTCACAAAACAACACTGTCAAACCCACAGTCACTGTGGTCAGGATGGATGAATGGATCAAACACTGGACTTTTACCCAACAGACTGCTGTTTGAGTCCCGTGTGAAACGCAACCAAGTAGGTTTGGTGCCTAAACCTAACCAAACTGTGGCCGTTTCACAGCGTTAACCGCATGTCAAATTGGTAAAGCCTCGTTTTGTAAACACAACATCTTCATTATTGGTGATGGCCCCACATTTTCAACAGGGGAGGAAAAAAGCATGCATCTTGCTTTATAGATTATTACAGAGAGCGATACCAACTCAGAATAAATGCATATGAGGGCCGCGGCTAAATACTTGCATTATGATTTCGTCACAAGCTGCAACGGTGTGTTTGTGTTTAAACCGTGGTCTGAATAGACGCTAACCGCGGCGGGGTCTCCCTGTTCTGGTGAAAAAAGACATACAATGAAATGCTAGCCCCCCCCTCGTTTCAGCCTGTCTATCTTTTCCGGCCTGTCCCTTTTTTAATTTTTTGACCCTTGCTTGTCTTTTTGGATTTTCTCCTGCCAGTTTATGTCCCTTCAGACTCGTTTGAGCTTTGACTAGGTAGCCTACCTGTTGCTGACCTTTGCCTGCCTCATTGTTTCAGTAAATTTTGTTAATACCCCATCTACTGAGTCTGTGAGCCGTGCCTTTGGGTCCAAATCCTGCTTTACTGCACTATCACACACAGAACATCTGAGTTGCAGACATCTCAGTGTCGGCCCTGAAATGTCAGAATTTCTTATTTCAGTATCTCTGGAGTGATATGAAACACAGAGGAGTCATGCTGGCAAAAGGCCCTAATGTTCTTTTACACAACAACTTCCTGGGAGATCCCTCCAGCGTGTACAGGGGGCGGCCCTGGGGTCCCCTCCCAGTGTCTGGAACACCTCCAAAGGAAATAGGTGAGGGGAGATTCTCGAACCATGTAAACTCCTCTTAATGTCATTTCAGCAGCAGTTTGAGATGATTAAAAATGTCTTTTCTTCAACAAGGTCCTTACTTTAAATTCCACTAATCATGTTAATGCAGTGCAATCTGCTCTTTACTAATAGACGTAATTTTTCTCAAATGGCCGATACTGTATCTCCTTTTACAACGACACTCTTCAGTTTTAATTCCATCCCCTTCAGCGGTTTTTCTTCTGAACCCTGTGGGCGATTGCTGACAGGGGTCAGAGCTATTCTGAGGAATGTGAGTAGAAAGAGAAGTGTTCTCATGGTGACAGAATGGGAGCGAAGCCCACTAGCAACATGCCTTATGTCGTCTCGGCTGGAAAATCAATGTGGGGAGAAAGGAGAGGAGAGAGGTGAGGGGAGGAAGAAAAAAAGAGAGTGGGTGAGGACCAGCAAACTGATAATAAGATCCTAGTGTGTGTTTGTGATAAAATTGCACTCTCAATATTCTTTCTGTTCAGCAGTTCCAGTAGTGCATGATTGGAAATGAAATTGAATTGGCAGAAAGTCGACTTGTTATATAAATTCTCAGTTGCTGACGTACTTTTCATTCGTGTCATTTAAGAGAGGAGCATTGTGTTTGTCAGGTATTGTGTCTCCAGCTGTCTTCGTGTGTGTTTGTGAGCGTCTGAGAGTGTGCGCCACTGCTTGCAGCCAGGAAGGCTTTCCCAATTTTCAGTAATTGGGTTCACTGTCTCGCTCCGCTGAGTCCTGATTGTGGTTCTGTTTTGCTTCCCATCGGAGGAACACTGTCGCTGAATTCTGATTATGTAAATGTCTTGTCTTGTCTTTTATATAGCCCTCTGTTGTTGTTGTTTACCATGTCCTCCTTCACTGGTGGATTATATAAATAGAAATTAAAGTTGGCTTTTGAAAGTCAAGATAATAATATATTAAGATAATATTGAGTGAGAACAATAATGTACTCATTTAATTAGCTTCATGGTAGTTTTGCTCGTGTGTTGATTATATAAAGTACATGAAAACAGTATATCATCATAAAACAGAAACTTCTGGCTGATTATCATTCAGAGCAGCTCTAAAACGCGTTTTTTAAAGCACAAGCACTAGAATGATTGTTTTTAAGAACATAACATTTAATCATTCTTCCATTCGTTTGAAAACATTGATATATCAATCATTTTGTGTTCTTCTTGGACGAACAACTAATGCCTCTCTCAGCCCAGGCGACCTATGCTACAGTCTATTTCCGGTGAGACGATCGGTGGAGGTGCAGGGGAATTCTTGCCTCTTGGATGCTTTGACGGACTGACTCCCCGGTGGCCTGTGAGCCAGCGGGTTAATGGTGAGAGAGGCATGCAGTGAGTAAGACAGCAACCTGGAGAGCCACACAGAGGAGTCAACAGACAATCAGCTAAACGTTTGCGCAGAGAGAGCCGATCAAACCCTCGAGAGAAGAGGAGGGGAGGGAGAGAAAATGAGAGAAGCACAGGCACTGAAAGATGGACAGGAGCTGTGGGTTTATTTTTCTAAATCTGGCTGCAGTTATTGTATTTCTGAGCTCACATCTCTCCTTTTTCTTGCTCTCACTGCCAAAAAACTTAATGTCTATGTTTTTAATTGCTGTAAGGATAGCCAGGCAGACAGAAGGAGAGGCACATGAGTTTTTTTTGTTTTTTGGATTTCTGTCAGCTCACTGTAATTAGTAAATATAAAGCCCAAAGGTCTGCCATAGTTGTAAGAGACAAACAGAGTGGGTGACACTGAAATTGTCAACACTGGAGATAATTTCTCAAGAGGCTTTTTATGTAACACAGACAAGAAGCCATTATTGTTGGGCTTTGCAGAAATGTATAAGGAGCAAAAGATAAGAGGAACAAGAATGTGACAAAACTGCTGTTTTTCCTGTTCTGTTTTTTGTGATATTTCAACTTTTTTTTCTGGATTTATTTTGTTTTTCCACTCATCCTTTTTTTAAATGTGCAAATTCAAAATGCACATAATAACAGGTGGATGGAGACGCACTTACTGTAACCATAGTTCTATGAGCTATGAGCAGTAGTAGCAGTACCTTAACCTGGCATCCATCAAGTCAGTGATTTGAAGAGTGTAACGTTCAAAGTCTCGGCCTGGGGTTACAACATGTGACTTTCGTTCCATTTCACACCCTCTAACAGGCTGTAGTGGCTTAAAGAGAGCAAAGCCAACGATGCATCCCTGCTGTGACACCAACACAACACAGGGCTGTGACTTTGGGTAAAATGCAGCACTCTGCCACACTTACAAATTAGTTGCAGCAGGGCAGATAGCCACACTAACCCAAATCTGAAGGACCACCCACAGTGCCACAAGCACACGCTGTCAATCTCTCAAAAACACAGTGTGTCTCTTCTGTTATGGTTATGGCTACATCCTTTAGCTTCGGTCCTACTCACTAATCCCTGTGCAGTTCAGACATAACACTAACACACACACGCACACACACACACACACACACACACACACACACACACACACACACACACACACACACACACACACGTACTTACTGTACATACATAATCATGAACAAACACTAACGCATTAATGCATGGATTTCCGTCCACGCCCACACTGATTTGCAAGCCTGCAGACTTATTCTTTATCATAATGATTATAAGCATCTGCACCTGAATCAGTAACTATTGTATGTATAAATGTGGTCTGTGTTGCTCATGTATACGTTGTCAACTCTGTACCTTTGTATTGACCATTTAAATGTTCAAGCTAAATCTCTTTGGCTTCTGTTCTGTCTCTTCTTGCATTTGCTTTGTCCAGGGGAATTGACACACACTCGGCAGAAACTGTAACAATCCAGCTGGGTTCATCAGCTGTTCCAAATGTTGGATGCTTTGATGCTGACTCATTTTCTGTTTTATTTCAGCTGGCACGTTTGTGTGAATAAACACCACAAACCTTAAACAAACCAGGTCTGTCATCTAACGCCACACTTTATTGTCATTCAGCTGGTGGATGAAGGCAGAATTATCTTTGTGCTTTGTGCTCTGCCATTTGTTAGTTCCAGATTTCCTTGTGGTCTGGTAGCTCTTATTTGTAAATGCTATCACAGGGAAGGAGAAAAGAGTTAGTTTTTGAAGGCGTGACAGTTAAATAAAGTTCCACTGTCAATTTAATTTCCCTCTATGGCACACTCAGGGTCGAGGTAATGAGATTAACCAGCGTTGAGATTTAATAATGATCATCCATTTAGTTTTGCATGAGAATATTAAAAGTACTGCTGTTCTTGATATCACTGAAATGGTCAGTATCTTTAGACTGTACATAATTGCCTTGACCGGTAGTGACAGGAGATAAAGGTTTTGTTGGTTAGGGCTGTGTTACCTCTTTATATACACAGTATATAAGTCCCATAATGCAACCTGCAATTAAAGCATGAAAAAATTGCTACATTACGAGTTGCATCAATAGTTGTATTGGCAACATAATAACTTACTTTGACAGCAGTAAAAGCGGCCATAATGTTCTCCTAATTCATGCAAGTTTTATGTCTCTGCAGATGTTTTAATTATGCTCTAGTGACACGTATCAAAGTATATGAATAAAAACTGATAGCCAACTCTAGTAGCTGCCGGTTGGCTATGCTGATACAAGTCGGTGGAGCAAAACTGAGCTGATGAAGGTGTTTGTGTAGGCAGCAGTGACGAAGCAGACTTGGCTCCCTCCACATCACACCTCTGCAGCGTGCAGCTCACACATCTGCACTTCCTTCTCCTCCTGCTGCTGTTGATCTTTCACCTCCTAATCATTTTAGAGGGCGGTGAGGAAGATTGACTGTACGCACGCACCATGTGTTTGTCCCAAGACTGACACAGGCACGCACACACATGCACACACAAATCCAAGAGTTCTCATATACGACACCCTGCCAGGCTCCCTAGGCTGCACAGCTTGTGTGACATTCTGTTCCTAATGTATGGGAAATGCCACATGTGCTAAGCCTGTCAGTGCAAAAGCCGCTGTTAGCCTGGGGTCACAGCTACACACATGGACCTTTAAATGACAAACTCCTCTGTCAGTGAGGGGTGACGCCAAGGGCCAAAGTTTGTGCAGCAGTTGGAATTGAATATGCATTTCTGAAGTCATGAGGCTGTTACATGTGTAAGGAGATTGTGTGTCCGGCTAATTGCTTGTGTAAAACGGAGCTTGACTGCAAGAAGAGTTTCATGTCAGTCTCATCTTCTCAAGCTGGAGTTCAGTCTCTCCTACTTTGTCCAGGTTTATTGTAATGCCCGGCTGCTCTGCTCTCATTAGTGGCAACTCACTGGAGTCTTCCTCTCTTGCTCCTCAGCCTTATTTTCAACTCTCATCACCATCCTCATTGTTTTTATTCAAAGCATCTCTGACGAATACTCTCTTCATCATCTCTGCCATGAGCCTTGGTCTCTTTGCACCTCTCACACATTTCTCCCCCGCCACCTGCCACCCAAGCATCGTAAACACACCCACACATGCGCCCACGCACACGCACGTATGCATGCATGCATACACACATGCCAGTGTAGCTGCGAAAGGTCGGCCGAATGCCAGTTTCGATGCGATGGCTCTCTGGTCCCTCTCATGGTTCCCCCTACTGCTGTGCTCATCAATTATACACAGCCTGCACATTGTGTGTGTGTGTGTGTGTATGTGTGTGTGTGTGTATGCGTGCAGGTGCTCTTGTGCAGGGATGCAGTTGTGTCAGAAACAAAATCTCGCTTGGTGTGAAGGCTTATGGCCAAACATGAGGGTGGGAGACACTGAGAGACTGTGGCAGTGTGGGTCTGAGGCTGTACTCTCTCATTAATATGCTCTCGGCTGTTTATGTGCTTCGTGTGTTCTGTATCTAATTGCCTTTCAGTTGACCCACCTGCCTTTTTCTTATGAAACAGTCTCCATAGTTTTCCCAGTGAAAGAGAAATGACGGGACTGGATCGCACATTCACATATGGCAAATACACACACACACCCTCACAGGATGATTAGGTAGGAAGAGAGTGAGCAATTTATGTGAAGCGAGTTCAAAGAAAGCCTTGTAGAGTTTTCAGCAGCAGCAGCAGCAGAAGCATCTCCTTTTTTTTTGTCCTCCCCTGGCTTTGCCTGGGGATTCTCTTATCTTGCCTTATGTTGGCAATGCTACAAAATAGAGCCATAAAAGTTTCGAGCAGGAGGGGACTTGCTGGAAAATAAAAATTGAAGGAAATTACTCTGCTGAGTTTTCATCTTGAGCATCACCCAGGCTGCACCCCTGAACACCAGACTGTTCATCTTCCTCACTAGCCACTCCTTGAGATGTTTTTGTGAGCTTATAGAAGAGTCTAACTACCGATGTCCCTGTTGCAGCGCAGCATAAGGCCCTCATTTCACCACATGCACATTACGGGGGCTCATAGTTTGAGGGATTTTTTTCAGATGTTACTGTTGTATGTTTTTGAGCTTGATTGTAGTATAGAACAGAATAAAATACAATCACCAGTTTGTAGCTGCTGACAGAATTGACAAAATTATGTAAGACATGCAGACCTCTTGGTGGGCCCTCTGTGCGTCCTTCATTTGACAGCTGAACCTGCCCTGCGGCCCCGCTGAGGGAGAAACTGGCAGGGGATAAGATGCAGAGAGGGAGAAAAGGGAACAGACATACCCTGCAGGTTCATAACACCTCCACCTCACACCTAGCTTATTATTTTCACCTCAGTACAAAACAACATTGCATGAACAGTAGATGTAAACACCTTATTTGGAACCGGTAGTCCTCATTTCATTTCTATTTCCGTCGGGGAAAAAACCCCCAAATGACTTTCTGGTCATAAGTCAACACCTCACAGTTACGGTCTACTGCAATTCAGTTCAATTTTATTTATATAGCGCCAAATCATAACAGAAGTTATCTCAGGGCACTTTTCAAATAGAGCAGGTCTAGACCTGAAACTGGTCTAAGGGTCACACTAATGATCTCTCCATTGCTGCTGATGCTGGTGTCCTGGTTTAAATTGAGCTGAGTTCTGCTTCTGATTTGGTTGATCACAATATTCTAATTAACCCTCTCATGGCTCTCAAGTGGTTTATTTCAGATCTTACTGACAGACTTTCTAAGTCTAAATCTCTAAGGATAAAAGTGATGGTGCTCTTGCTGTCAGCCCTTCAAGACTCTCCAACAGCCTCTCTGAAGAAATCTGCCACCTCAGAGAATTCTTTTGAACCTCTGCTTGTGTAGCGAAAACTGTTTCTGCGGTAGCTGGTGATTGCCTTTGATGCTCGTTTGTCTGGTCTCAAACATGCAATAACTGATTTTTTTGCCACTTGGAGCCAGCAGAACAAACACAACACTGACATATTATCACTTTTTAAATTAATATGGTGAATTTGTTAGCAAACAGTTGCATATTTACACATTCAGAACGGAGCAACATTATCATTCATTTGGAGTCGTATGTCTGGCCACCTGGCTGAATGTTATATACGCTCTTCTGTTAGCTTTGTTTTGGTCTGCACCAACTCCTGAGAGAAATATCTTTCTCTTTAGCAGCTAAATGCTCCTCTTTGTTCACCAGCTAGCCGCTAGTCATCCGTTTGGTGCTGGGCAGGTAGCATACAGTGGGTTTAGTAGAGCTTTTTTGCTAAAAACAGCTGCCGGCTGCAGCCTAAAACTATGCTGATCAGAGCGGTGAGAGTGAACCAAAACAGTACAGTGGTGGGCTGTAAAACCAAAACAGTTAACTGAAAGATGCTAAAACTCTGTAGATCTGAGGGAAACGGATGATAATTATCTATGGTTTCATCACTACAGGCAACTCTTTCACAGCAGTCATGGGATCCCTTGCTAACATAGAAAATATTGATTATGTGTCATATTTATTTATTTGAATATTTTGGACATTTTCATTATTATGAAGGTATGTTGACAGTGAAGTTTGGTGATTACTTACAGTCATATGGTCGATCCTAAGTGCAGCAGTACAACGCATACCTCACATGATAGCATAACAACATAACCTGCATGACAAAAAGGTTTCAACATCCTCAGATGCAGGAAAATCTGAATAACCGGAATACATTCCCTCTAATTGCTAACTGATTCTTGTAGTATCTCACCCTCAGCTCCCATTTATGCAGTGACTGATAACAGTTAAAGAGACACAAATGCAAAACCCTCATATGCAATATTACTAAATTGCAAGGGCTTCCATTAAAAACAGTGATGAAATCCTCAAAATGTTCTTTCCTGGAGAAGCCAGGGTTTTGGCCTTATCAGCAGGATATTGATAGAATTCATTGACTCGATTTCAGCTACATGGCACATTTTTAAATTGCAGTACCAAGCATTTCTCCTCTTTTAATGTGAACATTTTGCAGAATTACATATTTTATTAATAGGCAGTTTGGTCAGGATTACTGTTATTGACAAGCATATGCTACGGTAATCTTCATATCTGTTCTGTACGTATGTAAATGCATACACGTATTTGAGACTTTCATGTGTATTCTGTGTCCTTTTCTTATTTTTTATATCCTTCCCTCCACCACTCTGGTCTTCCTGATATATTTCCCCTCCACTCTGTTACACTGTGTCCTGTATCTAACCATCCGTGACATCTGGAGCCAAACGGGTGTAAACGCTGTAGACAAAGGCCTCAGGGGAAATACACCAACCTGACATACAGCGGTCCTATTAATTCCCAGTCTACATTAGCCTGCATAATGATAGATCACTGACACTGATTAAACACTGTCTCATGCTGCCACAGTAAAACATTGTGGTCTTAGTTTACAGCCTGGGAGAAAAGCATATATTTAGCAGAGAAGGCTGTAGGAAGTTTGTCCTCTTCATGGCAGGGTTTTATTAGTCTGACTTGTTCTTTTGTATCTCAGTTTTACCGGTGGCGGCGGTTCTAATTACGCCTTTTCACTTTCTCCTCCTCTGTTCCCCTCGTCTGCTGCCTCTCCACCTTCCCCATCCCCCTTCACTTATTTTCGTTATGTTGCCATAATAGATTAGACCTCTCTTAAGACCCGTTGTTCCACCATTATTGTGAATGCTTTGAGCACCCAAATAGGACATTTCAAGACTGTCCTCAAGTTGATTGTTTGCTACAACAGCCAGCACTCATGATGACTGCTGCATGTTGAGGTTTGATTCCTCCACACCATGATGTGTGATTACTGTATTAGCATGCTAACATCTGTTAACATTTGTCAGCATTTATTGTACTGTGTTCATGCTCAGTAGTTAAAATGAAACAGATGTCTAATAAGGACACTTCAGTTCCAAATTGTACTATTACTTGTAAGAGAGTTGGGGTGCAAGGGGTCACTTTCTGGTGGCAATCATTCTGGCTTTTTGCAACAAACACAATTGGCACAATTGTTTTTGTGGGTGGGAAGCCAGTGAAGGATTGTCCTATTGTCACTGTATTTGGATGTTGTGTTGCATACAGAGCATGAGCCCTCCCTATAGAAACTTGTCACTATCAAGTGAAAAAGAGGCCGCTGGTGGTGTCACAGTGGATCAGCATAGAGCTAGCAGTGACAATGGCCGCTGTGCAGGGAAATTGGTCATTAGATTGGTTTAAATTGGTTTTAAAGGGAGAAATTTGGAATAAAAGGAAGGAGGGAGGCCCTGCTGAGACCTGGCACTAAAATCCATCTCAGATCAATCGCTCACAGCCAGACAGGAAAGATGTGAACGCATCAAAAATTCATTTAGACTCCAACCAAACCAAACCCCAACTACATTTAGAGGTGATTGTGGATGCACTTAGCCACACTGTTGATGTAAAGTGAACACATATTGGAACACGTATTTTCTTGGATATATAGGGGCATAATGAGCTCTTTATGTGTTGTCACATGACTCTGGGAACTTTGTTGCTATGGCACCGGGGCTGTTAATGAGGTGCACTCTAGGGAGGAAAATTAGGTCACCTTTGTCTGTATAAGTTGAACCATCATCTGCTGGCTGCAAAGAAACAACATATAAATCCCATATATATTGAGTAGAAAAGAAAGCTCTCATCACTGGAGGCAGATTCTAACATTCGTTGATGCTGTGAGTAAATGCAGTCAGTCTCAGGTTTAATATGGATGTATCTGGATATACAGTAGGTAGACAGGTTATTAACAGGGTCAGAGAGACAGGCAGATTCATATATAACCACAGCCAGGCCATATCTCTCTCCAAAGACGAGCTGTTCCTCCTAAAGCACAGGGCAGCTGATACATTGTTGTTATTAAACTTCAGGTCACTTACTAACACAGATAGGCCATCAGTCTGTCGTGTCCTGGCCAGCGGCCTTATAAATTGCGTTAGCCATTCTGCTCTGCCTCCAGTACCTGGAGGACAAGACCCTGCCTCAGTGGAAACGAATCGAATGTGACAACACTCGCCTCGTAATTTGTGATGCTGATGGCTCCTGGGCACAAACTGAGGGAGCTGGGTTTAAAGCACAGTCAGAGGTTATAAATGGATATTCTGGATAACTAGGTGAAAGGATTAAAGACCACTGGGGGGGCACGGGATGATGTAACCTGCAGGCACGTGGGTGTGCCCTCACTGATGTGTGTCTTTGTCTTGTGTATGTAATGTGCTCCGATGCATCTGTCTGTGTGTGTGTGTGTGTGTGTGTGTGTGGAGAGGGTGTGTGTGTCGGTTCTCCTCCATCTAGATAAAAGTCCTTCTCCTTTTCCGATCACGTGACAGCTAAAAATGTGGGATAAGTAGACCTGACTCATGGATGGAGCTTTTTAGCTCACAAGAACACACCCTCACCGGAAGTATAACACAGAAATGAACTCGCCAACACCTGTGGCTTTAGGTAAATATGATCCATGTTCATCTTTTATATGTCTACAGATGCATGGCTGCTGGGGGATAAAATGAGTTATGACAGCAAAATGCAGGAGCCACTGATCTGGATTATTTAAAGAATGTCTGTCTCGTCGTACTGGATATCAGGAACACGAGCGGACCGCTAAACTGATTAAGCCTGATTTAAAAGAATGAAGCTGCTGGAGACAGTCGCACACACACACACACACACACACTACTTACAGCTAGTCCTAAATTATTGCCCAAGGAGATTTGAAACAAAGTGAATCATGCCATCCTGATTTAATAAGAATTGAGCAGCATGAAGGGGCTCACGCTGGGCCGTTAGACTGGGACCATATGGAGGCGCAAGGCCAGCTCCTATTTGCCAGCTGGGGCTGTTTGTGAGACACTCCCACTCCTGCTGCACCTGATCCTCCTGCCCATCATCGAATTATGCGGAGGGAAACATTATATGTATCTTTACGCTTCCAGCAAACTACAAATGTGAATTTTAGTGCAGTCAGACACCGTAAACACCTCGTAATGAGTCATGCTTGCTCGTGTTTTTGGCTAGCTATGATGCGATTATACTAATTATTCCAGGATTGTAGTAACTTCAGCTGAAAAATATTGATGCTGCACATCTAGCCAGGTGCTTCATATACTATAGGGCACTGTTTTTTCATTTGAGATATGCTTGCTTATGTAACGACCTGATTCTTGTTTTGTTTTGTTCAAGTTATTGCATTGTTTTTCTTTTGAAGACAGAAACAGTGCCCTGCACACTCATGTCATTGCAAGCATTTCTTTTCAGAGAATTCCTTCTCTCTGCGGGAATTCCCAGTGATGCCATTTTAAGTCATTTTAAGTTTCATTCTCATTTTTACCAACAAAGATAGATCTCTGTTCTCTAAACTTTAGGCAATTTGGATCTGAACCATCCTGCATTTCTCCGTTGCCCTCCCCCCTTGACTTTTCCTCTTTACATTGTCTCTTAGCTGGATGCTGCAGGACTTCCCGGAGGTGCACTCCAGGAGGCGTGACTGATGATGAAAGGTGTCCTGAGATGACACATGTTAAATTAGATGCACACACACACACACACACACACACACACACACACACACACACACACACACACACACACACACACACACACACACACACACACACACACCTGGGAAAGCCCACTGATAATCTTGTTATAAAGGCAGGGGAGCCATCCTTCAGCATCACAGTACAAGCTATAAAGCTTTGTAGGACATAAGCATGGCTGTCCATCAGCATGATGCCAAAATCATGTCCAAAACCTTTTAGCTGGAACAAGGCTGAGTGTCCATAATGAGATTATCTTCAGGGTGATGATGGAAGTGAGGCTTAAAATGAGTAGGTCCACAGCCTCACCTCTCTGCTTATATGGTGGTATAAACCTTCATTTACAGCTTCATTTACTGCAGTTTTCCTGTAAAGGCATTCCTCAGGTCAAAAACGTGTGTTAAAAAAAAAAGAAAAAAGAAAGACACACACAACCGATTAAATCAACCAGGGTGACTCATCTCCCATGTGCTCTCTCAGTCTCTGTTTTCTCTCTCTCTCTGTGTGTCTCTTGTTGTCACCGCTCCATCTGCCATCACTCTGGTTCTGTGAAGTGCGAACCTTCATCAGAGCAGCTGTGATAGGGAGAGACAGAGGGTGGCAGAATAGAGGAAGAAAATGGAAAAGGGTAAACTGGGGTGAAATGATAAGGTGACATCAGTAAAGTCGGAAATCAAAGTGAGGTGGGTGATTGAAAGGAGGAAAATGCAAACTGGAGAATATTGCAGAGTGTTTGCTGCACTTTTGCACCACAGAATGTGATGCGCAGGTCAAATAGCTCAGCCAAGGCATTGCTGCATCACGATGTAGAAGCTTCTTTTGATATTTATCGTGGTTATATGAAAGATTTTCTTGGTACATTTGTGAACACCTGCTTTTTTTTAAATTGATAATTTATTATTTATAATATGCATATTAATACAATTGACTTGCAGATAATTGCAGGAAAATACAGAAAAATGAAAAAAACAGAAACCCCCCACTACGATTCATCCACCCACGCAGCCCAACCCAACCTTCCTCTTGCTGCTTTGCAATTCATAGAAACTTGACAGTTATCCATACACCATCAGTCACAGTCCATCTTACACTTTACATATAGGATTTATCAAAGTCAGCAGCTATCTTAATAACAAAAATAGAAAATGAAAACACATCACTTACTGTGTGCTGGCAGATTTTTTCCTGAAAGAGATGTGCTGTACACAGCAGTGGCTACGTACTAGAACAGCAATTTGGCAAACACAAAAGCTTTCATCGCACTGTATTTGATGAATCATCCCTGTGTTCTATTAACTATGATAGACTGCAACAAAATAGATGTTAATATATATGGAAATGTCACAGATTAGAACTGTAAAGAGGACAGAAACAGGCATAAAAAGAGTGGTTTCCTTCTTATCAACATGTTATTTGATGTGGTACTTTATTTGTGTTTAAAAGGCCTGAAGTATCATTAACAACTGTCGAGTGTTAGATGGAGCGGGAGGTGGACAGATAATGGGAGAGAGGACGGGCAAGAGAGGAGGACAGAGAAGAGGGCTGTGGACCTAATGAACACTGTGTTTTTATTCTCTCTGCCCTCTCCAAGGCAGGAATCTGACTAATTATTACCTGCTCTTTAACAGACCAGGCCAGTTCCCCTCACACACATGGCCTTCTGGGGCTGCTTAGTTAATTACACAACAGTAAATCTGGATCAGCCGGGCTGTGCGATCTCTTTTTAAGAGGT